>CM076575.1:1562470574-1563038335 GCA_034641835.2 Pinus albicaulis | reverse complement strand
GCCACCCTTACTTGATCCAACATACTATCAAAAGTCTCATAGATTTCTCCAAGAGTAAGAGAATCTGTGTCAGTGTAGCAAATGACCTCAACTACAAGACGTAAGAGTGACACCAAATAACCACAATCTGTCCACTAATCATTATCCAATATATGAATCCTGATTTTCTTCCCTTCCTCTGTCTTGGATTCTGCCCATCTATTCCAATCTAGAGTCACAACCATGGCCTGCAATGCTAACTGCACCTCCAACATCCTCTCTAATAAAAGAAAATAACTAGCATATCTGGTATCAGTAGGCTTGAGGAATTCCTTCCTCGCATGAGACCTGTACATGGCTAAAGAGGTGTGGTGATTGCAAATAACCATTCGCACATTTCTTGCAGCTGTCACCAAGTTAGATACCCACTCAATTTTGCCAATGTCTTTCAATGCATTATTGAGTGCATGCACACAACAAGGGGTCCAGAAAATATGCTTGTATTTACTTTGAATCATTAATCCTGCTGATCTACACACTGCTGCTGCATCTGTCACAACCTGTACCACATTTGTAGAGCCAACCTCCTCTATAGCATCACGAAGAAGCTCAAATTGGAACGCTGCATCTTTGCGCTTTCGAGAACAATCAATAGCTCTAAGAAAGAAAGGCCCATCTCGGCAAGTAACTATGATGTTAATAAGTGGACGTTTGGCAATGTCTGTCCACCCATCCATAACAATAGAACAACCTTCCCTCACCCATGTCTGCCTCAGTTTTTCCTTTTGCACATTAATATTGCTCACTTGCCTTTCTAATATCACTGTCCTCAACTTATGTTCACCTGGGGGCACATATGAGGGTCCGGCTGCTGCAATTTCCTTGACCATCGCCTTGTAGTAAGGAGAACGACTAACATGGAAAGGAATGCCATTGGCAAAAAGAAATTTGCCAATGGCATCATCTGTATCATCACGGTTCAACTTACTATACATCCCTGCAAGAGTTGGTCCCACTGCACAAGAACGGGAACCCTTAGTCCCAATAGGAGATGGTGGAGGCATATTTTTCCTATCTTTTAAATTTCTTTTGGAGCTTGTGGCTTCATCAAAATTTTGCTGAGCTTCGTCCATGAATTTTCTACTTGCAAAGGTGTCCTTTGCATTTGCTGCCATTTGCATCCTCGAGAGCTCTGATTTTTGCGATATGGTTAATTTTGTGCATATGTTAACCCCTTTGCCACCTACACCCAAAAGATGCATCTTGACCCGACTATAACTGCCAACCCAAGAATGACCACAAACATTGCATTTCCAACGGCGTGTCCCACCTCTTTGTTTCCCTGGTTTTGGTTGGGTTGAAGAGTCAGAGATTTTGCTAGCATATAACAAAAAAGGTTTCATTGGATTAAATGTCCCATTTGCATATTCTGCCAATGCCCTTGATGGGGTTGCAGGTGATGGGGTTGTGGGCGAAAGAGTAGCTGGACTACTGCCATGGTGATGGGTTTCATTAATTGCAGATCCCAATGGACTTTCTGTTTGAGGAGTGTATTCATTATAACTGTCAGTGTCACTGTGGCTGCTCATGCTTTCCTGATCGATCATTTTACAGTTATTACTTGCTGTGTTTTAATTTATTTTGCAAATTTTTTTAGTTTTTCTGCCTTGCATGAAAGATTTTTTTTAAAAATTAAATTTTAAAAATTTAAATTTAATGGAATGCACATTCTGTTTTTAAAAATTAAGTGTCGAATGATAAAAATCACATAAAAATCACACATTCTGTTTTAAATTTTAATTAAAAATTTTTAAATTTAATTTTTAAATACCTAGCGGAGAGCTCCTGCAGCGGCGGGCAAGTGGACTGTGGCGGTCACTGCACTATACTGTCGACCGAGCGAGCGGGCGGCCACAAGTGGACTGTGGCGGTGGCATCGTGGCTGCACTGTGCAGTCGACCAGGCGATGGCACTGTGGCTGCACTGTGCAGTCGACCGAGCGAGCGACCGAGCGGGCGAGCAAAGGTCCAGCGGGCGGGCGGGCTAGCAGTGGTCCAGCGAGCAGCGAGCGAGCAGCAGTGGGGCGACGGTGGCAACTGGCGGATGGTGGCCACGATCGACTGTGGCAGCGGCTGCCGAGAGAACTGTGGTCGCTGGCTACTGTCGGTTGCCGAGAGAACTGTGGCAGCTAGCTGCTATCGGCTGCCGAGAGAACTGTGGCGGCTCGCTGTTGTCGGCTGCCGAGAGAACTGTGGCGTCGCTAGTGGCTGCTCACGAGAGGAGCACAAGAGCTGGAGCACGCGGTGAGAGGAGCACAAGCGCTGGAGCAGTCGGGAGAGCTCAGAGTTTTAGACACTGTTTGAATGGGTCGATAGGTTTTTAATTTTTTTTTTTTTTTTTTTTTTTTTTTTTTTTAACATTCATAATTTATTTATTTTTTTAATATAAGGCTTTATTAGGCAAAGTTGGGGGTGCGCGACTCCCCTCAAAAGGGGACGCCCAGAAGCTCATTTTTTAGGGGGGACGCGACTCCCACACTGGGGAAACGCACCCCCCTGCAACTCCCCAAGACTCCCCAAAAAGGGTGCGTGGGGAAACGCACCCCCATGAGACTCCCCGTCCCGGGTGCGAGGGGTGCGTGCACCTAACCCTAGGAGACGCGACCCCATGGAACATTGATAAATACACATCATGTCATATCACTTGAAGGTCATCATCACACATCACGTTCTTCTCTTGGATTAGTTCATATAGCTCTGAAATTGCAAGTTCATCTTCACACATGTAAAGCAGAGAATCATTTTTTGTTGGCCAAAATCGTCTTTTGTTTTGGGCCTTTGACTAGTGCTGACTTTAGGACTTGGAGCATGGTTTGACTTGGTTAGAATTTGAATTTTTGATCTGTTTCGATAGTCAAGTTGACTAGCACATTGACCGATATTTTCTAGGTTGTTTGACCAACGTTGACTACAAAATTTCAACTAGGGTTTCCACAGGTCAAAGTGTGACATTGGCCAGATTTGCAGGCACTATTTTGGGATTGTTTTTGGCTAACTTTGACTAGCAAAAGAGGCCTCATTTTCTCATTGTTAGCCGAGCTACTTTGGAGGTGATTTGACTATTAACCATTCACTAATTAGGGTTGCTTCTATTGCTGCTGACTTTGACCAAAAATGACAAATTTGACTTTGGATTAGAGTTAACTTTTGGCCTCATCTTTAATTGGATATTGGATTGGTATTTGGATAGTCAAGGCTTTGACCTTTGACTCTTCGTTGCTGAAACATTGTATCTCTTCGCTGAACATTTGATGACAATCTAATAAAAGAAGAATTTTGAAAGGGTTTCCCCCCTTGTGGGGTTTTTCCCTGGTCTTTGACCAAATATTGTGTCTCAATAGTTCTTGGTTGTCATCTATTGTGCATTGGTTTACTTTACTATCTACAATTACTTAATGTTGTTGGAAGATTAAACTATATGGATAAATTGATTGCTAATTGTAGAAAAATTGATACAAGTGACTGTGTTAAGCATAGAACACCGGAAAATTAACATGGTACTAGAGCTAAGGTGAAGACAAGCCCAAGGAGACAAGAGTCAAGCAATCACCTTTGGAGAAATTTTAAGAAGCATATTTGACTTGGCCAATATGTCTACCTCATATTTCAAGGAGGGAGAGAAGCCGAATGGCTCATCAAATTTTGTTGCTTGGAAAATCAACTTGGAAGTGACCTTGGATGAGAATGATGTCTTTAAATATGTGGAAGGAAAGGTACTTGAGCCTCCGGAGAATGCTTATGTTGCTATCAAAGCCAAGTACAAGAAAGGTAAGATCAAAGTAAAGAAAATCATTATTGATTCTTTAAGAGATAATTTGCTTACTTATATTTCTAAGTTGAAGAAGTCCAAGGAAATCTATGATAAGTTGGCTGAGATATATGAGGTCAACAATTTAAACCATATTCTTTCCTTTCAAAATCAACTCAACGACACCAAAATGAACAAGGGAAAGATTGTGCAGGCATACTTCATGAGGATATCCCAACTCAAAGATCAACCATTCACTACCACAGAACCTATGTCTGATAGAGAGCTAGTGCTCGTTGCGCTTGGAGACCCTCCTCCAATTTGGGAGACATTTATTACTACTATAAGCAACAATGACAAGTTCACGACATTTGATGAGCTCGTTGGCAAGTACATTCAAGCCGAGACCAAGATGATTTCTAGAGGGAGAATTCAAAAGCATGAAGAAAGAGAACCCTTTGCATTTGTTGCTCAAGACAAGAAGAGGAAAGGAAGAGAAAGACCGTCTAATTCAAGAAATTTTGCTACAACTTCCGCGGACTCTAATAGAAGATCAACAAGGGACAAGGATCTATTACATATTCAATGTTTCAATTGTCATAAACGAGCTCACTACGCCCAAGATTGCCCTGAGAAGAATGATGCTCCTAGATCCTTGTAGCAACAGAACTTGTACGCTTGTTGGCTTTAATTAGCAAAAATCGCTTTAATTATAAAAATACACGAGGTATTTATAGTAATAATTTATTAATAAAAATGTATGATATATAAGATGATTGAATGCTTACAATAAGGCTTGCTTTTATACCCATGCAGGTGCTTTTTCACGAATGGGCATGTCTTTTAGACATGCCCTTTCATTAACCTAATGACTATTAACATAATCCTTAATTAACTATTTAATAATTATATTTATTACTTTAGTTATGAATTATATTCATAACATTGCCTTCTTCTCGAAAAGCTTTGTCCTCAAAGCTTAAAAGGATACTAATTTTCTCTGCTTTAATCGCTTCCCAAGTTTCTTCATGTTGTCATCTTGAACATATAATTCGTACTCATAATTCCTCCGTCTCCCTCTTTTTTCTTTTTTTTTTCTTTTTTCTTTTTTTTTAATAAATATCCAACTATGTTTATTAATATAATTTTGCTAACATCTGTCAAAAAAAAATATAATTTTGCTAACTATAAATATATGCACTTCAGATTTAAATTAATAACCGCTCTTCAAATTTGATTTGATGGTGGGCAAGTTTTTCCTACATTATTCATGTGTTGTGGGCACACCATACAGATCATTGTGGCCCTAGAATGGTGAATGCTCCGTTGATTTTGTCGTCGTAGTGCGACTTGTTCATTAATTTACAAGAATGCTCCTTGGCTTTGTCATCATGTTGTGACTTGTTCATTAACCTACAATTTGATTATAGATTACATTCTATAATTTGGAGTATCGCTGCTTATGTGGCAGATCCAACATGAAATTCGCCAACCGAATCTAAACTGTAGAATGGAATAAACAATAATTCTTCGCCAGGATGGTAATATTCTTAGTACCGTTTTTATATATGTGATAAGTAATATAATGTTGAAATTATCAACTCTTTGACTTAGTACCGACCCATGTTTATTTCGACTCACTATATCTAAGTGGACGATATATCGACCTATGTAAACCAAACGCAACACCAATACACCTGTTAGATGCATCGTTTGACAGCACCGACTGGCGTCAACGATTGCTTTGAGGGCTTCGTGAAACTGATGCCTGCATTCCATCACAGGGGCTTCCTCCGTCAAATGAAACCCTTCATGGCAGATTACGCAGTCAGTGTTATCGCTCAGGTGCTGCTCCGAAATATTGACGCGAGGCAACTGCTCCATGGCCCTTAGATGTGCCGAGATGTTTGCTACTGAAGAAAACTCTTCTTCATCTTGCCTCTAAGACAATGTTGACACAGAGACGGTGACAGATAGATGTAATAGTGACGGGTCATATGTATCATTTTCCTCACGATTTGCGTCTAATTGCTGGATCGAGGCCGTATCTTCCTCTTGATCTGCAATGGCGTTACCTGTCAACGTCAGTGGAGAGTAATCTTGTGCTTGCTCCTCTTTCCCAACTGAAGATGCATTTTGACCAGCTTCATTTGATGAAACATTCCTTACTTCTTCAATTAATTGTTGCAAGGACTCGAGAGAGCCTGGCCTTTGTGCCACCTTTCCGAGAGCTTCAATAAGATTGTAGAGCTCAGATGCACTAACCCCAGGTTCTTGAATAACGCAAGTTTGTACAAGAAAGATAGCAAATTCGGTTGCCGCAACATTACGTCTTCCATCCACAAGTTTAGCAAGATGCATGTTATATTCTGTAAGGTTAATTAGTTCAGAACGAATAAGTGCAACAGTTATATCCTTGTTGAATTTGCATTCCTCATCTGAATAAACACCCTAGCTTGTCAGTTCCTTCAAAACCCGTTTGCAAACATCACGAATGGTCACCAATACAGCAATATGGGTTGAAACATGTAAGTTGCTTGATGGATTCTCGTACAATCTCTTAAAAATCTTTTGTGCTAGTGCCAGAGCTGCCTCATCTCTACTGACACATTGCAAAATAATCTCTGGAATCTCTGAGACAAGTCCCTAAATTTCATGATCGCTAGCACCCTTCGAGATTGCAGCCTCCCACTGTTTTCTGCCCGTCTTCCGATTCATTTTGGTTTCAATTTCAGTTTTCGATTTACCTGCCTCAACAACAAATACATTGGATTCCTCCAATATCTTTTGCATATTTATTCCAAAAACAAAAATTTGAGCATCGTATCAATAATTCAAAAGCATAATATCCTCTGGCCTAAGGGGATGCTTAAGAAGAGATTCCAATGAGTCAAGGTAAAAGAACTGAAAAATTGGATGAAACTTTCCTGAGCAAGCTTTCACGACCTCTTGGGCAACAATTCCACCGAACACTGCTGCCATGAGCTTTAACACTACATGGCAACCACTTGAAAAATGTCTTAATACATGTTCATCAATAGTGTTTAATTTCTGGTCACCTGATGTTTCATTAATAGATGTTGCCAAGGACACTACTTTGGTAACATCTTCCTCTGATGAAGGAGAAGGAAAACGCCTAAACTCACACACAAATTTATCTAGAGCATGAACAACCAATTTTAACAATGGAGGGCGATCAAACTTCTTAGTATCACTAAGAAGAAATTCACCAGGATCTTTAATAGCTTCCTTTAGTGGCTTAAAATGCAACACTTTAGATTGTTTCACCTTCTCCAGAAGCCCTTCAGGCGCGCGGTCACATTTTGTCACCACGGCCAAAGTTTGCTTCGATGTATGGGGCAGTCGTTTCGGTCTCTACAAAATGACCAGTCCCGTTTGCTTCTTTGCTTTAAATGCTGGACCATCCACAGAATTTTCATCCGCAATACCCAAAAGCTGGGGCTGAAAAAAATATTGTTGTAATCTCTGACGCAGCAAGGCATTTTCATCTTGTTGTTCTCTCAATCGCATCTAGATTATTTTGATCAGAAACCACCGATATGCAAAACTCTTCATTCACAGCGATCGTCTTTTTCAATCTTTCCAAGGCCTCCTGTGAAGTTTTTGGAGCCACGTATTCCCCATTTTTCTTTGCAAGATCTTTTGCGACATCCTCAATATCTTCCAACTTTTCATTTTCTGTCTTGGACTCTGATATTAATTTTTTATCATCTTTTTTTGGATCAACCCTTTTCACATCTTCATCATCATCTTGATCTACTTCACAGTTAAAGTTTTTGGTTTGCACATTTATGTCTTGTGAAAATATTTGTCTCCACACTTCCAACATTTCCCTTCTTTTTTTCTTTCAACATTAGTTGGTTGTTTTCCTTCATTGCGCATTGGTGGGGGAATGTATTTGGTTGACTTTTCCATGGGTGTTTTACTTGATTTTCCCTTGGCATAACTAACTGCTCTTTCATTATTAGGTCGTTCATTTTCTCTATTATGGATTACCGCAGAAATTTTTTTAACACGAGTTGTGACTTTTGCACATGAAGCTTCTAATTGCTAAAGCTTTTCTAGAATTTTATTAATTTTTTCACTTTCTTCAGGTTCTTCACGTAATGGCACATTGTATGGTAAACAATGTTCCCGGGCCTGTATACTACGTTCATAAGCTTGTAAGACGATGTTGTGCGACATGGCTTCAACTTGGCTTCAATATGGCTCTGATACCACTGTAGCAACAGAACTTGTACGCTTGTTGGCTTTAATTATAAAAATACACAAGAGGTATTTATAATAATAATTTATTAATAAAAATGTATGATATATAAGATGATTGAATGATTACAATAAGGCCTGCTTTTATACCTATGCAGGTGCCTTTTCACGAATGGGCATGTCTTTTAGACATGCCCTTTCATTAACCTAATGACTATTAACATAATCCTTAATTAACTATTTAATAATTATATTTATTACTTTAGTTATGAATTATATTCATAACAATCCTACAACAACAATTGTGCCTTCAACAACAACTGGTCTAACTATAGAAGGAAAGATGTTCTTGATGATCATGATGCAAGCCACCATCCTCAAAAGATGGTCAAGGAATTTAAGGTATGGAAATAAAGCGATTGCTACTCAATCTAAATATTTTCTTATTTTTGCTCTTTTTAGTTCCGCTCCTCCGAACTCATTTGAGAGCTAGTTGGTAGATGGTGGGGCCTTTAGACACCTCACTAGGTATCGTGAAGTCCTCTCAAACCTAGTTGAGAGGGAGACAAATTTGAAAATCATTCTTGGGACAATTCTACTTATCTTGTGAAGGGATTTGGTTCTATTTCATTTCATTTGGATAATGGTGAAAACATACATCTATATGATGTTATGCACGTATCGTGACTGAAGAAAAATCTTGTATCTATATCTGCCTTGGAAGACAAAGGGATGAGAGTTGCCTTCATAAGAGGAAAGGTACTCACTTGGCCTATGGAATCTCGCATGAGGGATGCATTCACTTTGCGATCAAGAATTGAAGGACCTTATAGAGTCAATGGAAGACCAATCCGAGCATTGGTACATGATAGCAATCATCAAAGTGAGCTATGGCACTGAAGGTTTGCTTATCTTCACTATGAAGCCCTAGCTAAAGTAAGAAGGATGGTTTCTAGAATGCCTAAGATTCAAGCTAGTCATGATGGGGTATGTCTGGGATATGCAAGTGGAAAGGAATTTTAGGGACCATTCCCTTCTAGCACGAGCAAGACCAATGACATTCTAAAACTCATACATTCTGACTTATGTGGACCCATGCCGATGAAATTTCTTGGTGGCTACCTATACTATATAATCTTTGTGGATGACTTCTCACAAAGGCATCCATATTCTTCTTGAGGCACAAGGATGAGGCACGCACTTGATATGTTCAAGGACTTCAAGGCACTAAAAGAGAATCAAATAGGGAAGATAATCAAAGTCTTCATGTCTGATAATCGTGGAAAATTCACTTTGAACAAGTTCATTGACTTTTGTAAGAATGTTGGGATCTATATGGAGACTATTGTACCTTACAACCCTCAACAAAATGGATTGGTTGAAAGAAAGAATAGGACCATCATGGAAGTTGCCCGAGCCATGTTGCACAATCAAAAGTTGTCGAAGTTTCTATGTTGTGAAGTTGCTAATATAGTGGTCTATGTTCAAAACCGAACCCCTCATCAAGCTTTCGATGACAAGACCCCCAAAGAAGTCTTCACATGTGTGAAGCCTGATGTTGGACACTTGAGGATCTTTGGTTGCCTTGTATACTTTCATGTGTCAAAGGAAAAGAGGAACAAGTTGGAAGCTTTAGGGAAGAAAGGTACATTTGTTGGATACTGTGAATATTCTAAAGCTTTTAGAATATATGTGCATGGTCAAAGAAATATAGAGTTTAGTAGGGATGTGACATTCGATGATGATGTCGCCCTTGGGAAAGAAAGGGACACTTCTCCTCCTGCTCCTCCTCCTCCTACTAATGTTAAGAACAAGGATGAGGATCATCTGGAAGGTCCTTTTGTGCCTGAACCTATGGCCGATGTCACTAATGATCCATTTGAACCCATGGACCCCTTGGATCCTCCTCTTGCCAGGAAGAGAACATTATGGCTTCATGATACCTCGCAGGATGTTGAAAGACATGATGCTGCTACAGGAACCTTCAGAGAAAGTAAGAAGCCATGTTGATACTAGGGTTGTGTTGTAGCTATGAGCACCATCATACAGGTTGAGGCTCACACCTTTGAAGAAGCAGTGAAAGAGTAGGTTTGGAAGGATGTTATGGCATAGGAATATGAATCTATAATGAAGAACAATGTGCGGAAATTAGTTTAAAGTCCTGAAGGGAAGTCTACTGGGACTTCTAAAAGGTTGTAAAAAATCAAGCATGGAGCATATGGAAGTATTTAGAAATACAAGGGGAGGTTCGTGGCTAGAGGTTTCTCCCAGAAAGAGGGAGAAGATTATGATGACAATTTTGCACCAGTTTCCCACTACACTACTATTCAATCTATTGTTTCCCTTATTGCTAGTCAAGGATGGACTCTTCACCAAATGGATGTGAAGACTGCATTTCCTCATGGCATACTCCGGGAAGAAGTATATGTTGAGAAACCACAAGGATTTGAAGTACAGGACAGGAAGACTCATGTGTGCAGGTTGAAGAAGGCACTCTATGGATTGAAGCAAGCCCCTAAGGCTTGGTATGCTCATATTGATAGCTACCTAATGAAGCTTGGATTCAAGAGAAGCAATGTCAACTCGAACCTCTACTTCAAAGTTGTACAAGGTTTGCCCCTGATTTTGGTTTTATATGTTGATGACTTATTCTTGACAGGTGGTGAACCTCTGATTCTCGAATGTAAGAGGGAGTTGACCTCTGAATTTGAGATGAAAGACCTTGGATTTATGCATACTTCGTGGGCTTAGAGGTGTGGCAAAGGCCTAGAGAGATTTTCCTTTCACAATAGAAATATGTGGTGAAACTATTGGAAAGATTTGTAATGGTAGAATGCAAGTACATGGCCACACCGATGGAGATGAACTTCAAGAAGCTATGTGGAGAAGTTGTTGGACCCGATCAGGCAAATCCCTCTGAGTACCAACAGTTGATTGGGGCATTGATGTTCCTTGTGAACTCTCGACCGAACGTATGTTTTGCAGTTAACACTTTGAGTCAATTCATGACCAAGCCTCTACATGCACACTAGGTTGTTGTTAAACATGTGATGAGATACTTACATGGGACGATTAATCTCGGTATGAGATATACTGCTGGAGATGTGAGACTTCATGGTTACACTAATGTGACTGGGCCAAAAATGTTATTGCCAGGAAGAGCACATTAGGATGTTGTTTTAGCCTCGAATCTGCCATGATATCTTCGATGAGTAGGAAGCAGAAGTTTGTTGCCATTAGCATGGTTGAGGCTAAGTATATTGCTACTAGCATGGCTAGCTAGGAGGCAATATGGTTGAGGAAGCTCTTTGGAGAGCTATTTACGCAGGTTCTAGATACGACAGTGATATATTGTGACAACAAGAGTGGGATCCGATTGGCAGAGAATCTCGTGTTCCACAAGTCCAAGCACATTGAGATTATACACCACTACATCCGAGATATGGTGCAGAGAGGAGCCATAAAACTCTATCACATTTCGATTGACGAGAAAATAGTAGATATTCTTACCAAGGCTTTGTCGAAAGGGAAGTTCTTGGTTTTCAGAGAGCTGCTTGGACTGATGGATGTGACCCTCCCGCATAAGGGTTCCCACTGATTGAGGACACTGAGTTATGCTTTGCCCCACTAATTGAGCTCCCAAGGAGAGGAATTGGGCCATATATCTCCTAGGATTAAGGGATCTTTGGACAATAGGTGTGTGTGATCCCTACCCTTTGTGGTAGGTCGGGTATCTCCCCTATTGTCACTAAAGGGTGTGCATGATCCTTGTCTTCTATTATCAGGTCCAGTAGAGTATACCCCAGTTGGCCTCCTACCCACAAGTTGGGCTTGTTGGGATTGTCCCTCACCATCTAGCCAATGGGTGAGGAGACTTGGGTGTGTGTGATCCTTACCACTAGCAAGTCGGGTATCTCCCACAAGTTAAAGAGGATGCAGGTGTTCTGCCACATGACTCTTTAGGGTCAAGGTGGGAAGATCAGCACACAATAGGATGGATGTGATCCTCATCTCACATGGTAAGTGGTATATCGCCTATTGTTGGACATAGAGTGGCATATTTATCTCCCTTATGATGATCTTCTTCTTTAGATTCGAGAGTGTTCAACAAATGAGCATAGATCAGCAGAGTTGAGCAAAGACGAGATATGATATTATTCAATAATGATGATGACAAGACATTTGAGATGAGATTTTTTATGCAATCGAAAATTCCTCCCTAGATGAGAGGGAGTGTCGAAAATTGGCAACTCAGGGAGAAATTCCCTCCATTGGGAAGCCTTCCTCATCTTGAGAAGACACTTCTAGCCCATGGAAGAATTTCCTTTGGTCAAGGAAAAACATTATCTTTTATGTGAAACCCACATGTGCACAAAAATACAAGTTGGACTGGGCAAGGAAATTCGAACCCCTAAGTCACATATATATTGTAAATACACATCATGTCACATCACTTTGAGGTCATCATCATACAGCACATTCTTCTCTTGGATTGGTTCGTCTAGCTCTGAAATTGAGGTTCATCTTCACACGTGTGAAGGGAAAAGAGTTATTTTTTGTTGGCCAAATTTGTTTTCTATTTTGCACCTTAACCAACATTGACTTTTGGACTTGGAGCATGGTTTGACTTTGAATTTTTGATATGTTTGGAGGGTTGAGTGGACTAGCACATTGACTGAGATTTTTTGGGTTGCTTGACCAATGTTGACTGCAGAATTTCAATTAGGGTTTCATAAGTCAAAGTTTGATTTGACCAAATTTGCAAGCACTATTTTGGGACCATCTTTGGTTTACTTTGACCAGTAAAGGAGGCCACATTTTCTGACTATTGACCGAGCTACATTGGAGGTGATTTGACCATTGACCGTTCACTGATTAGGTTTTCTTTTGTTGTTGATTACTTTGACCATAAATGATAGATTTAACTTTGGATCATATTTGACTTTTGGGCTCATCCTTAATTGGATATTGGATTGGTATTGGATAGTCAAGGATTTGACCTTTGACTCTTTGTTGATGAACTTGAACATTGTATCTCTCTGCGAAACATTTGATGACAATCTAATAGAAGAATAATTTTGAAAGGGTTCCCCCCCTTGAGGGGCTTTTCCCTAGTCTTTGACCAAATATTGTGTCTTTATTGTTCTTGGTTGTCTTATATTGTGCATTAGTTTACTGTGCTATCTACAATTACTTATTGTTGCTGGAAGATTGAATTATATTGGATAAATTGATTGTTAATTGAAGAATAATTGATATATGTGACTGTGTTAAGCATAGAACGCTAGAAAATTAACAGTAGCAACAGAAGGTGTTGAATTTTGTTTCAAAAGAAGGGGCCTCAGAATAGGCCAAGGATACTCCAATTCTACCCTAACACAGGCTGCAACAAGACTCGAGATGCAGCCTTCACAGAACTACAAGTTCAAAGTCGTCCTAGAGTTGACCTCAGATTAGATCGAGTTTATGTCTGAAGTATTAACCCTTATCGTTGCAATCTAAAGTTCATCTAGACAAAATCATAACCATTGACTTGACAATCCTTGACTTGGCTAGGGCTACACTTTTTAATGGCTGCTCCCTAACCTTGCTCTGAAACCATGTTGATTTTTCATGTTTTCCTAATTGATAATTACTTTCCAATGATTCTTTAACCAATTCACCTCATGTCACATTCATCATTAAGCAATTATACATAGAAAATCTCAACAGTAAAACAAGAATGAAGAAGGAAGGTTGAAGAGACAGCCAAACACAAGAGACATAAATTTTTACCCTTACAATTCCCTAACTAGGGAAAAAATCAGCAACCTTTTCTTAGAGAAAATTGTCAAATTCAACAAGAGGTGCACTCTAGTTTTTCCTGTCAAAATTAGTCAAACTGACAAGCAAATAAGCCCAAGTCAAACCTAGTAAAATAGAGATATATTAAGCCTCCTTTAAAAGTTGGTCAACTCAGGTCAAATAGGTCGAATTTCGACCTCCTGCAACTGCCTTAGAAACCCTAGTCAAAGACGATCAAACTGTCTCAAACCTGTGGTCAAATTGCCTCAAGCATACGGTCAAATACCCTCCAAATTTCAGTCAAACTATGCATTAGATTTGCGGTCAAACATCCTCTGAAATTCGTTCAAACTGCTGCACAAAAAACTCAATCAAACTATTAGTTGACTCAAGTTAAAGGTTGGTCAAACTTTATTGGTCATACTTGGTCAAACTTCAATCTGCTTCTCCTCTCTCCTTCGCACGTGTGAACATAAATCATAAGATCATTAGGTGATCCGAATTGCTACAAGTGATGAGATTGAATGGAAATATATAGTGGTTCAAAGAGCCCAAATAGGTGTTGTGTCTTTTCACTAAGCTGACTTGTACTTCTTGGAGGGTTGACTTGACTTTTCGAAGCAATATAATTTTGAATCTCAAAAATTCAAATTTGTATTTTCATTTTCTTTTTCTTTTGTGGGCTAAGAGAATATCGACCGCAACTACAAAAATTCAACAGTTTGGAGGGATACCATGGTGGAGGAGTATAACTCTATCATGAGCAATGATGTGTGGGACATAGTGCTAAGACCGAAGGGAAAGTATGTGGTCACTTCTCGATGGATCTATAAGATCAAACATGCAACTAATGGCAGTGTCGAGAAGAAAGTACAAAGTGAGGCTCGTGCCCATAGGGTTCTCCCATAAGGATGAGTGGATTACGAGGGGACGTTCGCACATGTCACTAGATATGCATCCATTAGAGAAGTTATGTCCATTGCTTCAAATATGGGGTGAAGGATACATCAAAGGGGGATGTGAAGACTACTTTCCTCAATAGGGTGATCGAGGAGGAAGTGTATATTGAGCAGCCCTAGGGCTTTGAGGTGCATGGGAGAGAGTCTCATGTATGCAAGTTGAGGAAGGCCCTTTATGTGATGAAGAAGGCTCCGCGTGCATGGTATGCTAGGAGGCACGGTTCCCAAGGCAGACTCCAACTTGTACTATGTACTTGCTAAGGGTGAGCCTCTCATCTTGGCACTTTATGTGGATGAACTCTTCTTAGCAAGTTCAAAGAAGCTCATAGGGATGTGCAAGGAGGATCTTGCTTTAAAGTTCGAGATGAAGGACATCGACTTGATGCACTACTTTTTGTTGAAATTTTGATGTTTTATGTTGTTACAATCACTTAAATCCAAAACTTCTTTATGTTGCAAAATAAGTTAAGTAATTGTAGATAGAACATAAACCATATAAACCATATGCACAATGTGTTGAAATTTGGTTACCGGAGGACAGGTGGTTCCCTAAGGCTTTGATCTTTGGCCTAGGGAAAAGTGTCCAAAAGAATTTAATTTTTCTCCTAAAGTGACTTTATAACATTATAAAGTCAAATCTAATTTAAAAGTGGCTTTAAGTGATAAAGTTACTAAGTTTAATTTTAAAGTGACTTTAATAAAGTCAATGTGAAATTAGAAAGGAAAAAGTGACTTTGGAAATAAATGACTAAGTGGGTCTTTATTAAAGTGGGGTGACTTAAAAAATAGAAAGTGAGATTGAAATGAGCATTTAATCTCAGCCCTCGATCTAAAGCTATCTCAGCCATTAGATTTAGGGATTCCCCAAAAGTCACTTAGGGTTAGGTTAAAGGAGGAAAAGGTCATTCATTCTTTCATGAGCAGATTGAGAGAAGAGAGAAAGCAAAGGAGAAATTTCTGAGCAGTGAGGAGAAGGAAGGCAGCAACTAGAGACTTCTGCAAATCCATACAACAGCAAAGAGGCATGGTTCCTAAGGCAAAAAATCCATACAGTAGGAGGTTGGCACACATTTCGAGGAAGGAGGCATAGAAAAAGAGGGATTTCGTACAGCAGCTTCAACATGCATTCCAAGGCAAATTTTGGGCTCAAAAACCGAGGAGTTTGCTATTTTCCTGACACAAATTTCGAGGAAATCCGTACAACAAGACAGGGATGTTTTCGAGGCTGTTTTCAGGCACAAGAATCGAAGAGGAAGTATAGTTGTACTTTTCATATAGTCTGTACAGCCATACGACCGTACTGCTGAAATCTAGGCACGCATTTCGAGGGTGCCAGTTCAGCATTTAATGTTGTAATAAATGCTATAAAATTTATGTTTTGTAAGTTTGTTGTTTGGCACATTTTCCAAGGCGATGTGCAAGCATGGAAATCAAGATAAGTACATTTGTGTGGTTGCTGGAATTTTTTTACTGTATTTTCTGTCTCACTGTAAAAGCAATATTCAGAAATAAAGAGAGCTTTCGAACTGGTTTTCCCCAAGAGTTGTAGAGGGTTTTTCCAGGGTCAAGTTGACCAAAAATCAACGTGTCAAAATTCTATGTGTCGCTGATTTATTTTATGAGTTTATTTCTGCATTTCAACACTGTGAAATTTCCAGAATTTGTGTTTGCAGAAAATATTTATTTTTCCAGTTTGTTGAATGTATGGCTATGGGAATGGGCATTTAACTTTATGGGAGAAGGAGAAACTGAAAACCGGGGTTGGGTTATCAAATTTCTACACAATGAAAAACAACCAAGAACTCAATGAGACACATAAAAGTTAGGTCAATGACCAGGACAGAACCCACAAGGGGAAAACCCAACCAGATTCTTCTTTTATTAGAAATCAATTGTTCAACAGAGATACAAATTACAATGAGAGAATGAAGAAATTCACCCAAATTTGAAGAATATCACTGATAGCAGTAGCTAATGCAAACACTGAATCACTTTGGCTCTCCAAGACCTGCTTTTATTTTCCAAGTCTCTCTCTCTCACAATCTCCTTCAAGTCTATCCAACTCTCTCTCAAGTTCAAATTCATAACGCACAAGTAAGTGAGGTGAGATGATATGAGACACATAAATATAGGAGGGGCAATGAATTATTGACATAAAGGAGGAGCAATACACATGACTTGAGGAGGAGTTACATATGCCAAAATAGGAGTGTAACTTATGCCATAAAGGAGAGGAGTGTAACTTATGCATTTAGGAGAGAAGTCTAACTTACGCATTAAAGAGGTCTAAGAGGAATCTTCTAGGACAAGTCATTAAAGTGTGTAAGAGAGTGTAAGGGAGTGTAAGAGGTGCTTAAGAGCATTAAAGAGAGAGAGGAATGAATCCATTAAGAGAGAGTAACATATTCATTAATTGAGGGGAGTTACATATGATATGATTTAAGTCTCATGATTGAGAGACTTGAATTTATTTTTAATAATAATATAATAATATCATAAGGGTAATAATAATAATATTGATGATTAAGTCGAAACTAAACTATTAGGATTGATTGATGATCAAAAGAGACTTTCCATCAACAATGCTAGATTACCAATTAATGCAAGGTGATTTACTATTTTTGGAAAGCCATACTTGAGACTTTCTATTTTTAGGCTTTCTATTTTTAGAAATTCTATTTTTATAAATTCATCCTTGAGTTGCCAAGGAATTTCTTTCTGCAAAAAATGATCTTTCCTTTCCTTGTTCATATTGTTCATCTATGCTCTGTATCATTTGGAACAATGATGTCTCACTCTAATGAAGAAGAATCATCATAGGGGAGATTCATTCATCACCCTATATTCACTTGGGGGCAATGCCACTTGCCAACATATGACAAGGATTTCGCACAACCAAGTCTCATCTCTGCTTGTGGGGATCCACTTGTCAGCTCATGACAAGGATCTTGCACATCCAAGGTTCATCTTTGCTTGGGGGGATCCGCTTGTCAACACATGACAAGGATCTCGCACATCCAAGGCTCATCTCTGCTTGGAGGGATCCGCTTGTCAACACATGACAAGGATTTCACACATCCAAGGCTCATCACTGCTTTAGGGGGTCCACTTGTCAACACATGACAAGGATCTAGCACATCCGAACCTCATCTCTGCTTGGGGGGATCCACTTGTCAACACATGACAAGGATCTCGCACATCCAAGGCTCATCACTACTTGGGGTGATCCACTTGTCAACACATGACAAGGATCTCGCACATCCAAGGCTCATCATTGCTTGGGGGGATCCACTTGTCAACACATTACAAGGATTTCGCACATCCAAATCTCATTAAATGTCAAGTGGTAGAACATTTGCATCCTAAACAAGTCTCACTACACCTATTGGCCAGATACGTGGCTCTTCCCACGTCCCATAGTGTGGGTCGGATGCATATTGAGGCCTACTCTTATGGCACACACTACATAAGAGGTCCCTCATCCTCAAGAGCTTTCCGGTATCATCCCCTAATCATGTGACCTCTGACATGGGGGAAAAGGCAACTCAGTGTTCTTGAACAAATGTGGCCACTTCCCAAAACTTTCCCTGCAGTAAGGCTTGGTAAGAATGTCAGCTATCTGATCATCACTCACAATATGATGGAGCCTCACTGCTCCTCTTTGCACCATATTCTAGACATAGTGATATTTTATTTCAATGTGCTTGGACTTCTCATGGAACATAGGATTTTCTGCATGACAAATCTCGCTCTTATTGTCATAATATATACCTATTGTGTCTGCAACTTGCTCAAATAGCTCTCCAAAGAGCTTCCTCATCCATACTGCCTCACAACTAGCCATGCTAGCAGCGATGTACTCATCTTCAGCTATACTCAGAGCAACAGACTTCTGCTTTCTGCTCATCCAAGAGATCTTGGCAAAACCCAAGCTAAAGCAGCACCTAAAAGCATTCTTTCTATCAACAGACTTACTATCGCAACCAACATTAGTATATCCATGAAGTCTTACTTTTTTAGCAGTATATCTCAATCCAAGATTGATGGTCCCATGCAGGTATATCAACACATACTTTGTAGCAATCCACTGTGCATGTGATCGCTTAATCGAATATTAGCTCAGAGTATTGATCGCAAAACATATGTCTGGTTAGTGTTCAGTAAGAACATCAGTGCCCCAATCAGTTGATGATACTTATAAGGATTTGCCAAATCATGACCTACAGCATCACTTTGCTTCTTGAAATTCATTTCCATTGGAGAATTCATGGACTTGCATTATGTCATACCAAATCATTCCAGTAGCTTGACAACATGTTTTCCTTGAGAAAGGAAAATCTCAACGGGTCTCTATTGAGAACAGTGTTATCGGAACTGAACTGATTTCGGAAAACCGGTCGGTTCGACAGGTTTGGAGGAAAAACCGATCCGAATCAGCCGTCCGAGCCAGAAATGACTGGTTCGGTACCAAACCGGTCGATTCAGTACCGGTCTAGTTCGGACTAGTTCACCAATTCACAAGCCTGGGCATTAAATAATAATAATAATAAATAAAATAAATTATTTTTTTAATTATTATTTTTCCTATTTACCAATGCTACACTAGCCCCCCCCCCCCAAAAGTTACTTAAACACCCCCACCTACTCTATTTCACTCACACTATTCATTCGAGTCTTGAAATTCTTGAGCTGAGTTCAATGAGGAGAATTTAGAGAGTTTTTTGTAGGGTTTTTCTAAGGGAGATTTTTTTCAGATTTGAAGAGCTTATTGGAGTCTTGGAGAGTTGTTGGGTTGGAAAATTTGAAGAGCTACTTCAAAGATTTTTTTTTCCCAAAGATCTTTGGGTTTTCTTCAATGGTTTTTGAAACTAGTGGAAGATTTTTTTTTATTTTGTTGGGGCTGCTACATAGTTGATTTCAAAGGATTTTGGAGTTGATTTCCTCCAAAATTTTAAAGGTTAAATCAAGGACCATGGGAATCAAGCCATGATCCCATTGCAAACATGGATGCTACTCATTCTTTGGATGAGGATAAGGAGGATGATCAGGATGATGATTTTGATGATGATTGATGATTTGATCATTGATTTGTTGTAGTTGTAGCTTGTAGTATTGTAGGTTATATTATAATACTATGATCTATGATGTTATTTTGGACTATAAAGGCCTTTTAGAGCATGCTTCTTGATGTTTGTAACATTTTTGGTTCGACGATGTTTTGCACTAAGTGTTATTTTGGTTGTATGCAGTGTGCACTATTACTTGCTATATAAATGAGAACTTTTGCATATTTGTGTCTAAATGGTTTGGATTCATATGGATGCACGTGAATATATTTGTTTTTCCTTTAAAATATGAATATTTTATGTGTTTTTGGTAAACCGGTTTTTTCTCCGATTCCGACCAATTCCCGATCCACAAGGTTTTCTGGTTCGGTTCCGATAACATTGGTTGAGAAATCTAGGGCATCATTAGTTAGGAGAATTCTCTTCTTGATAATTTCTTATGATATATATTTTACTTCTTTGATTATGATATTTTCTTCATTATATAATTATTGTGTTCTTTTCATCAAACCAATTATCCAATACACAATAGAAGACAAGAGACACAAAATGTAGGCTCGTAAGCCAGGGCCATAACCTCTCACTCTTTGAGAGGAAAACCCAATCATAAATTTTTCTTATAGATCTTCAATTGACGAATACCAAGACCATGACAAAGACCCTTGATACAAGTATCCTTCCAAGAACCTTGTCACTAGCCTTTGTGGTTCACTTCCTGATCTTGATTTTCTCTTCTCGGCTTCTCCTTGAGAACTTCAGTCCCTCCCTTTTTTGCATTGTACTTCTCGGCTTGACCTAGAGAATCTCAATCTCTATAATTCAGCAACCCTAGACAAGTGCTTCTCCTCTGCTCCTTTGAGTCTTCTCCTAGGGTTCGTTTTCTCGGATTTTTATGTGTGACCTTATACCCAAAACGAAGCCACTTGGTGCTGCAACAAGCCCTAGTTCATACCTCGGCTTCTCTAATTTACACGAGATAAAGAGAGTGAAGACTGAACCTAGTTACATAAAATCATAATTACATGTCATTATGAAGACCGAACCTAGTTACACTTTGAAACTCCCTGTTAACTAGAGAGGTATTCATAATGGTACTTGGTCATTCTCAATCTGAAGAATTTCACATAAGAAGAAACAGATTGGTAACCCATCTGTATAGCATCATATCAACCAACATTGTCATATTGCAAGGCATTGACTAACAGCTCCATCTTTCCACAAGATTTGAGCTCAATGTTGGTGAGACCAATGATTTATAGACACCTTAATCATTGTCTCTCCTTGAACATACCCTACCCGAGTTCTCAAGGTGTGTTCCACCAGGACTAATCTTATCTTGGATTCTCAGTCCTCAAAAAATATCGGTCCTCTACAACTATTCTTATCTTGGATGCCCTATCTCATTCCTTAAAGAGTATCGAATGCCAGATGATTACCCAGTCCTCCATTTTGTCTTCCCAAGTGAAGACAAGAATGGCGTGTCTATCTTTCCCTCTGAATTAGGGAGGACATATTCCAATAAAGGAATGTACTCATTCGTACACTAGGAATGTACCTAGGCTCCCTCTTGGCTTAGGAATTTCCAAGTTTCTTCCAAGTAAGAAACTTGATCACAGGCTCCCTCTTAATTAGGGACCTACAGCAGCTCCTTAGTTGGAGATAGTGGGACAACCAGCTGCTTAGAAGAGCTCCTTCCTTCATTGTCATGAATTTCTTCTTTGTTACAGAGTCTTCATCCTTTTGGGACTTCTTTACAAGGCACAGACCATCCATCAGTTTCATTCACGAGTTAGTCATGTCACCATTCCTATCATCGAAAAGTGATCCATCAGTCTTTATCTGGCATTGCTTCATGTTATGCTACCTTCATAGTGCTTTCTTCTTCAGAAGTTTCTTGCATCCTTCTTCATGGTTCTTTATGGAAGACTTCCATAGTTCTTCCCTCTGGTAGCCCTGCATAAGCCCATCCAGATAATAGTTCATAAATAATGAACAATGAAATCCTAATTACCTGGGTGATGATCTTTTATCATGACATCTTCTTGTAGGTATCAACATGTTGACACATCTCCTAAAGATATGTATTTTCAAGGGCCTCCATCTTTATCTCGACTTCCATCAGAGTCTCCATATCTTCCTGAGAGATATCATAGTCAAATCCAGTGTTATCAAAACCAAACCGATTTCGAAAACTAGCCAATCCGACCAGTTTGGAGGAAAAACCAGCACCGAACCAGCCGATTTCGGCACCGAATCGTCCAGTTTTGACATCGAACCGGCTGGTTTCGGCACCGAACCAGCCAGCTCAATATCGATCCGGTTCGGAGACCGATTCCACTGGTTCACAAGCCTGGGCATTTAAAAAATTAAAATTATTATTTTTCCTAGTTACTAACGCTACCCTAGGCCCCCCCATTTCACTCACACTATTCATTGGAGTCTCTTGCAATTCTTGAGTTGATTTTGGTGAGGAGAATTCAGAGAGTTTTTTGTAGGGTTGTTCTACGGGAGATTTTTTGCAAATTTGAAGAGCTGATTGGAGTCTTGGAGAGTTGTTGGGTTGGCAGATTTTCGAGCTACTTCAAAGATTTTTTTTCCCAAAAAATTTTGTGTTTTCTTCAAAGGTTTTTGCAACTTGTGGAAGATTATTTTTCATTTTGTTGGGGCTGCTACATAGTTGATTTCAAAGATTTTGGAGCTGGTTTTCTCCAAAATTTTAGAGGGTAAATCAAGGGTCATAGGGAATCAAGCCATAATCCCATTGCAGACTTGGATGTTACTCATTCTTTAGATGAGGATAAGGAATATGATCAGGATGATGATTCTGATGATAATTGATGATTGATGATTTGATCAATGATTTTTTGTAGTTGTAGCTTGTAGTATTGTTGGTTGTAGTATAATACTATGATCTATGATGTTATTTTGGACTATAAAGGCCTTTTAGAGCTTGCTTCTTGATATTTGTAACATTTTTGGTTCAACGATGTTTTGCACTAAGTGTTATTTTGGTTGTATGCACTATTACTTGCTATATAAATGAGAACTTTTGCATATTTGTGTATAAATGGTTTAGATTCATACGGATGCACATGAATATATTTGTTTTTTCTTTAAAATATGAATATTTTATGTGTTTTTGGTAAACCGGTTTTTTTCGATTCTGGTCTGGTTCGGATCAGTTCTCGGTCCACAAGGTTTTCCGGTTCGATGACTGGTTTGATTCCGAAAACATTGGTCAAATCTTCTTGGTTTTCCAAATGTGGATTGTCTTTACCATCATGGCATAATTCACGATCTCTTTCTTCTTTTCTTCACACATTTCATTTCTAGGAGCTTTAATCGGACTTCCCCAATCGTAGTCAACTACCTCATATATGGGGACATATTATGTTGATTTCACCTAGTGTGATGCCTTTCGGCATTCTTTCAGTGTCTTAGAACATGCTTCTCAAGATAGAAGTAGTGATCCATATTACCTGCAACCATATGACATGACTTCCATAATATCCCATGTAAGCATATATACCTCATTTTTTCTTTAGGTCATCCAGACTTCCTATAGCAGCTTTCTTTGAATGAAAGAACTTCATTCCCTTGTCCTGCTCCATTGATATGTCATCATACCATCATACCTTGAATTCCTAAGTTGGAATTCCTGATGAAACATTTGCTTTCTTTGTTGATCAGTGAATCATTCATATCCTTATCAGTAGATGCTTCCTTATTGACCAATGTATGATGAGCCTTATCCTAGATGACTTCTTTCTTTTTCCATAAGTGTAACTTGAGATTTCAATGAGGTTTCCAGAGCTATAATATTCATAGTTTAACTGTCATCCTATGACACGAACTCTTATTTCTAATGCTTCTACCATGATTCCATTCTCTAATATGATGCATCTTATCTAATTTACAGTGCTTCCTATCTTCAATTTTACAAAAGAAAAGTACCTTTCGGTGAAAGAGATCATCTCAATCATAGTAGAGATCTGTTACTTCCTCCTCCTTAAGCTCCTTTGTCTCATGATCTTTCACTTCTTCAGCAATATGGGCTTCTTCCATATTCCTCTTGTCCTTCTTAGATTTAGGACAATCTCTTTTATAGTGCACATATTCTTGACATCCATGGCACTTTACCTTAGAGATGTTCTTCCTTTTCTTTTGAGGACCAAATTTTCCAAACTTTCTTTTTCTTCTTGACATCGCAGCATAGGCTTGATTTTGCTCATTTGATCCTATGTCAAACTTTGCTTTTAGTCTAGTTTCTTCGATCTTACATAGAGACCATAGATCTTGGAATGGAGTGGCTTCCTTCTTCCCATAGATACTTGAAGTGAAACTACCCCATTTCTTTATCAGACATTACTTCTCGTAGTTCTTGTAGTTCATCTCGAATTTCAGAGATCTTCATGAAATATGAAGTTATTCCATCTTCCCTTGACAATTTTAGCTTGTAAAGTTCTTGCCTTAATGAGATTACATCTCCTGCGGTACTTACAGAAAACAACTCTACCAATTTGTCATATATAGCTTTTGTAGTGTTCAATTTTGATATATATGGGATGAGAGAGTCTTTATGGATTCTATAAGAATACTTTGGGCTATCACTTCTCCCATTATGTATTTAGCATATGCTTGAGCATATTCTTCTAAAGGTTGGGTTACCGACCCTTTAATGTGATCCATGGCTTCATTTTCAATGAGACTTAGATTTGTTCTTTTCTTCCATGCAAGAAAATTTGAAGCCCCAACCAATTTGTTGTTTTCCTTGCAAAACGACATTTTGATAGTATCAGATGAAGTCATAAACATACTTGAGTGGTTGTTGCTTGCTTCCTCCTTAATCTTGATATAGATAGAAGATTGCTTCTTGAGAGATTGATGAGAGAGAGAGCTTGTTTCACGATCCTTAAATGTATTCTCCTTCCTTAGCCCTTGATGACTTTGGAAGTGCTTCTAGGATTTAGGTTCTTCCTTTTGATTCCTTTTTCCAGGATTCTTGCTAGTGTAGATTTATTTGATCTAGGGTTATAATGAGGATCTTGATCTCTTGCTTGGTGTCCTTGACTTGTTTTGATCTTCCCTTGAAGCCTTATAGTTGAGTGTCTCCTTGCTTGAACGCCCTTTCTTGACGTCAGCACCTAAGCTCTGATACCATGTTGAGAAATCTAGGGCATCATTAGTTAAGAGATTTCTCTTCTTGATAATTGCTTGTGATACACTTTTACTTATTTGATTATGATCTTTTCTTCGTTATATTATTATGGTGTTCTCTTCATAGAGCCAATTATCAAATACACAATAGAAGACAAGAGACACGGAATGCAGGCTTGTAAGCCAGGGCCAAAACCTCTCACTCTTTGAGAGGAAAACCCAATTAGAAATTCTTCTTAGAGATCTTCAATTGACGAATACCAAGACCATGACAAATACCCTTGACACAAGTATCCTTCCAAGAACATTAACACTAGCCTTTGTGGTTCTATTTCTTGATCTTGATCTGCTTTTCTAGGCTTCTCCTTGAGAACTTCGGTCCCTCCCTTTTCTGGACTGCACTGCACTTCTCGGCTTGACCTAGAGAATCTCGATCTCTATACTTCACTAACCCTAGACATGTGCTTCTCCTCGACTTATTTTTCTCGGCCTTTTATGTGTCACCTTGTACCCAAAACGAAGTCACTTGGTGATACAACAGGCCCTAGTTCATACCTCGACCTTTTTTATTTGCACGAGATAGATAGAGTGACCTAAGACCGAACCAAACTAGACTTTCTTCCTTGCTGGATAGCCTTCTATTTCGCACTTCCTTGTAGTCCTGCACTTCGCACTTATCACTGTAATCTTGACCGAATTGGATGCCTTTGAGTGAGGCCGAGATGGGATATTTATATAGGTTGTCTTCATGTCTTTAAGTCGACATCATCACTGGAGGAGAGCCAACATCATCTTGAAGGTTCTTCATTTGATTTAGGCCGACTTGGAGAGGGGCCTAGTCATAAGGTCTTGGGGGACTACTTTTCATAGACAAGTGTGACATTTTACAAAGTGTAACATGACTTCATTTACATGACAATGACTATTATTTTATGATAAGAAGACAAAACTCCTAAAGACTCTTAATGAGAGTCTTGACTGAAAAATAAAATCTCTTACTCATGAAACCCGTGATACAAGCAATACAATAAATTTATTTTATTTTTCTTCTTTGCATCTTCTTACATAAAATCATAATTACATGTCATTATGAAGACCGAACCTAGTTACACTTTTCAAGAGTCTCTGCCATACTTCAAGACCCAGAAATTAGAGCATCAAATGAATATCTTTCATTCCAAATTAAGAAGTAAACTCCCTCTTACATTGAAGGATAAGTGGTTCACCACCAGTCATAAATAAATCATAAACATATAATAACAAAATCAAAAGGCATACCTTGGACTGTCTTGTGTTGATTTGGGATAGCATCGAATGTGCTCTATCTCTCAAATTTTGTGGAGAGGCTTAGACACATGTATTCCAAATAACGCAGAAATCATTTGGTGAAATTCCACCTGGATTGTATTCTATAGAAATAATTAATTATTTTTAAAGGGACTCTAAGTCTAAACTTAGGAAAATAAAATAATTAAAGTTAATTAATAGAATATGGGCGTGAATGTTCTAGAAAAGTCGGATCAAGTCAAAAGTTAATCTTAGCCATTGATTAGAGATCTAATCTGGGCCGTTGAAGTTTCAACAAGAAGACTATAGGAATGGGTTGAAGGGTCATTTGGAAAACACATTTGGCAGAGATCAAAGATTGATTTCTTTAGTGAGCAGTGCTCAGAGAGGAAATTTGATCGTGAGATCTTTTGCAGAGAGGGGTAGTAATTCCAATTGGAAGGATTCCTGAGTCGGAGAATGCATAGCAACAGAGACAGAGAGAGCCACAGTAGCAGCGTAGAGCCAGTGATGTAGTGCTTACGCAGTCACTGCGCAGAGGCTAAAGGGAAGTCGTTTTCCTGCTAAGGAGAAAGAGTTGGGCCAGTGCTAGATCTCGAAGAGATTTTCCAGAGGCCAGAGGACTTCAGTTTCCACCCAGTAGAGAGACCAGCGCAAAGACAGAATGGTTGTCGTAGTTGTGACGTAAAGACTACATAGGTGACGCAGTCACTGCGCAAAGGCAGCGCAGGGTAGTCCAGTTTTGGTGTTGATTAGTGTCGGGTTCCCATGGAAGAGTGAGGTTTGTCTCACAAGATCTCTTCTGTCAGTTTCTCTGTATGATTTTATGGATGTCTCAATCATAGATTTGTACTCATAAATATTTACTACATAATATATAAACCCTCAAATCTGCTACACCGGTTTTCCCGCATTGGGTTTTTCCAGGGACATTAGTCCAAAAATAACTATGTCAAATGTGTGTGTTATCTATTATTGTTCAGTTTGTTTCCGCACTTGTACTTCTTCTGTAGTTTATTTGTGTAGGTTGTAGTGTGATGTATTCAGTATTTGTCGTAGTAAACTGTAAATATATTGTTAAGTTAGAAAATTAACAATTAGGTGAACATCTTCCAGTTGTTGCAATAAGATTCCAAAGGTTAATAGAATTTTCACATCTTGAAGTAAAGATTTGGATCAACATTACTTCTAATAAAACCAAGCTTCATCAAGAAGCTACCAATGCGGGCATACTAAGCTCTTGGAGTTTGCTTCAAACCATTGCGGTGTGATGTTTTGTTATTTGTCATATGTAGCGCAAATATTGTTAAGTTCTAAAATTAACAATTAGGTGAATATCTTCTAGTAGTGCAATAGGATTCGGAGGTTTTACAGCAAGTTTCACATCTTGAAGTAAAGATTCGGATCGACATTACATCATCTCGACATTACTTCTAGTAAAACCAAAGCTAACAAGAAGCTACCAATGCGAGCATACTAAGCTCTTGGAGCTTGCTTCAAACCATAGAGGGCTTTCTTGGTCTGAACACATGAGTTTTCCGATCATGTAGTTTAAAGCCTGCTGTGGTTGTGCCACAAATACTTCTTCGTTGAGGAAGCCATGCGAAGCAATCCTATCATTCATTTGGTTAAGGGACCATCTTATTTAACATTGAAACCCGCAATAGATCGAGATGGTTTAGCATAATGGACCAAACAGGATATAGATGTCATCATAGTTTATTCCTGCTAGGAGAACCCTCTAGCCACAAATCTAGCTTTATATGTTCAATATTGCCATCTGACATGATGTTTAACTTTATACAACCATTTAGAAGACACAACAAATTTGATTTGGGGTCTTGAACCACTTTGGGTACATCATTATCAATGATGGACTCATATTCTTCAGCCATTGCATCTTTCCACACTTGAGCCTTAACAACTTCTTCAAAAGTCCACGGTTCAACTTAAATAATGTTGCTCATGGCTACAACATATCCCTGGAATCGATATGGTTCCTTGCTTTCTTTGAAGGTTCCTCTTTGAACAGCATGTCTATCGGCATCTTGTAAATTGTCATGAAACCGTAATCATCTTTTTTCTAGCCATGGAGAAGGATCCAAGGAACCCATGGGACCCATGGATTCATCAGCAAGATCAAGCTCAGGCTTGGGATCTTCTTATGCATCCAAGGCATCATCCTATCTTTCAACATTAGCAAGAGGAGGTGTGTATGGTTTTTCAAAGGGCTGCATCTTCATCAAATGTTATATCTTTGCTAAACTCTATATTTCTTTGGCTAGATACATATTTTCTATAAGCTTTAGAATTTTCACAATAACCAACAATCATACCTTTCTTACTTGAAGCTTCCAGCTTGGTATAATCTTCCTTTGGCACATGAAAGTAGACAGGGCAATCAAAGATCCTTAAGTGCCCATTTTGTTCTGGGTTATATAGTATCGTGGTCTCTTTTATGATTCCAACTTCTTTACAAAAGTCTTGAGCTTTTGTCCACTTCATGTCCACTCAAGTCATGGGATGGCTCGACACCTTCCTTAATCTTGATACAAAGTATTTGGTTCTCACATTCATCAAATGTACCTATTGATCCCAAAACAAGAGCAAGAGCAATAGTAGAAAAGTAAATAAACATAATGAAAGTATACCTGGTGATGAAGCAGGTATTTCTTTCTTTTCTAGATGTGAGAGTGGCTCTTTCATTATCCTTGCACCAGCTTCCTCTTGGAGTTTACTCTTCCTGTACTATTCTACACCCAAATGATCTTCATGATATGTTTTTCTTGATCGCATTCACATCAAGAAGTTAGTGAAAGAACCATTCAAATACTCATGCAGGAAAAATAACCAATGATCTGTAAAGATAAATCTAAACAAGAACATTGACACGAAGAAACAACATAAGACTTGAAAATACTTTGGGATTGAAGGAAGTTCTTAACCACCTCTTGATTCGGCCTCTATAGGTTACCATTGTCCATAAGTCATATGTCATTGGCAGAAAAAATGCATCTTCTTGATCACCACTTGGCAAACTCCATCATGATCCACTCTAATCTCAAGTATTTCGGAAACCATATTTCTCACATGACGTAATGTTTTATAATGAAGATGATTGAACTTTTGGTGCCACAGTTTATATTGATAATTACTTATCATGAATCAATCCATGGATAGGTTTTCCATTGATTTTATACAGATCTTCAAATCTTTATCCCAGAGTGAAGGCATGTAATAATAATTATACATACCGACTTCATTGTTTGCCATGATATTAGGTATAATCCATCTTTGATCATTGCAAAGGAGATTAATTTGGAAAACTATCATTCCATCTTTTTCAAAAGTCATGATTCTTACCTACAACCACTATTGTTAGTAAACTTTAATATCAAAATTACCAAAACTCATGAGATTATGACCATTCTCATATAATGTGAGAGAGTCAAAATCTCTTTATCTTCAGCATTTAATTTTTATCAGTTATTCATTCATAATCTTCTATGCATTATACTTCTTTTCATGACAACACTTTATTGTACATGCATAAACAAAAATAAAACTACTATTTACTTTTGCATGCATTAACAAGTACCAAAACCACAACTATTAAACACATGCAACACCTTATGCACTATCTGCAAAATTATGATCATATCTTGAGTTCCTTGAAATCTTGGAAGAACGGTAGTAGTAAAATTTCAGCAACAAAATTTCAGAAGTAAAATTTCAATAGTAATATTTCAGCAGTAAAATTTCAGCCATAAAATTCCACAGTAAAATTTCAGCTGTCAATTTCAGCGGTAAATTTCAGCAATAAAAATTCAGCCGTAGATTTCGGCAATAGAATTTCAGCTATAAAATTCAACAGTAAAATTTCAACTGTAAATTTCAGCAATAAAAGAGGAGATATTTCAGCAGAAAATGACCAACAAGTAGAAGGAACAACAAGAAAGATATTTCAGCAAAAAAGAGTTACCGTAGACAACTGTACATGTAAAGGGTTGCCTAGACTTTAACAACAGATGGAAGCAATGGAAGAACAAAGCAAGTGTGTGACGCTTGAGATCTTTTCCAGAATCAGTGATTTCTGATTTCTATGAGAGATATTGTGATGTACTAGATAATATCTGAGCTCCAGAGGAGCAGGCAGATCAGCAAGTTTGAAGTATATCTTGATTGTGCCGAAGAAAGTCAATGGTGACTTCCAATTGGATCTACAAGATCTAGCGTACAACAGCATGCAACAGTTCGCAGTATAGACAGCTACAAAGCAGAGTTGAGAATAGAATATTCTCCCGAGTAAGAGGAGAAGATCATGACAAGATGATTGCTCTAGTTATTAAGGTACACTTATGTTAGAACTATTATCATTCCTTTTGGAAATTGCATCAGAGAGGATGCAAAGATTGTTTTCTCAATGAAGGGAAGAAGTGTACATAGAAGGCTTTTAAGTACACAAGAAGAAGTCTCATGATTGAAGAAGGCTTTGTACGATCACAAGCAGACATGTTGGGCTTGGTATTCTTGGATCGATAGATATCCGATAAGTCTTGGTTGATCTTATTATTTGTCTCGCGGAAGTAGAAGGACTCATGTGTGTCGGAAGCGAGCGATTCTAGCGGGAAGAGGTGCCTTTGTAGCGGGAAGAATTGCCCCGCTTTGTAGCAAAAGGAGTAGTCGAGGAGAGCCTTGTTTAGCTTGAGAAAATCAACTTAACATTCTTGAAAAACATCATTGAGCGTACCATATTTAAGATTGTCCTATTCATTATTTCAGCGACTTCGTTCTATTGGGGATGATAAGGCACGATTGTTTGATGTTTGATCCGATGCTAGCGAAGATAGTTTTCAAATTCATTTGAAGTATATTCTTTTCCATTATCAATACGAATAGAGCCAATATGAGATTGTGTATCGTTTTCAATCCATGCATGAAAGATCTTGAATGTTTCAAAAGCTTCAGATTTGTTTTTCAATAAATATACCCAACACATTCTGGTGTAGACATCAATAAATGCCATCATGTATTTATTACCATTTACAGAAAGAATGGGCATTAGAACACATAAATCAGAATGAATGAGTTCAAGCTTTTTATGTGCTCTGGAATGAGAATCACATAAATGATTGTTTGTCGTCTTTTCCTAAGATACAAGCATCACATTGACTAAGTTCCCTAGGAATTGTAGGCAAACCTATAGCACCATTTTTCTTCAACAAAAAAAGGTTGTCATAGTTCAAATGTCCAAATCTTGCATGCAATAAAAGACTTGATGGAAGTGTACCGTCTTCAAAGTGACAACTATATGAAAAGTTGTGTGCACGAGCAGAGGTTCCTTGTAGCTTCAGAAGTCTTTCTTCTTCTATTCCAATCATGACAAGCGAGGTCTTTGATGCTTTTATGACCTCAACCTTGACAACAAACATGTGAATGGAGTGTCCTTGTTGGCAAGTTTCTCCTCAACTCCGAGAGGTAGAGAACATCATGTAAAAGAAAGTCTGAAAGACCATGAAGGTTGAGCCTAATGGTGCCAAGCCTTGATGGCTTGAGTTTTGACTTGTCTACAAAGTAAATTGTTCCATCAACATTGTCAGTGAATTCTTCAAAGATATCTCTTCTAAAAGTCCTGTGGCAAGTTGCTCCTGAGACAAGCAACCAAGCACTTTCCATGAAGCAAGTGAAGCATTAAATAAGTCTTTAGTTACCCCAATGTTGCAATGTGCCACAACATAATAAGTGGATTCGGGTGTTTTTCCTTTCCCTTTATCTAATGACTTTCCTTTCTCTTCATCCCTATCCTGTTTAATCTTGTCCCATGAGAGCTTACATGTAGAACCATCATGCCCATTTCTATTACACTATATGCAATGAAGATCAATTCTTTCTCCTTGGAAATGTCCCCCCCCCCCCTCTGCCTCTAAAATTCTTCCTTCCTCGTCCTCTTCGACCACCTCTTCCTCTAGAAGAATCATGTCCCTGATTCGTCTCTTTATGTGCAAGGCATGCAGCTTCTTCAAGAGACTAAGCAGTTGTCTTCTTCTTTCCAAAAGCCTTCTCTCTTTAGACAAACTTGTCCACAAGAGAGTCAAAAGAAATCTCTGAAAGTTTGCCACTAGCTTGTAATGACTCAAGATAATGGGAATAAGTGGGATAAAATGCCTCGACAAAAGTTGTGAGAGGAATGTCCATTTCAACACTAGTGGCTTCTATGTCATGCATAACGAATCTTATTTCAAAGACTAAGGCAAGGGGATCATCATTTTTAATTAAAGATTAAAAAGTTTGATCATAAGCTAAACTACTCCAAGCTCGGAGTGTGAATCATATAAATCTTTCAGCTTCTCTAACGCTTCAAAAGCATTTGTAAATGAAGTAATATAACGACTCACCTCTTCATTGATTGATACTACAATCAAGGCACAGGCCTTGTTGTTCTTGTCTTCCCAGATAGCAAACTCCTTGTCACATGTGGGATTTTCAGGACGATTGCCTCCTTCACAAATTCCTTTCCACGAGTCATTAAAAATTAAGGTGTGTTTTATCTTCCTGGACCACTCATGGTAGTTCTCTTTGCCAGAGAGAACTACTCCCATTATGGAGATGAGTGAATGCATCATCAAATATGAATTGGCCTCAAAATAATTACAATACTTGCAGCAAAAAAACTGATATTTCTTTGCAATAAAACATATTGGCTATGTCTTCAAAAAAATCATCCACTAAGGATGTAGGCTCTCAATATACCTCCATACATCATATGGCCATCAAAAAGGATCTTTACCAAGAACATATACTTATTTTAAAAAATAATGCTTTCATAAACGTCATGAATCATCACATATATATACCATATATGCCTATCACAACCTGTATACAACTAATGCACAGTCCTCATATGTATGAGTCAACATACATATACACTCACCATAGACTGCCTTTTGAAAACTATTCAACACATGCCATCATCAACCCAAAAAAAAAAACTTCAACGCATGTATGCATATATGAACCATCACATTTATGAACTAAGAGCATTCAAAACAACATATGAAAGGAGTGTGACCTTTCTCACACATATAAATGTTGCATGGTTCTCAACCCTCAACGCATTATCCAAAAAAACTCAACATAACTAGGATTCTTTGCACAATATAAATAAACAATGCACCATTCAAACATCAACATACAACCCTGCACATACCAGTCAAACGCACAAACTCGCTCCTCCAAATGCATCTCGGGCACACAAGCTTAACGCACAAGTTACAATTTGCAGAGCTTCGCACCATAAAAAAACATGCAACATCTAAACAATCTTCACCCACGAAATTCAACACATCATTTGCAAGTTGCTTGTGCACACAGTCTCACGGTCATGTAGTCATCTTCAACATATTGTATGCAGAGGTCTCAATGTAAAGAAACGACAATGCATTCAATGCAAGGATTGATGCATCAACGAGCAATTATCATAGATTTCAATACTTCAACACAATTCAACGCATTTAGTTAAGAATGAGACGCCAGCGAACAGAGGATAATGGCAAAAAATAGGAGTTGCAAAACAGAGGGAAACAAAAAATGGGGGCTAGCTTTGATATCATGTCAACCCAGGCATTAGGTAATTCCACGAATGTGCATTTTATTAAGAGAAATCAATAATATATACAAGGAGAGGGAGACCATTAGCATTCATCTTCCAATGTCTCTTCATCTTCCAATGCTTCCTTATTTTCTTATTTACAATATGTACATGAATTTCCTAATCCCAAAGATTAGGTGTCAACACCAAAAAAGCCTCTTTCCTGGGGCGAAGTTTGTATACTCCAAGGACAAGCCTGGACTTGTTGGAAATGCCTCTCTCAATGAGAGCGAGTGCCAATGAGATAGCATCATAGACTGACATTCTCCCTTTGTCAAGACTAAAGTATATTGGCTCGAATTAGGGAAGAATGGTTTGGCAGAGGATAATCATTCTTCTTGTGTCTAGTATGTTGACCCGAATGAGGAAGAATGGTCCTGGAGCATCAAATTGATTTAGCATCAGGCCTCGAAATACTTAGTGAGAGTGTGGCCTTTGGAGATTGATCATGTGTCAAAGATATTTTCCCAAATGATGGTGAACCAAAACTAGTTTGGATACCATGTGTCAAGTATCGACCCAAATTATGGTGACTAGTTGATGCTAAATGATGTACCATGTGTCTGAAGAACCGACCTAGATTATGGTGAGGATATACCATAGGTCTATGGTACTGACTCGAATTACGATAACTTGTTGATGTTGTTGACTTAACATGTGCCAATGTTGTTGATTTACCATGTGTCACAGTTGTTGGTCAGATTATGGTAACTCGTTTTACCATGTGTCAATTGTTGACCAAAATATGGTTATTGGATGATAACCTTTTCTTAGAGAATTTGTCAACATGAGAACATCTGGATAATCATTATGAATAACTCCCTAGCTAAGAGATGGTGTTCAATTTTTGTAGCTATGGTCGGTCTTCATTAACATTTTAGCCCTTGATGTATTTATAATATTAAATATAAAGCATCTTCTTCAGGCTATTCTCAAAAGATAAAATATATGGCATGTTCTTCATGTCGAATTTAAAAGAGAAAAGTTGTGAATTTTAAATTTGAATTTTGTCTTCAAGAAAAAATGACCTACTCAGCCCTCTTACATGGACAAGATGGCCCAACTTCTAGAGGCACCCATTCGGCCTCTCAAGACTCTATATATAGACCCATGTCATCCTCCTCTAAGTGCACAAAATTTGATCTGTCTCAGGCAAGCAAAAGGATGAGCCTAAGACAAGAAAAAGGGGACGAATCTAAGCATGCAAAACGAAGAAAATTTGGACCATTTTTGGAAAGAATAAGGATGAATCTAAGGCACAGGAAGAGACGAATCTAAGGAGAAGGAATGAATTTGTGGCAGAGCATCTGGGCAGCAAAAACAAGTTTTCCTATAAGAAGAAGAAGGTTGAACTTGTTGGATAATAGATTGTCTTGTTGGGAGGGCAGTTGACGAGGCTTGACCTAGCTATATTATTGGTCAGTTTGACCTGTATATAATTGGATGTATCTCTATTGAACATAATAATTTCTCTAAGTGAAAGTTTGTTTGGTTTTTTCCCCCATGTGGGTTTTCCTAGAGTAAACTCTCGTGTCTCTTGATTGATTGTCTCTCTATGATCTTATTGACATTTTATTTCTGTTGTTGAGATCTTCAATGTAATTGTTTTATGATGAATTTAAATGCAAGAAAGGATTAATGTAAGATATCATAAGAAGTAATTATCAGATAAGAAAATCCTATGAAAACTCAATTGGAGGCATCAAAGATAGTGGAGGAAGTCCATTAAAATATTTTATCTAACAGATATCATATCTTAAAAATTGTATTCTGATTACTCTAGAATAGTAGTCTTGAAATTTAATGATAGTGAGTTGCACCTTAGACACCCTTAATGTCTACTACATGACTTTAGGGATTGTATTTTATACCAACCTAGTTTTTAATGGTGAAAAAGACACCTCATAATGAATTAATACAGAGACGAGGGACATGCCTTGTCCTATCTATATATAAGGCTTGAGCTTCGTATATAAGGCCATTGACTTCTACGATTGAGACTTTAGCTGGAGTCTTTGTTTGTCTCTCTCTAAGGCTTGGGCGATTATCTAATCCATATGTATATAGGGTGATCACAAACTAGGAGACAGATTCCAAGTGATTCCATTTGTCCTGGACTTTCCCAAAGCTGACCTGTAGCAATGGGTATTTGTCAAGAGAACAACCTATAGAGACTTGGACAAGAAATGTCATATTGTTTCCAAAGTGTGAATGTATTTTATGTGTGTTACCTAATAGATTGCTACCCTATAAAGGCGAGCTACAACAAGTTCATCAAGTTGATTAGAATTTTTTCTCTAGGATATAAACAAGGAAAGCAAGGTTACTCTGCCTAGTGGCTTAAGACATTCACTAACATCCTCAGGCAATGAGAAGATATGCCAAAAATCCTCATCCAAGGAAAACTCTTAGCTGCATAAAGGGCACTAAAGGCCACAATGGGGCCTATGTTGAAAATGTAGCAAGTGAAAGTCTTCTACCTTGTGCCTTATCCAGTGAAGACCATGGATTTGTCTTTCTCCAACATGAGTGCGAGTTCATGAGATAGACTACAGTTACAGTGAGTTTATTTCCAGTTTACTAGAATGGTCATCAAGATTGCATGCGTAGTGTTGGAGCTTCAGTTATGTAGAGTCTTATTCATTTTGACTACAGGACAAGGTGGCAGTTACAAGTTTAGTTAGAACGAGTTTAGTCTTCAGTGATGATTGGAGAAAGTACGAGTTAAGACTTCGGTGTTGATTGGAGAGAGAACAAGTAGATTTCTCAGTTAACTCGTAATCACAACTCGAACATCTAAATTGAGCTAGGCCTCCTTGCATGCTCAAATTGGGTCTATAAAGAGACGGACGAAGGCACATGATCGATCATTATTGTGAGATCAATTCCTTGATTGTGGAGTGTGCATTCTTGAGGAGCAAGTGTGCACAGATTTAAGAGTCACAAGTGCACTAAGAAATAGAAGACTTGTGCACTAAGAAATAGGAGCTTAAGTGCGCTAGGAAGTAGGAGGCTTCGTGTGCGCTGCGAGTTCATGAGATAGACTTCAGTTACAGTGAGTTTATTTCCAGTTTACTAGAATGGTCATCAAGATTGCATGTGTCGTGTTGGAGCTTCAGTTATGTAGATTCTTATTCATTTTGACTACAGGACAAGGTGGCAGTTACAAGTTCAGTTAGAACGAGTTTAGTCTTCAGTGATGATTGGAGAAAGTACGAGTTAAGACTTCGGTGTTGATTGGAGAGAGAACAAGTAGAATTATCAGTTAACTCGTAATCACAACTCGAACATCTAAATTGAGCTAGGCCTCCTTGCATGCTCAAATTGGGTGTATAAAGAGATGGATGAAGGCACATGATCGATCATTATTGTGAGATCAATTCCTTGATTGTGGAGTGTGCATTCTTGAGGAGCAAGTGTGCACAGATTTAAGAGTCACAAGTGCACTAAGAAATAGAAGACTTGTGCACTAAGAAATAGGAGCTGAAGTGTGCTAGGAAGTAGGAGGCTTCGTGTGCGCTAGGAAATCGGAGCTAGTCCGCAAGGATCAGGATTCTCAGAGCAAATCAAGGCTATTCAACAGGAGAACAATTGTGTACTCAGAGACAGATTGCTGGCCGCAGGAAGCAGTGTGAATTGTAATAGATCCAATTGCTTGAGAACAATCAATAAAATACCACAACAAAGAAAGCAGGTTTTCCCTCGTGTTTCCTGGGTAAAGTTGTAAACACTAGTGTTTCAATTTGTGTGCATGTTTTTTATCTCTCGATTATTTTCCGCTGCTTATAGATTGTTAAGAAACTATGTATCTTGATGAAACACTAGTATGAACTTATTTACACCTACAGGCTGTATATGTTATTTTTTCTGATAATAGAATCTGAACTTGATCAAATTACAAGGAACATTAACCGAAGTGAGAAATGAACTAAAGATCAAGAGCAAAGCTGATACTAACTGAGGTTTTAATAAGAATAAAAATAAGCATAAGGAGTATAAAAAGACCAAAGATCAAGAGTAATAAGAAGGGTCTTATACGGTGACGTAATTTACTTTTGCTTGTAATCGCATTGCGTGTTAATTCAAGGAACTGTTCCCAATTGAAGCGACTGAGTTCCTGTTTCTCCTCTTCCGAAAGCTCAAAATTTGGTTCTCTTCCGCACATAAATGCTGCCCTGAACACACCATCACCCCAAATATTGTTAGAAGAGATAAGATTGTCAAAGCCAAAGATAAGCTACAATCTCTTCTGCTTGTCTCATATAAAAGCATGTCCCCAAGCATTCACAAGTATTAAGTAGGCAATATTATTTCCATGATTTGTAAATTCTGGCATTGCAATACCAAGCAGGAAGCCATGTGAGAAAAAACATATATAAACAGTACATGCTGTAAACAGGGATTGACTTCATATGTATGCACAGTTTAAGTAAAAATAATCATCATTAATAAAGTGAGGGAAAATCTTAAGCAAAGGCATACAATTGAACAGTGTGTACCCATAACTGAAAAAAAGGAAATGTTAAGAAAAGGCATAAATCTGAACAAAATGCTAGAATTGGAACGCAAGTCCCAAAATCCACTAGTTGAATGCAAATCAGGGAATCAGTATTAAAAGGCAGACTTTGCTTAGAAGTATACTTCGAAACTGTTCAAACTTGAAAGTAGACACTGGTTAAATTGGAGGAATCGATACAAGGAGCAATAAGGAGTGACCGTCAGCCCTTGGGCATATTTTGTTCAAGCGTGAGAAGGAATTGATTTCAAATAGCTACATTTTGATGTTTTAAGTCTCATCAAGGTATGATGACTTTCAACCAGCAAAACGCTCATGCCTTGGTTAAATTTGGCCTTAAACCCTAACCCTAGCAGCTTGCCTTAAAGGGCCAAAATTTCAGGCAACAGAAAAAAATATTTTTGGCCACCAGTATGGATGCCAATACCTTTTATCTACTTGGGTGATGGAGTCTTAGGGATTTTGACCATGGAAATATCAAACCCTTGAAGAGAGTAAGGGGTGAAACCCTAGGTTTTCATTCGCTGACCCTAACTATCACTCTATGAGGGAATAAGTTCACTAGAGAAAAGCTCTCTAGGAAGTTCTTGTTACCTAATTTGCCCTTTATCATGCTTGTGGCGATTTCTTGATTTACTTCAGTTATTGATGTTGCTAAGTTGATTACGGAATCTTCAACCAGAATTCCAGTCATCTATGTTGCAACCATGGAAAATTTTAGGGGCTAATATTTGTAGGTGGGCTAATTTTCCATGATTTTTCCAAAAAAAATATTCGCCAATTTCCATTTTTTATAAAAATGATTTGCCCAAATTTTACAATATAAAATTATTTTACATTAAAAACCGCCAACATTATATAGATAGTATATATAAAATCATTACAATTTTCAATAATTTTACAAATACATCAATAAACATTTTATAGTTTACATATTAGGGACTAGTGAGATTCGCCAATTTTCTAAACTTCAAGATAATTTTCCATCCTTAAAATTTTCCCTGGTTGCAACGTTTGAGTATGTTTTGACTTCAATTAGATTGGCATCTTTCTGATAGGTAAGATTAATGGGATCTGTATGTGTTCCTTTTGTTGAAGTTGTAACTAGAGTCTGTCTTCATAATGTACTATAAATTTACCATTGATGTATTTAATATATTATTTTATTTTGGTCAAAGCATGTTCTTCATGCTCAAAAAATCAAAAAGAATTTATTGAGTAGAAAAAGTATTTGAATCATGTCCCATTCAGACATCATTCCTCCACAAAATGTCAAATCAGCCCTCCTTGGAACAAGCTGGCCTGGCCCTCTAGAGCCACACCTATTCAACCCTCCGGGGAAGCTATATATAAGAGGCAGTTCGACTCACTTGATAGATCATCCAATCACACAAAAAGAAGCATATTTGAACCTAGTGAAGGAGAAGATAAGGACAAGTCAAAGGAGAGAGAAAGTCAAGCTAAAGATAAGAAGAATATCCCTTTTGTTCACCAAATTTCTAATGTTTACAGCTCGCACATGTGAGGACAGAATTCTGTGAATAGACAGAAATTTTCTGTGTTACTACAAGCCTGAAATTTCAAAACCAAAATTTCTGGAGGTTTACCAGAATTGGACCAGGTTTGACTTGCGTTGACTTTTACTCTTGGATGTGACTTGGAGGAGGGTTGGATTTGACATTTCGGTGGCAGTCTTGGTCTTGGATATCTCATTTTGATTTGATTCGTTGGATTTTCCACTTGTGGGGTTTTGTCATGGCTTGCAACCTAATTTTGGTGTCTCTTGTCTCTTAGTTTTCCTGATTGATTGAACATTTGCATAATTGCATGATGAAGAAGACATAACACATGATAAGAAGTCATCTAAAATTCACAAGTAATTATCAAGAAGAGGACTCAAGCTTTAATCTACGCTACACTTGCTTAAAGCTTTCTCAACACCTTTCTCCTCACAACTTCAACATTTTTAAATGAAAACTTCAATGCTTTTGTATGGATAAGTTGTTCTATTCTGTTTTCCAATGATTGATTCATAGCCTTGGATGTCTTGACTTGTATAAGTAATTTCTGACCATAATCTTTATGTGAAAAATTTCTTTGTTCTTATCTGAGATAATTTCATCAGATATTTTTAGCATCTTTCATACTAACTTTTGATTTTCTTGAAGCCAGGGAAAATATTAAAGACAGAAATTTATGTTAAAGTTTAGAAATCTTGGCAAATCTTATTAGTCCTTAATAAGCAAATTATAAAAATTTTGAAACTATTTTTATTAAAATGTACAAATTCCCAATAATTTTATACAGTATTGACGAATCTCAGTGATTTTTAAGGTACAATAATTATACCCTATAAAATTTTTGGGTGTATCACTTTTAGAAAAAATGGAAAATGAAAAAAAAATCTCTTAGAAAAATCAAGAAAATTAACCCATCTATTGATTTTGATTGATTATAATGACTTTGGAAACTTCTTCTTATAAAGAAACATCAAATAAAAAATTATGTCAATCCAACATTAAATGAGTTCCAGAATTAATAATTAATTTCTTAAATTAATGTTAATATAATTTTCACAGCCCTATTTTCTTTAATATTTACTTTTATTATCCGTTATATTAGATAATACTAAATGATACTAGCATTATTATATATAATCATAAGATGAGATTATGCCACCTTTACTTTTATATGAGAAATTTCATGATTTTCAATTTTTTTTTCAATTTCTTATAATTTTAATAAGTTTCAATATATACTTTATAAAAGCTTATGCAATATCTATCATCATTCATATATCTTTTAAATTTAAAAAGATACCTTGCTATTTTGTAATTTTCAATCAAAACCGCCATTTTTTTAAAAAGATTTTTTAATCGAATTTGTGGCCTCGGTAAACATCGTCTTCGTAATAATCACAACCAAAACTGCACCAGGTCCCTCCTCGTTGCCGAAAATCTTCAGCGGCTACAGGACTGTTACCCACATTTTTTTTATCGATGCTGAGCTATCTGAGCTATCTGAACTTTCCTTCGTCCCACGAACCAACTGCAAATAATTTCTTTTTATTAGTTAAATTCGTACTGTTGTACGACGGGTGGTACAGACAGCATACCCGGGAGGGGCACGTATAGCGCATTTAATTAAGCAACTGGTACAGAAATTATGACTGCAATATTATTATACATATGTCATAAACGACTGTTCGGTACAGAGGTCCACGAGGCTGGTTAAGGTGTGGCAGCTGTACAGTGGATAACGGCTGTGGATGTGCCGGATGGTCCAAATGCCACTGATATCGATGGCGGCGGCATGATAGGGGACAAATTGTACGGATATACAGTTAGCACAACAACTATTTTTATCAATGTGCCAACAAGTATAGATTCGTTCAGCAATTCTTTTTAAACAGCGACTGTAATTTGTTGAATGTACGGTGGATTTTAATTTATTGGCATGATTTATGTTGCCTGCATAAATCGGGTAGATTATGGCTGCAACAAATGATCGTTGTACAGCTGATATATATATTTGTTTTTTTCTTTGTAAATATGCAGCGAAATGGTGATTTTCTTCAGTAGAATTTCTGATATTACATGATCAAAAGCAGAAAGGGTGGTCAAAGATTATAAGAACAAAGAAAATCTCAAATTCTTTTGGCCAGTGGCCGAGATAGAATAAATATTTAAAAGAAAACCAAAAAAAAAACAACAACTCGATAAGAGCATGATCAAAGGCTTGATCAGAAACTAAGCTCTAATACCAAATGTGAGACTACAAGTCAAAAAATCCAGAAGACTTGGAATATAAAAGTATCCATTTAGAATATGTAGATATATATTGAATAAATGTATGAATGAATATGTAGATATATATTGAATAAATGTATGAATGAATTTATTTTTAGAATACAATGAAGGCCCAGGCCCAGGGGTGCCCTTTCAGGAAGAGTCGTGTCTTTTCCTAAGTAATTATGATTATGATCATTATTTATATTTATTTTATATATATTTGTGTTCATAATAATACATATCGGAGGAACCCCTCAGATGTTTTTTCTAGCTGAAGTCGAGGATTTGAACAAGAGGTTGATGTCCTTCGATGAATAGTGTGTCAGCCCTAGCAAATCTTGAAAGTGAATCTCATGAGGTGACCAGCATTCTCTTTCATCCTATGAGGCACTTACGGAAAATCCTGAAGAAGATATTGGTAATGAAAGGCGAAAAGAAGACACTCGAACATCCATTACATCCTTTCGAGGATATGTCATGTGCCTCTTCAAATCTCTGAATTTAATGATGAAAGTGTTGATGATTTGGAGATGGTTGATTTCATAGAAAAGTACCTGGAAAATATAAATAAAAAAAATTCAAATATGCTCATCTCTCAATGTAAAGGAGAGGGTAACCAACATGAAAATATTGACACTCTTTTCCAGATTGGTATGTGTAAATAGAATATAGACCACTGCTATTTTTATGGAGATCCTGATACTGATAATGAGAGATCCTTACTATGATACTGATAATGAGAGTTCTAGGGCTCAAATTACATATGTTGTGTCTCTTGGAGACGTAAACATATTGGAGATGTGTGAACAAACTTTTATGATTAATGAACAGCCATTTCCTCTCATCACTAGGGTTGATTTAGCGCAGCAGAATGAAAGGTTTTTTCATGACTAATGATGCAGAAAATTTTCAGCTATTGATACCTTCAACTCTTGTCAAATTATGCAAAAATTCTAGCTGGAACATGTATTTATGAGGCTGCAATTTATTGGTGACAGCAACATTTTCAATTGATGCTGGCAGGGTTTTTCAGCCTCATATGAGACAGAAGCAAGCCCTAAATCATGGATGTATGTGCTCTTTCAAATCTAATCGTTATCTTCATCCTTTATGTGCATATCTGCATGAAGGCAGTGATGGGAGGCAGCAACTATGTTGCATAAATTTGGAGCTACCTAATCCCTTGTTGTTTGATGGCATAACGGATAATAGTTCAAGTCTTGATGATGCTTACAAATGCCCAATCTAACACTGGATAGAACAATCTTGTAAAGGTACACACCAACCTTGACCCGATTCTGATTTTCTTGTCTCATTTTGAGAAGCCCACTTTGATTTCCAGCAAAGCGGTGATAGAGACTTGAGCCTCTGTTTCAAGGAAATTTGACATATCCTTGTTTGGTTTGTGGCCAAACACAAAAGAAAATTTCATATTCATCATTAGATAATACGACGGTTGCATTGGCTAATTTATTTTAGCTAGCACTTGCATGTTGCTGCGTGTTGCTGATTAAGAGTAGGATACAAAGAATAAACTCAATTATGTGCATATTTACATTTTTTTGGGTTCCCTCCAGCATTTTCACTTACGCCTTTCTTTGTAAAAGCCATTTTTGAAATTTCTGTATCTTGGAAAAGAACTTTTGACTGTATGTGGGATTATGGGATGTGAGTGTCGACCCATCCCACCAAATGTTTTTCTCACTTTCGCAGCAGTTTTAACAAGTAAAGTAGAGAACTGGAGTTCTCAAACATGCTCCAAGAGAGTGTTTGTCCCCCATATGGAGCCAAGTGCTACCCCTCAAAAACATACGTGCATTTTGATAAGAGTAGCACAAGGAAAAAATAACAAATATATATATATATATATATCTGTAAATGGAATACATGGCAGCAGGGAAAACTGTGAGACAGGTCCAGTTGATGACAACTTAACTAAAAGAGCTGTAGAAGTTCAGATTAAATGACATTTATGAAACTGGATTAGATCCAACTTCCTCAGATGCTGTTTGCAGAATACACTCATTTGTCTATCCCTAGGGAAGTCTACAGGATCCTTGCTATTGACCAGAAATACCTCAGGAATCATGGTTCCATTCATCAATTCTTATTGATGTAAGCCCAGTTTCTGAAGATAACCTAGTGTTTCCTTGTCCCTCAATTCAGCGCAAAGATTCAATCCAAAATCTACGCAGGGGATTTGGAATGGCCAAAGAATAGTATGGAATCTGTGCATCTGCTCCTTAAGGATAACAATACTGTGAAATTTCCAAGTCCCAGATCTGGAATCCTACTGCAGCAAACTGAATTAACTTCACCTACTTGTAAATTAGATTAACAAGTTATTTGCAGATTTCTTCTGTAAATACTGAAGCAATTACTGAAACAGTCTTCACTTAATTAAATTAATATGCGAAACAAGAAACTGAGCAAGAGAAAATATCAAACAGGACACCGTTGTTTTTGGACAAATGTCCCCGGAAACATTCAATGTGGGAAAACCAGTGCAGCAGATCTGAGAGTTTTATTATTAAACAGCAGTTATATCTGAATACATCTCTGAATGTCTCTCCTGACAATTCAGTTATAGAGAATATCACTGACAGAGAAAAAATTGTGAGATTACCTCACTCTGCAAGTCTCGATTGATCCGGTAGCTGAAATGACAAGTAGCCAGCACCCTCCGCACTGACTCTGCACAGTGGTTGCATAGGCCTATGTGGGGACCTCTGAAGGACTGCATCACCTCCTTCGCTTGATCAATTTGCTCTCAGAAAACCCGATTCCAGCCCTCCCGGCTCAGAATCCCGTTCTCCCAGCAAAATCTCGGACTATAGCTCAAAAACGTTGTGTTGCCTCTGCGTGTGGCCATGTGTCACCCTCTCTGGGCTCTGCGTGCTTCCTTTGCGTCTTTATGTGCCTCTCTACTAAGTATTCTTGGCCCCGAGAAGATCCTTCGACCAAAACTGCTTATGCCCCTCAACTGCGTGAGAATCTATTGATCAAAATTTTCCTCTAAGCACTGCTTACTTCAGAAAATTCGATATCTTGATCTCTCGGTGTGTTTTTCCAAATGACCCTCAAGTCTTCTTTATAGTCTTCTCGTTAAGACTTCAACGGCCAAGATTAGATCTCCAATCAATCGCTAAGGGCCATTACTTATTTTAATTTCCTAAATTTAGACTTGGAGTTTCATTAAAAATTATTAATTTATTAAATAAAACCGTCTCCGGGTGGAATTTCCCAAAACAATTTATGGGTTATGTGGAATACATGTGTCTAAGTCTTTCCACAAAGTTTGAGACTTAGAGCACCTCTGATGCTACCACAAATCAACAAATACTTATATCCAAGAAGCCTAACAGAGATATCTTGTGAGACAGACAGGCCCAAAATAGGCTTCATGTGGGTGCATGTTAAAATTTGACAACTAGGTCCAAACTCCGAGTTGTGCTGCTCAGATGACGATCCCAATATTCTTATTGGATTCCTCTTTCGAAGAGGTGTAAGATTGATCTAAAGATCATCTCGATCGAATGAGCAGAACATGTACTTTGAATTTATTCCACTTATGTGCTAGGTCGGCCTGGAATAAAATATAGACTTAAATGTCTTAAAGGATGTGTCACACACCCCCAAAGATTCCTATATATTGGAGAGACTTAGAATTCATTTGACACACATTGTTGTGTAGGAATTCTCTCTCTCTGGATAGCATTGGAGTTGTGATATATATGGACTGTTCTTTGTTTGGGTTGTTCTGGGTTATGTGTGACACGCTTGGCTGAATGACCTATTGAAGACTTTGCTGGTAGAAGCATCTTGCTGATCGCCGTAACGCCACCATTTATTATCTCTGTTTTGGCTTGTCTTCTATCGATCTATTAGTATGTTCTATCTTCTTCAGTATTGTGCCCTAAGCTGAAATGACATAGAACATATGCAGAAATTAACAGTCCACTTCATGGTACATGAAGCCATGAAGGGCATGTCCGTCTCACAAGATATCTTTGTTACTGAATGCACTATTTTATGTGCCAAGTTAGCATGCAAACGTGCAGAGAAGGCCCTGTTAATGAGCTTGAGTTCATGCCAAATATGCCCAGAAACAAAGCATATCCTATAAGGCTCTATTTTGGGGGTTTTATGACATTACCCAAATCATCGAAGTGCACACTTTTGAGGAGAATTTCCCCTTTGAGTGACTCTTATTATTATTTGGGGGCCAAAGATTATTAGAAAACTTTTATCAAGCATCTCACACACATTCCAAGGCTCCCTATCTGGAGAGATATTAAAAGTTAATGAAGACTGGGTGAAGGGTTTAAAGGCTCTATTGCAGGAAGCAGTCTACCCCTTAGACATATTCCAAGGGTGCATCACTACATCACCTTTGAGTGAGCATAAATCAAAGTCAAAGCACAAAGCTTTAACGAGATCCTTATTTAAGGGTCGCTAGAGCCATCATGGACCTTGTTTGCACACATCTTCAGAGAACCACTCCGTAAGGACGAGGAACACCCAGTTTATGAAGTGTCCACCATGGACCTTGTTTGCACACATCTTCATGAGAACCACTCCCTAAGGGCAATGAACGCCCAGTTAATGAAGTGTCTTGTGCAAGCAATTATGATATGCTAGTTGGAAGGAGAAACTTACCTCCTGCACATATTCCAGGGATGACATGTGGCAGCTTGGTGGAGGAATTCCATTTTGCATGAGAGGAGTAAGTTTGACTCGTGCCAAAAAAAAACCTACACTCGTTCTTTCCAAGTTTGACTTTCCAAACCTTGAATCCATATGCTAAGTTTGACCCCTCCATTACCTAGTTTGACCTCTTCGGCATATTTGGCATGTATTAATTCTATCTAGCCTAACTTTAAGGCTTAAATAAAGTGCTTTACACCCTAACTGGCCCTTCTCATTTTTTGTAGCAAACACACCAAGCTACCATGTTGGTTTGTCAAGAAGAGCTTAAAGCTCAAGTTTAATCCAATTATTTAGCATGACAATAAAGGCCAACTCCACAAAATTAACAGGATTAAAGTAGAAGGCTTTTACCAATTATGTTTGAATGGAAAGGAAATAAAGGATAGAAAAAAGATTAAAACAACAGAGAAAATCCATGCAAAAGATGATAGAATTTGCTACGAATTTCTTGTTTCCATCCACTAGTAGCAAAGGCAAATTGATTCCCCTAGAGTGAGCTTCTATATATGCAGTTTTGAGAAACAAGGCAAAGGTTAGATAGTGTTCTTTCAGAGCAAATAGTAGCAACAAACAGCTCTCTCCACTGTGAGCAAGATCCATGGCAGCCTGTCACCTATGCCTCAGTTTGATGCAATCAATCTCTTGGGTAAAATGCTATGATGCACAAGGACCCATCCCCGCCAAAATTCATGGTGTTTCTTGCGTCCCGATGTTCCGAGTACTTTGTAACTCATCAGAAACTTCCCCAATTGGTCGGGGGCTCCATCGAGGACTTGGGGACTTCCAGGCCACATCCCAGGGTCGTCCCTTGAAAAAGGGACTTTTCAAGGTACTTTAGGACGTCCCCCAATATCAAGCATATTAAACTTTAATAAAAAATAAAAATAAATAAAAACCTAAGTTCAACTTTAAAGTCAAAAAATTTAAAAACAAAAATTGAAACCTAAACCCTATCGCAACCTAAAGCTATCGACTAAACTAAACCTATCACATACACATCAAACTAAACCTATCAAATACTACACACGTACTACACGGCGACAACGAAGGTAAACACTGTTACAGAGACACAACAGTGAAGGTAAACACAAGTTGCAAAGGTTGCAAGTAAATATTGAGCTCGAGCGAAGGTTGCAGGCAAACACAAGTTGCAAGGGTTGCAGGGAAGAGTTGAGCGAAGTATGAGACGACGGACAAAGGTAAACATTTAACAGAGAACTCCATTCACGGCAAAAAAGGTAAACAAAGATGAGAGAACTCGAGCAAAGGTTGTAGGTGAGGTAAGAGTCAAGCGATGGGGCGAAGTCTAAGACTCTTAATTTGGGATTTATAATCAAATTTTAATGACTTATTCATGTTTATAATTTACAGTCACTATACTTCTTGAATTAATTTGCCTTCAATTTGAACTTGTCTCTTTCTCCATGTCTGTGACAAACCTTTTCTTAGCATGAATCTTTGAAATTTCCCTATGCCACAATCACCATGACTTTAATACCATGTTAAATGTATGCAAGAGGCAAGCAGGAGATACTATATGACATATCAATGTGCTACTAAATTACTAGTGGTGTTGTCTATAACATAGCAAGTTCCATTATTCTTTTTAGGAACCAATCAACCAATTTCCTGGATACATTAACATAAACATCATTCATTATGTATAATTTATTTCAGTTTGTGACATTATTACTTTTGTACATAACATTTGTTACTCCTGAAATTAAGATTACAATGGCTAACTCATCTTTGACGCTTAATGTTATAAGGTAAATAGATGGGATGGTAATACTTTTTGTGCTCTGTAAATAATAGTGATATTATGATATACATTACACTGATGACAAGTCCTGCAAGGTTCTTAATTTCTAGACTCTTCATTTGGGATTTATAATTAAATTTTAATGACTTGTTCATGTTTACAGTTATATTATATTTTACTTTTAGTCTTTAAAGTTTAGTTACTACTTAAATTTTGAAATGATTCATCATGCATGATAGAATGATTATGTAGGCAATAGTAGGTTGAAGGTTGTAGCACTAATGGTACTTCTTAAGTTCTTGACAATGGACAATAATGAGGAGATTTGTTTTTGTGATGCACAAAGATGATTAGATGGTATTAGATTTTAGTATTTTATTTTGTAATTTGAATTTCAAAATTAGTAATAGTTCTAATTTTTATATTTTAATTTATCATTCATGTTTATGCTAAATTACTAAATTTTATTTTTAATTTAATTTTTAAATAAATATCAAATTAGTTGCCGCACTTGCCATCCCCAATCTGCCGTCCCCTGAAAATTTGGGGGTGCGATCTAGCCATCCCGGAAACTCATCTCCCCATACACCCTCGTCCCCACAACCGGTGCAACATTGGTAAAATGTGATTTGGTGCAATTATGCTTTCTGCTAGTTCTTCGAACATAATGGATGCCACTGATTAAGTTGTTTTGTAGTGTTATGGTAGTCGATGGTGCACTTATTTTGAATCTTCTTCACCTAAGGCACACACTCACTTCAATCATGTCCATTTACTACATGTTATAACTATCTCTAGAATCTGATCTCAACCACTCAAGATTATTCTTCGAAGCTTACCCTCACTCTTGACTGCTTTCAAACAACTCAGGAGGTAGTCCTTTGTGTGCTGATCGCCTTGGAATTTATAATGGAAGCATACATCTTCTAAGGGAAGCCCCTGAGACTGGAAAAAAAACAGGCTGAATGGAGAGGTTTCCAACGATGACATGGTTGGTTGTCTATAATTATTAAGAAAATCTGCCAGTGCAAATTTGCATGATAACAGGAAGTAACAATCTTCAAGAACATAATCGACCATATTGGCACCATTTCCATTCAAATAGCAATCATAATGATCAAAGTTTGGAAAACATGAAAGACCATTTAGAATAATCAATTCATGGGCTTCCTATAAACCAAGTAAATGCCAACTGTATTAAGCAGTACAAGCCATATCTACAAAGAACCTAAGGATTCCAAGCACGATATGGTCCAAAGCTTTTCTGATCAAAAGATAGAGCCAGAAGTATCAATTTCCCAAACCCTGCACTAGACCTAACTCAGCAAGTCATGTGTCATCTCCTCATCAGATGGCCACACTAGCTCTCAACCTTATCTACTTTACATTTTCCCTTGGTAATGAAATTGCAAGGTTATTTCATCATTCATGCAATTTCTTGCTCACTGGATGCCTTCTCACCAATATTCCTAAATATCCCACTAGAAAGTTATCATATTACTACACCAAATATGAACAAGGATTTTAGTTTTCTTTGATATTTTGGGACTAATATGCATGAACTTATTTTCTTGGCTAGAAATATGTGTCAAGGAATTCCAAATGCCAAGAACGTAATTTTTTTAAACAAGCATGCAAGTTTCATGTCATGGAACTCAATGCATTTAAAACCTAAAAGTTTAGTTTAAACTTTATCCTCACACTTACAGTCAATATTTTCTATCAACACACTCCTTCCAACTCCGGTAGGAACTTATCTAAAAAAGCATAGATTTACTGGTTATATCAAACTTGATGATTGAACTTATTTTTATTTAGATATCACATACTTGACCATAGTCGAGGAGTGGCAATGCTCAGGACATTCTAAATTATGTGCTATGACAATGTCCATAGTACTCAAGGTTACTTATCATGTAAGGAGGGCACTGACACGTAGGTCCAATGGATGGAATACAGCATGTCAGATGTAGCTGATTTCAATGCAACTTTGTATTTCATTCAGCATTAGTCATAGTCTTTGTTCCAATTGATGTTGCAAGTATTTTACCTATCATATAGATGAGCTGCCTCTTCTTGTGACCCTACTGTTCCCAGATGAATTTGTTTCTTTTCGACCTTGATGGCCGCTTGCCATTTCATGTTTTTGAAATAAACACCACGCATCAAACAGGGCTCCTGATTATCAAATTGCTTTCTCCTTTGACGTTTCCTGCGCTTAATTTCGTGTCCTGCAACCACAAAAGAATTTTGTCAAGGATTTCATTAACGAGCACTGCTAAAAAAGTGCTTGTTTAGTAAGTCCAAGATTTTCTTCCAAAAACATAACATGTTTTTAGTATCATTCTGCCATCATGCATCTTCACACAATGTTCACCAACATGCGCCCAAAAATTCTGTATGGAATAACAAAATAATTCACATGCCTGAGCACTCTATCAACAAAATATTACTTCTTTTGAAGTAGGAGGAGGACAGCATCTTATTTTGCAAGCTTATGACAAATCGTCGTGTCTTATCCTGCAGAAGCTAAGAAAGACTAGCTTCCAAAATATTTATCAAACTGCCTTGATTAAGACCTGTTTTATCTTTTCCCATATAAGTCTGATATGACTCAGAATTTCAAATGTAGTCAACCCAAGGTCTATAATGTATATCTTGTAAATGATCAGAAAGTTTGATTTCAGATTTCCATTATAATTCACCTTTCTTGCGTTTCCTTTTCTTAGATTTATGACAGTAGCAGAACCCAAAACATAAAATGTATTCCTGGGATGCAGCCTTGAAAGATTCTAGAAGCATTCAAGAATTAGGCAAATCTAGAGGCGAGTATATTTCTCATCCCACAATTTGTCAACTCCACGTAAAATGATACATTGACCTACAAAATTTACTAGATTTAAGACCAGTAGGAAGCATCTACAAGATGGTTCAATTCTACAATGCATATGATTGTCAAATAAAAAAATAAATGCTCAAAGCAAAATAGATCATAATTCAACCAGAGATATATAAAAATATTATCAAGCACAGCACCGTGTGATTTGAAGATGCACCAAAAAGCACATGCTGACCTGAATTTTGTTGTTTTGACTCTTTTGATGAGCTACATCCAGATACATTGGAAGAACCTAAGCTCGGTTCCAAAACCTGTTTTTCCAGACAAATAAAAACAATGGCAATGTGTTATAGCTCTCCTTTGCAAGTGAACTTACATGAATTAAGTAAACGATTCAGAAAAAATAAGCCTCTTCTCTTAGATACATTAACAAAAAAATTTATTTTACAAGGAGAACAATTAAAAACCAGGAAAAACATAAGATAAAAATAAACAAATTTAAAAACTGAATCTACTCTACTCAGACTTGCTTACTTTTAGCAATCTTATTTTATATTTCTATAACATCATATTGGTTATAATTAACATACACCATCCTCCAAATCGAACAATTTACCTCTTCCTGGTCATTATTGTAGATTAGTGAATACTGGAAAAACAAGAACATAAGTATTAGATTGATTGTCTAATAGAGACTCGTGATAGAAGAGTACGGATAGGAGGAAAAGACAGGTGTGCATTTATATGGCTTTGTGGGGGTCTACGGTGTCCAGCCATGGCTGGATCTGAGCACTGAGAGGGCATCGCATATGGTCCCCTAGTGGGGTCAGAACCATTGCTTCAAGAGAAAGATAGCACACATGAATTTTTGAAGATGACGCTCGTTTTCATGCTCAGAGGACTCAGCCTAAGGATGATACCCTCTTGAATTTCTTCCTTTTAACTGTGGAGATCTGAATAGTTCAGTTAGGGCCATGGCCAAGTCATTTAATGAAAACATTAAGTGGCCACAGATCCAGATCCCAAGTTGCAAAAGTAATGGCCATCACTAACCTCGATTGCTTGCTGGAATCAAATGGTTCAAAAGCAGAATTGGTCGTCAAATTGATGCTGGGGCTGATTTCAATGCCCCTTGCTCTCTGAATGAGGGCCTTCCGATGACTTATGTAACGAAGTATTCTACTAATGCCTTTTCTTGAGGGGCTAAAAGAAGCAGTGGAACAGAATGAGATATCATCTGTAGTACAGATATAGAAACCCAAATGGTTGATACAAAAATGCAATTCAGGAAGAAAAGGTTGATGGAACCTAGAAAGTTTTGTCACTTGTATTGAAGGATCGCATCCATAGTACATACCCTTAAGATTGTGGGCAGTGTTGAGTTTATTAAATCTGGTACAGGAAGTGTGCATATAAATGGCATCCTTCTGCTTGAAAATGTTGCTATATCTTCTCAAAAGGGACCCTCTTCTTAATGTGTGTTGTCTGTGGATGTTGACGGTGGCCTGAAATCTGATTCCTTATCCAAGGTGGTGTGAAAACTGATTCTGGCAGGCAATAAGGAGGGTTTGTGTAGAAGTCGATCTCAAAAAGAAACACCCTCTGTTTATTGTAGAAAATTGTGTCCTGTAGCCCCACCCGGTTTCAATTTGTTTTACTCATCAAGTTTAATGCCCAACCCCATGGTTCATTTGCTCATTTAAGCATGAATATAAAATTGGAATTAAAACACTTGGAACTACCACAACTTTTTGTTAATTTTTGAATGCAGCTATGAATGTGAGTACTTTAAATTCTTTTTCAACCTTTAGATCTGAATATCAACATGCATAAGTAACTGAAACAAACTGTAAAAGTACTCAAACACACCAGTACACAAGATTTACCCTGGTTTAACCCAATAAGGGAGAAAACCCCAGCAAAGACCTTCCTACTTTATTGCTCTTGAACAAATTTACACGTACAAACCCTTCTTGAGGGCGCTACAGTACAGTTCGCTGGGAGAGAGGATGACTGGAGACAAATGAAGCCTTAACTGACTTGAAACTTCTTGCATGCAGGTGCAAATGACTTAGATCAACTCGCCTTGAGCCAAAAATGTCAGATCTGAAGCAACCCAGACTAGATCTGAGCTTGTATGAAGTAGATCTGAAGAATACTTGGGCGCACTGCAGAAAAATAGACCAGATCTGGGCGAAATGACTGCTGAACTTTGAATGCTTATATGCCTTGGAGAGTAGATTCAAGGCCCACTTAACGCTCACCAAGATCTGGAGCAGAAACCCTGTAAATCAAACCCTTTTCCACACATCCTGTTTCAGAAATTTGACAAAATCAAGTCGTGTCACTTTAGCAGTGTAGATGCCTGCCTTAAAGCCTGAATCTGACCAAGCATTCTATGGATCTAGGAACGCCCTTGTCTTAGCTTCCAGATCCAACTAGAATCACATTGATTGGACCTCTGTAGCTCAAGTTATGTTCACTTTTGTAACTCGCCCCATAAACCCTGTGTGCTGATGAAAAACTGCAAAAAATGAAGTTGTGTAGCGAATTGCTTTCTCTTGGTCCTTTTATCATTTCTCTTGGCTAGAATGGAGTGCCCAGATCTAATCTTGGATTGACATTGGATAAGCTTCATGATCCTTCTAGACAACTCCATGAGAGAGGGGTTAACAACTTAAGTTGTTCACCCTTCTAGAAGACTCCTTATGTCTCCCCCTCTTGGGATTTTAGCCTTTATGTCGTAACATTACATTATAACATCTCAACTAGTCACTAGGACTAGGAGTTTACATGACAAACACTTTTACATGACTCGAGGCTTTTACATAAACAATTTATATAGGCATTTTATCACTCTCTCAACCAGCATGGTCCATTCACCTGCAATTACATTTAAGTACTTATGTTCAAGACAACAATAAGAAGGTCTTTTCCAAGTGATCATTTAGTACTACAACTTGGACACTTGTTGGAGTAAGCCTAGGAGGGGCCAGGTCCTAGGTAGTCACATCACAACAAGCCAAAGAGTCCATCACACATGCCAGTACTAGCTCACAGGACTTCTTCATTCATCCTGACCCTTGCTAGACTGAGTCTTGACTGTTGCTCAAAGAGCTCAAAAGACATTGCCTTGGATTTTGCACATGGCTCACCAGGGATCCACTAGCAGCTCCTCCATCCTGGCTCCTGTCAAAGCTCACAAGGCTTTGCCTTGACTTTTGCAGTCACTCACAAGATTTATTGATTCTCCAAATCTTCCCTGGCTAGCTTCAGGGTGGCCATTTAAGGCCCCTCATTGGAGAATGACTTCTGATGCTGCTATTTTCAACACTTTTCACTTTCACTTTCAGCTGATAAATAGCATGAAAAAAAATTATGGACACTGATTTTTGGTCAACACAACCCTGGAAAAACCCAAAAGGGAAAACCAGTTGGAAGAAGATTTTATTTGCTCTTCTCAGAGAAATTTTACAGCATTAAATACACAAGTACTTATCTCCCTCTTTGCAACTCGGGACAGCTTCCTAGAAACTCGTGCTGCTGTCCTTGAAACTCATGCCAGTCAGCCTTCTCTACTCCAAAAGACCTTGAAATTCATGCCACAGTCAGCACTCTGACCCCCAAAATTTGTGCCTGTCAATCTGATTTCAGACCTCGAATTTCATTCCTCTGTTCAGCAAATCAGGCCATCAAAATTCGTGCCTCTGACAAACCTTTTCTGCCTCAAATTTTGTGCTTCAGACCTGCAGTCTCTGCCTTGAAATGTGTGCTATCGGACCTGATTTCTCTGCCTCAATTTTTGGGCCTGTCCTTGCCTCAAAATCTGCGCTGAAGATGACTGTACCTTCTCAGGTTTTGTGCCACACGTTCAGCCTGGGAATTCATGCCTCTGTGGAAATCTCCTTGCTGCAAATCAGTCTCTCCTTCAGCAAAATGTTATATCAGCCTTCTCTTTCCTTCTCTCCTCTCTTCACTTCTCCAACTCTACACATCGTGAATGAATTCTCCTTTTGCCTTTTTGCTCCTTTTTAGTCTCCATAATGATGAGAAGCCCTATCCCTAAGATCACGGGCTGAGATCTCACCTTCTCTTGATCAAGGGTGGAGATCTAATCTCACATTGACCCCCTCTTATGTCTCCCCTTTCAATAATGAGCCCCTCTAGTCACTTTAATAACTTGTACCATGTACCTTTTTGCCTCATAAAGTCACTTTAATATTATAAAGTACAGTGCACTTTTTGAACTCATAAAAGTGACTAAAAACTCACATGACTTTAATAATCTCATAAAGTCACACTAAAAAGCTGAGTTCACTTGTTTTCCTCGGCTAAAAGACAAAAAGCACTAGGAAACACCACATTGGTAGCTTTTTCAACATTTATCTCTATCATGATGACAAATGGTGTTTGCCACAAAAAGTGCATTACTTGAAATTGCCAAAATGCTTGTTTTGCTTGTCATGCAAAGATTGCCTAATCACAACCCCCATTAGAAAGCTCCTCTAAATGCATCCTAGGGTACAAGCACAACTACCTCAAAAGCACCTGCTGTGAAGGAGCTCAATTCATTAATTGATTCGAAGGAAAATAATAAACGATGGAAGCTCTGCTAGCCAAGAGTGGTGGGCCCTCAACCAATCCCTCTCAAAACACCAACGACATATTTGTTGGCACTATGCTTCAAGAGTTTTGTCAAAGTAATGGGGACACCATCTTGATGCCAATTTGAAATCCTATGCCTGAAGGATATCATTAGAGTAGTCGAAGTCAAAGCTTTGTCCTTTAATCTTCTGCAAGGGCTAGTGATCAAACTCAAGGTATGGATGTTGATGTTGGCTAGCAAGTAAATTTCCAATGGATGGAAGCCTCGTCTCTTGCTCATTTGGATAAACCTGACAAGGCAATGAGTGTTGCTCCTAGGATGAAGTCCTTCAAAGAAGTTGTGCCCCTTCTTGTTGATAGTGGGGCCTCTTCTTTGGGGAATGTGGTGTTTTGCAACAAGCTCAATACTCTAGGCAACTCTCCCTTTCTTGAAGAAAGAAATGTAAGAGGGATAACAATTCCAAGCTATAAGTTGTTTATTTGTGGAATGCTTCAAATGACAAAGCCAGATGTCTTTTCATAAGAATTAAAAATTGTTGGATTCAAGCTTTGTAATTGCATGAATTGTTGTTAGAGTGGTCCCTTATGGACCATAGATCATGCACAAATAATAGGGTGGTCCTTGCTATCTACCCCCTACTTAAAGAACTTTGTTGTTGGGAATGGTTCTCAACTTGCCAAGTTCATTCGAATCTGTTGATTCAGGAAAGGTTGTTGGGGTTCTATTCAATCTATGTGCCCAACCTATGTTTTGATGAGGACCGGCTAAGGAATTGGATTGCTTCCGCCTTACATAATGTAAATTGTATTGTTGGTGGAGACTTTAATATGGTATATAGGATGGTGTTCAAAGAGGTGGTGTTGGTACATTGGTAAATGTTTTTGAAAAAGCAAGATTGGTCGAGGTGTAAGGCAGCTTTGCAACTCTTTGACACTAACTAAGTGAAAAAAGGGTTGGATTATAAAGGATGGTTTACATAGTCTAATTATAGATAAAGGAAGGACAGAGTTTATGCAAGATTGGCCCTAAGGACAACATATCATTTTTTTAATTATTTGTTTCAAGTTGAATGTCTCCCACCTAAAGTATCATGACCTCCATCCTCTCATTAATATTGTGTGGAACTTCATCTCTTGCACTATTGGGGGTCGGAGATGGTTGTTGTGGTGGGAAGTTCCTATTTTATAAAATGCCAAATTTATGACAATTTGAGCGCAGATGATTGTTCACAAGCATCGACAAGTGCTTTGGGATGCTAGAAGCTAGAGGTGGTTCATACCATCCTAGGGGAGGATCTTCATACACTCCTCTTTAGGAGGATGGATCATGGAACCCAACTGGAGCTAGAGGTGCTCAGAGAGGAGGAGCATATAGCTAGAGGGCCTTGAAATCACTCTCATTTTCAATGGATACAAGACATCAATGAGGGTTCCACATTCTTCTTTGATTTCTTCAAGAAGAGAGTGGCAGTCAATAGGGTGCTTGGCTTGCACTGACCTAATGGCTCTCTTGAAGAGGATTCAACTAACTTTCAAGGTATGTTTCGTCCAATGTTACATTTATCGTTATTGGCAATTTATCGCAAGTGGTCCAAAATTTAAATTATCAACTATTAAAAATTAGGAAGCTTCAATATGAATTTCCCTTTGGAAACCCTTCTACCCCAAAGGAAAACCAATATACCCCAAGTAGAATTCAAATTTGGTCAAAAGAAGAATTCAATTTGGACGAAGGATTATTATTTAATGTGGTCAAAGAAAATATTATCATGAGTAATTTGAATTCAATTATTTCCCTCCAAAATTATATGTCGGACCTCAAATAGAACAAGTCGGCTTATTCACAAGAAGTGACCCTTTGTATGATCATTCAACTATATATTAGCATCTCAGCTCCTCCATTTGGCAAGGGATTCAGCCCTCTTCTGAGATATGTTTATCAACTTGTGGAAGACATATGCTTCCCTTTGGCAACCCTGCATAAGCTCATCAAATATTATTTAATTATAAATATGAACTTTTAAATCAAAAGTTACCTTAGTGATGATCTTTCAGCATGACATCTTCTTGTAGGCATCGGCATCCTTTGTTACAGATTGACACATCTCCTTCAAATATGTATTGTCAAGGGTCTCCATCTTTTCCCGACTTCTATCAGAGTCTACATATCTTCCCAGGATATTTCCTAGTCAAGTCTTCTTGGCTTCCTTGGATGTTGACTTCTTTTGATCATAGTTGCACTTATCACGATTTCTTCCTTTCTTTCTCCACACAATTTTATTTCATTTCCAAGATCTTCTAGTTTTCAATTCCTTGATTGTGTATAGCCACCTCATATTCCATATGAGGACATATTATGTTGATTTCATCTGGTGTGGATCATGCCTTTTGGAAACCTGTGCATCAGAGGAAATTATATTTTCCTTTTATCATACTTCTAAAGATATAAGTATACTACCTGCAACCATATGACATGACTTCATAGCATCTAGTGTAAGCATATATATACATGTACCTCATCCTTTTTCTTTTGAGTCATCCTACAGCAATTTTCCTTAGAATGAAAAGTTTCATTCTCTTGACCTACTTCATCAATATGTCATCACATCCTAATCCCAGAATTCTGAAAGTTAGAATTCTCAACAAAACCTTTTGTTTTCTTTCTAACTAGTGAATCCAAAGAGGATTCAATTAGAAAATGTCAGCACATGTTTCCATATTGGTTGTTGAATGATGACCCTTGATCTTGATGCTTGCCTACTATAAATGTTGTTAGCAGTGAGGTTCGCAGGAGCCACTATTTCCATAGCATGGTTGTCACATCAATGTGCTACAGACATATTCCTATGACAAGTGCTCCTTCTTTAATGCCTCCATCATGATGCCACTTCTAAAGTGATGTATCTATCTAATATACAATGCTTCCTAACATACTATTTTACAATTGACAAATACCTCTTACAGAGGAAGATGATCTCAATCATAATAGAGATCTTTCACTTCTTCTTTCTTAGGTTTCTTTGAATCTGGTTCTTCCATTTCTCTAGCGACATGGGCTTCTTCCTTTTTCCTCTTGTCCTTGTTAGATTTGGGACAATCCTTTTTATAATGTCCAAGTTCATTACATCCATAGCATCGTATCTTATCCATGTTTCATCTTTTCTTCAGAGGACCAAACTTACCGAATCTTCCCTTCCTTCTTGACATGGCAGCATAGGCTTGATTCTCTTCATTTGATCCTATTTTAATCTCGTCTCTTCTATCTTGCATGGAGACCATAGATCCTGGAATAGTGTTGCTTCTTTCTTCCCAAAGATACTTGAAGTTAAGTTTCCCCATTCCTCCAGTAGAGCATTCAGTACCAATGTAGTCATTTCTCTATCAGACATTACTTCTCCCAATTCCTGCAGTTGATCTCGTATTTCAGAAATCTTCATAAAATATGAAGTGATTCCTTCCTCTCTTTACTGCTTCAACTTCTACAATTCTTGTCTCAAAGATATTACTTCTCCTACAGTACTCACCGAGAATAGCTCCACCAATTTGTCATATATTTCTTTTGAAGATTCTAGTTTTGATACATAGGGGATGAGAGAGTTCTTTATGGATTCTATAAGAATCCTTTGGGCTCTTATGTCTCCCTTCATGTATTTGGCATGAGCTTGAGTATCTTCTTTTGATGGTCTAGTTGTTGACCCTTTGATATAGTTCATGACTTCATTCTCAATAATATTTAGATCTGTCTTATGTCTCCCTTCATGCATTTGGCATGAGCTTGAGTATCTTCTTTTGATGGTCTAGTTGTTGACCCTTTGATATAGTTCATGACTTCATTCTCAATAATATTTAGATCTGTCCTTTTCTTCCACGCAAGAAAGTGTGAAACCCCAACCAGTTTGTTGTTTTCTTTGAAAAAAAAGACACTTTGACAGATTCAGATGGAGTCATAAAGATACTATGTTTTTCTTCTTCTACCAGCTTCGTTGTTGATGATGATGATAGTAGCAGAAGCTCCCTCTTAGATAGACTTCTTCAAGAGTGATGTAAATAGGTAGATCACCTTGGATCCTTGATGATGATGAAGGATGGCTTGATGATGACTTCAGCAAAATGATGGTTTGATGATGTTTCCAACAATGTTAACTTGGCTTCAATCACGAGATAACTTTAGATTCCTTTAAGATAAATATCACCTCCTTGATCTTTCTTTTCCTTTTGAAAGGACCTTGATGTATAAGTCCTTTAAGTAAGGTCTTTGGTCTTCTTGAGATGGCTTGAGCGTTTTACCAACTCCTTGCAAAATGCTTCTTGAACGAGGGTTCTCTTCCTTGAATCTAGGGTTTTGACTTTTCAACGTAGATCCCTTCTATTAATGCTTTCTTGAAGATTGGCCTTTGATCTTCTTTATCTATCTTGATCCTTGTGTCTTCTTGCTAAACTGCCCTTTCTTTTCTTCAGCACCTTAGCTCTGATTCCATGTTGAGAAATTAGTGCGTTTAATTTAATTTCTCTTCTTGATAATTACTTGTGACTATACTTCTTTCACTTAGACCTTGTCTTAGTTAGCATATTATGTCTTTCATCAAGTCAATTACAAAACACAAGAGACACAAATATTTAGGCTTTTAAGCCAGGGCCAAAACCTCTCCCTCTGGAGAAGAAAACCCTATAATCATTCTTCTTATAGATCATCAATTGACAATACCAAGACCATGACAAAGACCCTTGACACCAATATGCCTCCAAGACCCTTGTCACTTGCTCTTATAGGCTCCTTATGTTGATCTTGCTTTTCTGCACCAACAATAGGAAAGCTCGGTTCCTAGCCCTAAACTGTGATCTCCTTTCCTTGATTTGACCTCGGCCTCTTGTTGTGATAGGCTTTGTCCTCCATGAATAGATCTCCTTTCACTGTGACGACCATCTTACTTGTTGCCTTCATTACACTGTAATTATATATTACTGAACCTATGTGAGAGTGTGAGATCAATGACAAAGTCTAGCACTGCCTCTCCCCCGCATTGATCTCAAATTCCTTCCTCGCATACTATGCAGACTAGACAATCTTTTCTGTATATCTTCTTCCTACGCATTGTTGTTTTGGATCACTGTGGCAAACCTTGACCTGGAGATTACTAACCCAAAACAAAGATCTGAGAGGACCTCTCTTCCTTTGCTAAACAGATCCCTCTCTTCGTTGTACTGCCTCCACCAAACCACAAACTTACCTTCGCATGGCAATCTCAGACTTGTCCGAATTCTTTTCTCAACAATGAGGTTGTAGTCCTATATATAGGGACTGTCTTATTACCCTAGGCCGACATGATCAAGGTTACTTGAGGCGGGGCCAAGCTTGCGAAGCGGGGCCCGAGGATTTTTAGGGCTTCTAAGTTTGACGTTTATATATATATATATATATATATATGTATATATATATATATATATATTATATTGTTCACATATATGTCAACAAAAAACATGTAGAATGATGAATTAGACATAAAAACATAGATTGAATCATATAACATCAATCATCTAGAATTTATAATCTTCATCAACGCATTACGATTTGAAACGCCTAACATATTGACTCTTGAGTCTGCACGAATCATCGATCTGAAGATTTCAACTTTTCAAAATTCAATATAACATTTATCATCATTGATTTAAATTTCATTATCAGCATTTATATATTTATTCATTAATTCCATTCAATATCACATTTATCATCATTGATATATGACATTTATCATCGTGATTTTAAATTTCAATATCTAACATTGTATCAGTGATTTATTGATTTCAAAATTCAGCTATACATTTTATCATCATTGATACCTCATTTTATCATCATTGATTCATTGATTTCAAAATTCAATATTAACTACATATTTATCATCATTGATTTGCATTGATCACCATATAACTTTTATGAGCATCATATTCATAATTCATAATGACTTGTAAGCTGGTAAACTCGTACCAGCTATGAAGTTTCACCTTTCAAATTCATACTTCAAACTTAAATTGTCATTAAATATGTGAAATGAGAAAGATTCAAGTTTCAAGCTTGTTCAAGCTTGTCAACAACAAATCTACTTTATCTATTGGTTGTTCCCTTGCCACGCCCACGAGAAATGTCTAATTTGTGAGAACCACAAGGCAATGGTGGTCTTCTAGTACTCTTAGGAGTACCATGTCCACAACCATGACTAGAAGGCAGAGGGCAATGTGAGGATGTAGGTGGAGGCTGAATCTGCAAAGGAACAATAGTTGGATATCGAGCACTGGCGCTGGCACCCGCACTGCTACTGGATGGTGGGACTGGCCTTGTGTGTGGCGGTGCTGCTGATGCTTCATCATCATCCCTATAAAGTTCTACTTCCAATTCTTCCAGATGTAACGTGTCGTCCTCCAAATTATCATCCTCTGGGTTGTTGTCCCAGGCTCTGTATGATTGATCCTCATTTGCCCGATCACTGTAATGGCTCAACAACCTCAAGTTATAATGCACATAAACCAAGCTTTCAGCTCGATTTTCATTCAGCGTGTTTCTTCTCACATTGTGTATAAAGTTGTAGGTGCTCCAACACCTCTCTGCAGAAGAAGTGTTCACAACCTGTGAGAGAACTTTTTTAGCCAACTTTGGCAAAAGTCCCATGCCGCCATATGCTACCCACCATGTGAGAGCATCAAATCTGTCCGTCTTCCATTGCATGGAAAGAACCAAAGTTAGTAGTGCAACTGAAGTATTTGCCTAATTCAAGGTGCAATCTAGCACACTCTTCCCTGTCGGGTACCAACTTGTCCAATGCCTTCATGTACCCCTCTTGTACCTCTGGATCTGTGTGAGGTTTCACCCTAACCGCACCTCCAGGTGCAGGTTGGCCCAACCAAGATGGAGAGTAATATTTTGGCGTAAGGATATATGCCAAAGCATGTGGTGGAACATTGAGTTTATTCCATCGTGCACACACACAATCATAAATCATAGCATACAAGTTGGGATCATTATCCTTAACAATATCTTTTATTTGCCCCAACATGCTATCCATCTGCTCATAAACCTCTCCAATCACTGGTTTATCAGTATCTGCAAAGCGAATCATGTTATAAATGGGCTTGGTAAAATTCAAAATTTCCCTCACACATGCCCAAAACAGAGGGTCAAGGGCGGTCTCCTCCACATGTTCGAAACCTTGCCTGTCAACTATTGTTGCTGCCCTGTCCTTTAATAGCTGCCAGTGTGGGCTTGATACCATTGCAGCCAATGACTCTCTTACCTTCAAAAAGCGCTTGAAGGTGAGGTAATAGCTAGCAAATCTAGTTTTTGCTATCTTCAACAACTCCAATTTGGAGTGAGTACAGAAAAGCCCATGGGTATTGCTATGATTTGTAATAAATTTTATCATTTTTTTACCTCTCTTGTACAAATCACCAAGCCATTTGAATTGAGGTTGTTTGTTTTTTATGATATCATGCATCAAAAGGTTCATTGTGTGAATCAAACACCCAGACCAAAAAATGTTGGGGTATTTATCTTCAATAATTGCTCCTGTTGCCTTATAGTTAGCAACATTATCAGTGATGACCTGTATGACATTGTATGGCCCAGTCTTTTCAATTATATCAAGTAATGGTTCTGTAATGTTAATGCCGATTTTGAATTTGTCTGAATAATCATATGCTGCCAGGAAGATTGCACCACGAACCGACACAGCCAAAACACTTATCAATGGCTTTCCTTTTACATTGGTCCATCCATCAGAGACAATGGACACCCCATGTTCATTCCACAAATTTGTCATTCTAGCCAAATAATGGTTTATTTTAGCTTTTTCATGATCAAGACCCACGGTTCTGGCCTTGTCATACCCAGGGCTTTTGTATCCTTTGGGGGCATCATTAATGGTAGAAACCATTTCATGCTAGTAAAGTGAGCAAAGAACATTGAATGGAACCCCACATGCATATAGAAATCGATAAACTTTTGAATCCACATCATTCCTTCATCCTTCGTCCAGGAAATCGGATATGGTTCTACACCTTAATCCAGGTGTGCCACTGCCTCCAAAACCACTGGCATGGGTGGAAGTTGAACCTGTTTGTCCATGACGTGTTGGGCCTGAATAAGAATCAATGAAACCCCTAGATCTTTTAGATGATCTCTGTAGGGCAGCCTCCTCTTCCTTCCTATATTTCTCTCTCTGTGTTGCTGGCACATTAGTACAAACTTTGATTCCAATATTTTTAGTTCCATCCCCTGGCATTATCCCACAAAGGTGCCTTCTCGCACGGGTGTATGAACCATGGTATTGTTTATTGCAATGGGGGCAAATAAATTTAGTGGTTCCACCACCTTTCCCTCCTTCCATTTTCTGAACATATTTCCACAAAGGTGTTTGAGTTTGGTCTCGTTTAGTTGGGGAATCTGTGTCCTCAGGTTCTCCACTCCCCACTTCCTCCTCAGCATAACCCTCCTCCTCTTCAGGATTTTCTTCAAATCCACCGGAACCCTCCTCTTCATCCTCCTCTTCTCTGATTTGCCTCTTTCTTCTAGCACTCTCCAACACCATTATCACAAAGAAAGGAACCAACATGAGGAAAATCCCTAGCCATATAGCTATGATGGAAACAAGTTTCAAGTTTCAAGTTTCTAGCCTGCAAAACAAATGGAAAAATGCCAAATGGAAATAGGAAATGCAACATAGGAAAAAAAACAATAGTTTTAAATTCAATAAAATGCAACATTCAAAAAAAATTCAAGTTTTCATTTTTAAACAATTTAACAACCTACAAATTCATCCTAGAAAATACAAAATTGGATTAGAAGGCCTACCTCTTTCTTGCAATCCTCCTGTTGCCTTGCTCCTTGCTCTCCTTGTCTCTTCTTGCTCTCCTTCCTTGCTCTCCTTGTCTCTTCTTGCTCTCTCTCTCAACACTCAACAAACGATAAAAACCAAAATGAAACCCCCCCCCTTATAAACAAATCGTTTTTTCACTTAAAAAATTTTGCGCGCGGCGGGAAGCGTTCGGGAGCGAACGCTCCCCGATCGCTTCCGGCGTTTAAAAAACGCTCCCGAAGCATTTTCTAAACGCCGGAAGCGCTCAAGGAGCGTTCGCTCCCGAGCGCTTCCTGAAACGCTCCCGAAAAGCAGGGAGCGTTTTAACAGGTTCGGAAACGCGCTCCCAAGCAACTCTAAGGCGAGAGCATTTTGAAAACAACGTTAGCATTCACTGTCCCATGAAGCATTGGAGCGAGAACGAGGGGGGTTAGCTTCCTCGCAACCTTGGACATGATCATTGGAGTATGAGTCGACTTCATCAAGGAGGTTCTCAACATATTTTAGGCGACTTGTTGGGCCATGTTGACAAGGTCTTAGACATATTATTACATCAATAAATTGTGTTTTACAAGGATATGTAACAACACTTCATATACAGAAACAACAAAAGATATTGCATAATAGATGTAACCACTAAAGGCCATCTAAAGAAAGAAATATTTGACCTATAATAAAAATTATTTACTCTGAAACCTACACTTTTGAGGCTGGCACTTAAAAATACCTTTGCTATCATACACATAACATAAATTCATAAGTAGTCATTATGAAGACAGAACCTAGTTACACTTTTCAACAAAATGTATCCTCTAGAAATGTTGATCTAGCATTTGAGCAATTAAACAATAAACTTTTGCAAAAAGATGTATGGAAGAACCAAGTCAAGAGAAGCAATGTGAATGGAGATTCATAAGTAGCCTTGAAAACATGGTTCAAGGAGAAAGGCAAATATGAAGATAGCGGTAAAAGTGATGATTTGGATGCTCGAAAATTGGGAAAGATAATAAATTATTTTTATAATGGCAACTAGGACATAAGGCCAAGTTTTGCAAGAAACAATTGTGGGATGAAAAACACAACCAAGGGCCCTCTTTCAAAGATAAGTCTAGGAAGAAACAAACCAATGTAGATGAATGTAAACAAGAAGAAGAATTTTATGTGTTTGTGGCTAGTAATAAAGGAATCATTGGAACCAAAACAGATTGATGCATTCATTCAAGTGCATCATGGAATTTTGCTAATGAGAAAAAAAATGAAAAATTGATTTTGTGGATGACAAATCCAACCGTAATTATGTTTTCTTCACTGGCAAAGAACAATATAGAGTTGAAGAAGACAAGGAAGTGTTTTAGTTTAGATGAGATGTAAGAGATTGCAATTTAGGGATGTCTACTATGTCCCTAGTTGGCAAAAAATAAGTACTTCCTTTTAGTTGGATAATGAAGCATATCACACACTTGATGTTCTCTTCAGTAATAATAGTTGCTTTGTTCTTGACAAAAGAGCAAAAAGACAATTACTATGTGTGGAAGAATAGAGTTTGTTTCAATAATGGACAGCAAAGCGGCATTAATGACTATAAGAGAGAACCAAAAGAGATGAGAAGGAAAGAGTCAAATTCATTATGCTTTATCTATTGATTTTCATAAAGAGAGAAAAGCGCTCAACAAGGGTGAAGATGAAGCAGTGACATAGGATGCTGCAACCTCAACAAAGAAAAAGTAAAACTTTGATATGCTAAACCACCAAGATGTGGAAGAAGTGAGCTCAATGAACAAGCCAACCTCTATGTCAAATCTAGCAACCTCTACCAATGTATTATTGCAATTGATACTCTACCTATGTCATTTGCAATTGGTACTATATCAAAATGTTTATTTTTGTTTTCAAATCCATATCTAACGAGGTGTTAACTGTGACAATCATTTATGTATTTTTTTTCATAATGGTGGAAATTTCATAATTCTCAGCTCGTAATTTGATCAAGGGAGTGACTGACTTTGGTTATATCATTCCAAATAGAATGCAATGCTAGGGGTTATACAAGTAGTCAAGTCATTTTAGGATGCTCCTTTGTTTCAACTAACACTAGTTTTAGAGTCCAACTATTGTTCCGAAAGATAATTGTTATAGTACCTTGCATCAAAAACAATTGATCATTACTCATTGATTTTTACCAGAGGATATTTAACTATAGGAACTATGTTAAATAGTAAATACTTTGCAAAGCCCATAAGGTGTGGTTTTATTGTATTTGTTGGAAGCATATTCATAAGCCTATGCTAGCTTAACAAAGATCTAAGAGATACATTGGATAGTCTCTCTCTTACATATCTGTAAATTGTTCCTAGTAATGAATGAACCAGGATTTCCTATCTTAGCAACACTCATTCCATATGTTAGTAAAGGCCTTAAGTTGTATCATGCTTATTTTTAAATTGCATAATCATGCCTTTTGAGTGTTATGGGAAAATGTAGATAAATTTATATATGTGAAACAATAAGTACCAATATGGATATGGATGCAACGAACAAGCAAGCAAAATGGTCTACAAGGATGGTGCATCAAAATGGAGTAAGTGCTTGTTGGGTTCCATGTATACAAAATGCAATGGCATCACTCACTTGAGGGTTAAACCATACATTAAACAATAAGCATTATGGGGTGGAAAAGATCCCATGTCTCAGAAGCTTTGCATTCTTTGACGAATATAACTATTCTCAAACTGTGTTTCCCATGAGTTGGGAAACTTGGTTAAGTCCACCCACAACTCCTATCTCCACAAGCGCATAACATACACAAGTCTCAACACTTCTCCATATGAGATTGTCATATGCTCCTGAATCAAAGAAATAGATATGTGTGGATCTGAAGTTTGAACCACCCACAACTCCTATCTCCACAAACGCATAACATACACAAGTCTCAACATTTCTCCATATGAGATACTCATATGCTCCTGAATCAAAGAAATAGATATGTGTGGATCTAAAGTTTGAACCACCCACACCTCTTCTTAGCAGTATAGTTTATGCTCATGTAGCAAAAAATAATCAATATAGTCATGGATATGTGTTAGAGTAAATAAACCGATAAATTGTCTAAGTGTAGGCCCACCTATAAATGAAGAGGTCATGTGACAAATACATGAACACATGTATGAACATGAGTGGGTTATGGTGATCCTAGGTTAAGTGTGATAGGGCTAACCAAAACCTAACCTTAACACAAAAGGTGATGTGTTCATGTGTTTGAAAGTGTGTGTGTGTGTGTCAAACGGGTGACCAAGTAAGTAGCAATAATTTGTGTAAGAGTACGCCCACATGTAAATGAAGAGGCCATGTGTAAAATGTATGGAAGCATGTGTGAACGTGAGTGGGTTAGGGTGATCCTAGGTTAAGTGGGATAGGGCCAACCAAAACCTAACCTTAATCCAAAAGGTCGTGTGGTCATTTGTTTGAATGTGTGTGGGTGTGTGTCCCTAGTCAAATTAGTTTTTTCACATTCTCAATTTCTTTCTCATTCTATTAATTTTGAAAATTATAGTCAAAACATTTTAAAAAAATTCTAATTAATAGATAAATTCTAGAAAATTTTTAAAAAAAATTAATAAAGATATTTTAATAAATCCAGTATTAATTTTTAATAAATCCAGTATCAATTTTTAATAAATATATTTTAGTAAATCCAATATTAATTTTGTTTCTTTATTTTATGGTCAAAACCATAATAAATATATTAATTTAATTTATTAATTTTAAATTGTGGTCAAATATTTTTAATAAACATATGTTATTAATCTCTTTAAAGGTCATATTAACATTCATGTTAACGGTCATTGGTTGATTCTTTCTTTATAAATACCTCAACACTCTTTTATGATCTATCATTCTTTACTTGACTCCCTCGTGATGGGTGGTGAGACCACTTGAAATGTAGGACATCAATAAACTCGCACACAACAAATATCCAAAAACTTATATCAACGTGTGTGGGTGAGTCAAATGGGTGACCAATTCCAACTGCCCAAGGGGATACAACAAAGCCAGTGCACCATCCAAGGCAATGGACCAATCTCTCTCACATACCTTGATATAACCATGTGACATGCTCATGCAGAGGCTTACACATGAGTTGAGCCCGTGACTTGGGCTGGCAAACAAACAAGAATCAATGTTGGGCCTCTTGTTTTGGCCTATGTGTGTGTAACCAGTGCATGTGAGGGAATTGACATTTTATTGATTCACTTGTCAATTCGAACATGTAAGATGTTCTATCCATGTAAGGTCATCTATGAAAGGCATACACATGGATGTTATATAGTGTTTAAGTGCATGTTGTTACTAATGTTTCCAATCACATATTGGGCAATAGCATATGTGGTGAACTCATTTGGCTTGATAGATGTAAGGTTAAAAGTTCAAATCTCCCCAAGGACAATACTTCCAATCTTTATGTTGAGGAATTAATGAGTTTACATTGGTGACTTGGTCCTATTGATAAGGGGAGCTTATGTACTTTTGAAAAGGCGTTGTTCCTCAAGATTATTGGAAAAAAATTGGGAAGGCCATAACTTTGCCATTTGAATTCAACTATTTTGCAAGCTTATCTTAAATCAATCAAAATTTTATAAGGTTTCTACAATTGTAGTTGGTTTTAAATAATCTCTGTGTTAATTTCAAGAAATTGATTTGCTCAAAGTAATGGTCAGCAAGAAATGATTTGTGAGACTTCAAAATCTACATCATGTACTAAAGAAATTGTAAACGCGAAAAATGAATTAACAACAAAGGATGACATGATTGCAAACCTACAGTTGAGTTTCTGGAATTGAAGAAGTCGCCCAAGACCAATGATGCACAACAATGACATATGGAGATCAACACACTTGAAGAATCATATTCGAGGTGAATATACATAAGTATGAAAGTGCACACTTGATCATTTTGAGAACAACATTAAAAGCAGTTAGGCAATATCATCATTCTAGGAAATTCCAATGCTCATACTAGAACTTTGCATCACCTAATCCATGACTAGAACAAGGATGTGCTTTTATTTCATGAGTTAGTGGGCCTTCAAAGAGGACCCACAAAAATTCCCAACCCCATCAACACATACAGGAGACACCTCCTCCAACTTGAAGAATCTCATGTGCCTTTTATAATCAATGGGATCTCTTGTTTCATAAACTCCAGAAAATATATTTTGTTCTTGTTGACCACTTGAGTGGCACCTGATGATTATGTGAAGTCTCCATGCCCAAGGATGAACCAGAGGACATGTGTGCCATCAAATATCATAAGTTCAAAAGAGTTTTTAAAATTTACTTCTTCTTCTTATCATTTTTTTCTTCAGTCTTCAGATTCCACAGCCCTTCAGGGATATTGTATAAATGTCACTACCATGATGAATAAAGCCATGTAACAGCCCTAGGATGTTGGGACTTGATCAGCAAGCGAGTACACCTTGGAGTGTTTTTTTTACTTGGTTAATTATTCCTTCTTTTTAGCGGCGAATAATTTTCTAGCTTTTTTCACTCATTGCATTACCCCAAAGCTAGAGTGACGGCTTGAAGGTTGAGCCCATAACGCATCTTAGTGTCTAGAGTCAATGTATATTACAATGCTAGGTCACCTCTGAAATTTCACGGAATTTGACTAGGTCTAAGTAGGATTTTTTAATAATTAAAAATTTCCCACAAAACGGAATTTTTTAATTAATTTCTATGTAATGATGTAAATAAGTGGCCTTAGGAAATGACTGGGGCGTGTGACCAGTCGAAATTCATCCTCAGAGACCCAGCATTATCCTAGGACCCACTTTGGGGGTCAAAAAAACGACTTATACTCCCTCAAAATCCAATTTTTCCAATGTCAGTGGCAAAAATGAGGAAAAATTCAAAAAAATTGAATAATTGAAAAAATTCATAAATTTTTTCAAAGTCAAAATAAATCAAATTTTGACGTGGAAATTTTATGGAAGTTCAAAGATGATGTGGCAGCCATGTGGGGCCCACCACATAAGGTACAACAAGTCAAAATTCCAAATGGCAAGTCAAACTAGGCCCACGTTGAGTTCATACGTATGGGCAAAAGTTCCATTTTTCAAATGTTATAAATTTGATGGGGCATAATTCTAAAGTTTAAACATTAATAAAGTGGGTGAATATTAGACACCACCTCACTGATGTGGTCTACGTAGGAGGCAATGAAAACATGATACGCACATGCCAATCAAATTACAAGCTGGCCCACTCAAAAATTCACGCAAATCAACACTTGGTTTTAAATTTATTTAATGAGATTTGCTTGGCCACTTGTATACACAAGACTCCACTGACAGCCAGTCAAAGGGATCATATGCAAATCTGTTTTGAAAGGAGATACGCATAAACTTGAAGCAAATATTCGATGACTATTAGCTGCCAGATTTTGTGGATATTTTCTCCATCACCATCATCCACTTGTATGCAGCTGTCATCTTCATGTCTATACGCAGCCCTGTTCAGCGTTGTTCAGCAAAGGATAACACACTGACTTATGGAACAGCGTGACACTTGGTTAGCAAGGTGTCAAATCGCAGTTTGTGATTGAAGAGTTGTGTGGGAGTTTACCCACTCCAAATTACACATGTAAATTCAAAGCAAAACACATGTGAAGAAAATGATGGTACACTGATCTTCAAAGGAAACAACAACCAACAGTTAGAAGTGTACGCTGCCCATTTTGGAAGCTACCTACAACAATTTCGCAGCCACTTGAAAACTTATTTAAGCATTGAAATCTTCACCATTGCTACACTTGTCATTTGATCTTTCATTGGGATTCGCTCCCATAGTTCTATTTAAATGAGCCTTGGGCTCTCACTATAATCATGGTTTTACTAGCTATTGTGCTTGCAAAAGTATTGCTGCCTTGTACACTTTCAAAAATATCAATAAAGACTTTGGGGTTTCATTCATGAGGTGTTCCTCCTTTTGGAGTGTGATGAATTGTTGATCATTGGTATAATTTCTTTTACCCATGCTTTGATCTAATTTGTTTCCATATGCTCTTGTATATTTGTTAATGTAGAGCTATCTTACATTGACATTTGATTTAGGAGTATGCTCTAGGTATAGAATGCTCTAGTTGATTTCAAATAAATCTCTAGAGTGTCTTATCATTGTTTATTGTTAGATCTATATGGAACTAATTTTTTATTGAAGTTTTGTAGAGAGAACATCTTGTTGGGATCAAAGAATCAAGTGTTGGGGGAAGTCTTTGGAGAGACCAACCCACTCTTGATACATTCTCAAAGGAGCTCTCATTTGTTCTTTGAACCTTCATAATCTTATCTTACAGATTGGTTTTGCAGGGGTTTTGGGACATAGCTTGTATACAAGCCGAATACTTCTAAATTTGAATATCTTTTAAAAAATTATACGTCATTGCTTTCATTTGTTATCTAAGAGTTTGAAGATGACTAAGCAAAGAAGAGAGTTTACTCGAACTCTTTAGCTTACCCCTTTGTAAATTGTTGTGCAATATTTTGTAATTTTACCTGTCTAATATTTGATTGGTTTTGTAGCCCTCTTTCCGAACTTTTTCTTGTGACAGCGTGAGTGGACAACTACAAGAAATTACTAAAAAGTTGTTGTAGGAGCTTTGGGCTCTGAATTTCAAATGAGGAAGATAACTCTCTCTCTTCTTTGGTTATGGGAATAGAAAAGGCTTAGCTTCTCTTCTCCTACTGTAAAGTCTGGATTCTTTTGAATTTTTTTAGAAATTGCCATCGAGGAAAAGTCTATAGTCTCAATTTTTATTTGTAAAGACTTTCCTTGGTTTAGAAAAGGCCTCATGGTCATTTCCTTCTTGTAAAATTAATAAAAAATTATGTTTTTGTTGTGGGAGCGTGGGTTTTACCCATTGGCATCCCTATTTCTCCATTTCAAAGGAGAGGATTTGTAGATGGATTGATTTAGTGGTTTTGACATTTCCATTTTCTTTCACATCACATATGCATGCTCTAATTGGGAAGTAACACAAATCACATTTCTTTTTCCTAAAGTTTGCTTCACAAATCTCAAGCCACATTTCCATTTTAAGAACATTGAAGCATTGTTGTATTTGACAAAGTTTGTCTTTCAAAGCAATCACTTATTTTCATGTCAAGCTAATTTCCTCAAGTTTAAAGTTCCTTTCGCAAAGCTATTGTGAGCACAAATCTCAATTTCATTTTTAAAGCATTGCAATTTACTTTACATGCAAATTAATTGCTCATAAACATCAAGCTTTTAATTGATTCATCACAATTTTAAATGTTCTTGAAGCTTATGCATCTTATGTTCACTTGAGAAAATATATAAAGTGATCTTGTGGAACAATCTTACTTGGAGCATTTACATTTTTTACATAGCACTTGCAAACTTACTTGCATATCATAGTAGGCATTCTGACTTAGTTGCATATTTAAAATTTACCTCCAAGCATAAGCTTGGTTGATAGAAATCATAGGAAAAAGGCTTTCTTGGAAAATTCTTCCATTTGGTACAAAGTAAGGTAAAGGTGTGTGACCCTGCAGTCATGAAGGTGGCTTGTCCCCTTGTAGGAATGAAGGCATGCGCTGGCTCGTAAGACTCAGGGGACAAGTATCGTTAATGACACCCTTGTGCCCTCGCCCCCTCTTTCTTACAGTCACCCAAATTTTTACCCCTTGGTAAGAGTAGAAGAGGAGGACTTCTCACCTAGATTAGGCATTTTAGATTAGAAGTAACCAAGATTAATTGCATCCAAATCTAGTTTAATTGCATCTCATGCCTTCATTTAGAAATCTATTTATCTTGAAAGAATTTTACTTCATTTAAGCAAATACATTTTCATTTCAAAGAGCAATACTCTGGAGGCACTGGTTTCTCATATGTTTCATGTCTATCTTATGTATTGATGGTTATTTCTCATATCACATTTTTTGCTTCTAAATCTAAAGAACTAATCCAATTTCACTATAATGCTCTGCTAGAAACTCACATCTTTAACTTAGTTTTCCTTTAGGGACTACCCCCCTTAGCTGACCTAAGAGAGAGCTAAAACGGAGAGAGTAAGGATCAGTGTGACAGCCCCTTCTCTGAATGCCTTGCCACCAACCACACATTGTGGGGTTAAAGGCTTTTCCCGCTAACTTGTAGGTAGGTGTAGGCAGAAAGTGATAACAGTTCTCTCCGCAATGGTTGTGCTAGCCAAGTTTACTACGTAATGGCTAACCAAGCCCTCATCCCCCACACTTCAAATATCTTTCTCTCCTCCCTCTTCCTCTTATTGATTGTGCTTACATTACCTTCACTCTCTTGAACTCCTCTCTGAAGCTCATAGAGTAATCTATGCACCACAATTCACTTAGATGTTAAGCATGCAATGCCAATGCTTCTCATCTTTTACAACCTCTCCTAAACCCTTCTTTTCTCATCTACTCCAATGTCACTACCAACTATGATGCTTTAAATAAGGTTTTGTGGCTTGTCACCTTGCATCCCTTTCCCCACACCATCCACCACAGCACATTATTCACTCATAAGTTTGGTAGTTAGGCCAAGGACCATTGGAATGATGAGCAATGCAAGCCCATGCATAAACATCTCTATATTGTCTTCACCCATGAGCCACTCTATATCTGTTGGTTAATTTTTTGAAGGTTTTCCATTTGGTATCAAGTGACTCTATGTTTCTAAGGCTTCAAGACATTTGAATCTCCTCTCATCACAATTATCATGAAACTATATGAGGTTGTCATTGGCAGGCCTCACACTTCTCACAACCTCTTTAACTTCATTAGGAGCACTGTTGGGGTTAAGCCTGGATGCCCCTCCTCAATGATCTTACTCAATGTTTATAGTAATAAGCCCACCTCAAGGAACACGCACATGCAAATACTCATTATCGTTAGATTGAGCTTAACAATTGTATCCCCTGAAAGGAGAGCATACGTCAATAATGACATATATAAGAGGTAGCTTAAGGGGCATTTCATCTTCAAGTGCCCCATCTATTACACAATCCAAAGGACACATCCCTACTTCTTCCATGATTTGGTATGGTCCCATCTATTACACAATCCAAGGGACACATCCCTACTACTTCCATGATTTGGTATGGTCCCTCTCCACTTCTATCCACTAGCGAGAGTGTAGATAAGATGAGATAAGATAAATGTCTTAATGTCCAACACATGACCACAAAAGTAGGTTAAAGGGGTTGTATTAGGTACAGTGATGTTGATACAAAACGAGAGCACTAAAGTGGCTCCCATATAAGACAATAATCAAGAAGTGAAAGAGCATTCTAATCTAAAACCCTAGAAGGCCATCCAAGAGAAAGATGTACAAGATGAGTGGCTTGTTAGCCTATGGTACCAACTATAAGAGGTGATCTTGGAGCACTAGAGCTCTCTCTCCTAACATCCAAGGTCGAATGGAGAAAACTTAGCATAGAGGTTTGGCTCTTTACTGAGTGAGGTGATGACTCTTAAACGACAAACCTTACAAGTTTCTTCACAATCACACCCTATCAATTTTATTACCTCTTTTTTCCAACCTACTTATATGCAGTGCTCCACACGGATGTGCCCCACATGTTTCCCATGCTTCGCGAATGAGGGGATGCATGTCGAAACATTTTTCCCCACATCCCCCTTTGGGGAAAACTCAAGAAAACACATGGGGAAACATTTTCCTAGTGTCGAGGGCACATTTCCCCAAGAGGGGAATGTTTAAGTGCCTCCCTCCTCCCCCAAAAGGGGGTCACCTAGGCACTCCCCAAGATATTTCTTCTATTAACGCATGAGGAGTCTAGGACCTTGGTAATTAATGGTAATATTAAATCCTTAAAGGATAGAAAAGATAAGATGAAAGAGGATGTCTTAAAGTAAAGTGACATTCTCCTTTATCTTACCTTTTCTATCCCTTTACTTAAACTTTTAACAATACCATTACTTGTTTCAGGATAGTTGAGAGTGGTTCCAACCTCATCAAACTTCATATGAAGAAAGTAGAATTTCACATCCCATTCAAAATTCAGCAGACTTAACTATTTCCAAGATTTTAAGACTGGTGAGATTATAGCATTCCATGGGATTGCACAACGATGAATTTGCATGGGATGAAATGTTATTGTTGGCATTTTATCATCACTTATTTTATATTTTACAATTTTATAGACAGGAACCCCTATTCCAAGGACCTCGACATCCCCCCTCAATTTTCCTAAAATTTGGGGGTGCTTGCACCAGTGCCCCTTGTCTGTCTTCTTGAACCTACGCCCCCCCATCCCAGAAAGTTGATGGAGAATAACTTTTATGCCTACAGGCATGATGACGTAGGCAAAATGCGCTTCAACAGACAAGAGCACTCCTTGATATAAAGTCCTAGTTAGACCTCACATTGTTTCGGATAGGAGACCCATCTAGATTCTAGCCCAGCAACCATTACTAAAACAAGTGGTTTGTGGCAATGATATGTGGACTGCAATGTTCAGTGTCTATCTAACCTAAGCACTAAAAGCAAACTATTCTTGTTGGACATTAATATAATTATCTCAACTTATCTTATCTCCTAGCCAAGAGAAAACTAATGAAACAATTAAAGGTTAATCACGAATTTTTGCTTGCAGTTCCAAAACAGTGAAAACTTTTTAAAAAAGCAAAAAAAAATTAAAAATGAACAGTACAAGTGCATAGACTAGTTTGAAGCAGCAAGAAGGTCATAACCATCTATTTACTAACTTAGAACAATAATATTAGAAAGCAAAATCTAAAGTCATAAAGTTCACAAAAGAGTAGTCAACACATGAACAATATATCCTTACAGTCATGAAGATGACAATGCAAATACTTTTAACAGTTCACAGCAAGCTTATCCCATAGCAACAAATTACTCCTTCAAAATGGCCCTGAGAACTTCTCATTAAAGTTCTCAAAAATAGTTACCAAAAGTACTAGAAGCAAGAGCCCTTGTTACAAGATGTTTTGCACATATATAGCTCATAGGTTGTAATTATTTCTTGGGACTTCTTCACTTTCCATTGGTAGTTACAACCTTTGGACTTCTTTGGCTTTATAGACTTATACAGTATTCTTAAAAATTAAATTCACCCTTGAGCTTTGTCTTGAAAATATGCTGTCCAGACTTCCATGTTGGGAAGCAATTACTAATACTCGACTAAATAGCATATTTTCTAAAGAAACTTCGTATGTGGCTGCATCTATGGACATGGAGCTGATTTTCCCTTTCAATATGCTCAAAATAAAATTCATGAAATTGTATCTATTGAAGACCTGACAATGTGTTCTTTTAAAGCTTCTTTGGTGACCAAAAGAGCCATTCCTATGAAGTTCCTTTCTTTTCTTTCTTTGATCTATGACCTATTTCACATGCACTACATTTTCTAAAGAAACTTCATATGTGGTTGCATTTATGGACATGGAGCTGATTTTCCTTTTCAATATGCTCAAAATAAAATTGATGAAATTGTATCTATTGAAGTCTGAAGACTTGACAATGTGTTCTTTTAAAGCCTCTTTGGTGACCCAAAGAGCCATTCCTATGAAGTTCCTTTCTTTTCTTTCTTTGATCTATGACCTATTTCACATATTCTATATTTTCTCTATTTTACTTTATTTTTTGAAATAGCCTAGTGCAAGCATGTGAAAGGTCAAGTTCTCCTTACCTATTCGAAGAGAAAGTAGGACATTCCCTGAGCGCTCTTCCATAGATTATGATCACTGATTATCCTTCATAGTCCCATTGACCTACTTTCTATCCATTTGTTGGACATTAATTGTGATGCTCTCTTATCTTCTCGATTGAATTATCGTAAAAGTTGGATTAGAAAGGACAAGGACTAGTAAAGAAAGAGCAAAGAAAAACTACTCCAATTGAGGTGAAATGATGCCAGGATACTGAGTTAAACAGATCCTAGCATATAAAAACTTCTGTGCTTGCTTCAACATTAAAAATATCATCTAATTCTTCATAAAAAAAAAACATTTGATTTCGCTCTAGATATACATAATGGAAAGAGAGCTATACAAACAAAAAAATGTTGATATACAATAACACAAGAAATTCCTTGGCCAAATATTACAATGGATGGCCTTTCGGCTCTCGGCCCCTTTATAAAAGCTCTCAACCCAATTCTTTCTCTCTGTATTCCTCATTGTTTTTTCATCCTCACACAATCCTTATATATATACATAAATATGAATTTATTCCACTCCATAATTTTCTCCACGTAAATCTCAACTAAAATCTAAATTGGATTTATTCTTTTTTTGGACTCAACTAAGTCCCGTTTAAGGAATTCCTAATCCCTAGATTATCTACCAAATTCAACTCCACTCATATCCTTAATTATTAAAGGAATATTTACAATAATCCTCACATTTATATTTTCTCTCTTAATTTATTAAAATGAGCAAAATAACTAATAAAATAATTAAAACACCTCGCCCCCTAAATCACACAAATGAATAATGAAAATTTAGCTTTGATGCTCCTGCATCAGACTCCCCATGTAGAGAAGTTTCCATAGACTCTTGTCTATGAGTTCTGTCACTTTTCTGTAATAATGCGACAACCACAAGTCCTGATGACTTGCTCCCTCTAGGATTCCAAACTCTGTTCTGCTACTGGTCCTTCAAAGTATCAACTCGATTTGGTAACTCATCACTCACTCTGTCGATCAGATTCCATCGGCCTTTACAACAATTGCTTCCGCCAATTCCTCATAGTAATTCCTCTTTGTTTGATGCTTCCGTCTCCAATTGTGTTGAACACTCAACTTTCTGCAATGAAGAATAATCAAGAACTCCTTCTTGATTACAACTATAGTCTTTGATTGCTTTTATAGCAACAATTTCCTCATCCAATGTTGTACATGCATTCATCAACAAACTATTAGTTTCAAAAAGATAAGACCTTTCAACCTCTTTTGATGCTTCAAGCAGCAATCTCCCATCATTGACTTTCTGGATTTCAACAGATCTTGTTTTGAACTGCTGGTTGCTTTTATCTTTATCCTGTTGGATCAATATTTATGTCTCCTTTATGTCTTTACGGACATAACTTTCTTGCTGCCCCTGATCTTTCATCTCAACTCCAAATAATTTCTACTCAATTTCTCTGATTTCGACATCATATCTGTTAATGTCGTTTTTTGTACCTACAATCACATTATTATTTGAAAAGTTATAACATTCATTCAACTCTATAAATGTTAAAAACATTTCATCTCTATCATGCACGGTAACTGTGAATTCTTCTAGATCAGGTTCTGCAAGTTTCATTTCTCCTTCAAGTTCCTTGAGCCATCTTTCCAAGAACTCTATTTCCATGTGAAATCTTTCCAGCATTTTATCACAACCTTCATTCCCAGCTTCATTCTTCTTCTGGAAATCTTCCTGAGTTATCCTGTTTTCTGTTTCATCACACTGCAAAATTCCGTCAGCAATTTCATTAAACAAATACATTTGTTTACCTCCTTGGAATATCTCTTTGGCATTTCCATTATGCTTCTGCTCCATAACAGCTTCAACTGGCTGTCTTACCCCAAACAAGAATTCATTTATGATTTCTTCCTGCTGCAACAAATCAGTACCTTCCTTCTCTGAAAGGCATTCTCCATCACACTTCACCTCAAGAGTTTCATTCATCTCTGTGACAGTTTCACTACACTGTCCACCATCTTTCGCACATCCTGCAAACATACATCAACTGTGAGATTTAAAAATGCAAGGCTTCATAGCCTCATTTGCTTCTCTCAAAAACACATCTTCAGATTCTTTTGAACTATCCCAATAGTTCATAAGATCTTCCTCGTTGATCTCTTCACCCAGAATTTCACCCTGTTCTGGGCCACAAATGGAAACTCCATTTTCAACTCAACCTCTCTGAGTTCTTCACATCCCATTTGAACACTTATCATCTGCTCGAGCTTCCTCAGCTCTTCTGTCAATTGTATGTTTACCTGTTGTTCCCTCTTTGCGTGTAGTCTCTGCCACTTCACTTTCTTCCTCATGGTCCAACCATGTGTCTGGTCTTTCATATTCCTCTACAACAATTCCATCAACAATTCAAGGTGAACTGTTATCTCAGCCTTCTCCCGCTCATAATCTTCATCAGTCAACTGCTCATATATGCCACTTACCTTGGCATTTTCCTTCTTCTTCCTTCTGCTGTGGTTTTCATCAGTTCTTCTGAAATGACTATCAACAGTCATCGTCTCCTCCTTTGTGAACTTCGTTTGTTCATGTGTGGATTTCATTCAATCCCCTTTTCAGCAAGCCTTCGTACTTGCCATTCACCAATGCAAGCTCTCTTCCTGCGCTTGATCACTTTTAGTTCTCTATCTTGGAATCATCTCTAAGAAATTCTCTTGCTTCACTTTGCTGCAAATAACACTTTAGTAATGCTTGTGTTACAATGACCAAACGCTTTGGGTGTTGGGCTCTACCGATCATGCACCCAATTACATTCAAACCTTTGACTTTGGTTTACGACTCTTTGACTTCAGACTTTACATCAACTCTTCATCTTAGATGAAAAATACTCAATCTTAACTCAAACAATCCAAACTTTCGTTTGACCCTAACATTTGTTTTGACTTCAAGGCTTGCCCCAATAATTATGATAGTGGATATTTTGACTTAATTCAAGTTATACAATCTTCCAACGAACATACACCCTTAATACATTTTAGGATGTAAAATATTCATTCTCTCTCATACTCCATTCTTATGAAAGATCATCTGTTTCCCACTATCATTTCACATGAGGCTAAAGTCTTTAATCGAAATGCAATCCATGTTTTCCAAAATTTATTTTATGGTGAAAATAAATAAACCATTCAATTTTCAACATTCAAAAATACCTTTCTGGATTATCATACCTTATGCTCCCTTCAAGGTTAATTAATAAACCTTTCCCTTGCATTTGCAACTCTCTGAATTTCACTCTTCTGTGCCATCTTTGTCACTATGACTACTAGCATGCCCTTCATACCATAAGCTCATCATTTTAGTGCAAACATTTTTCCTGCACTTTGATGCACCATACAACATCAATTCACATCTTTCACCTGTGTATAGAGAACAAGCTATTCATATTTCAACCTTTTTGATGAATAATGTACAACTCTTACATTGTGTCCATCCTGAGTAATTCCTCCTTAGGTGCCGCCACATGATGGTAAAAACAAAGATTCTACAACATCGAGCAATTGTGTTTTCAATCTTAAACACAAATCAAAAAAATTCTCCCATTTCCAACTACAAGCTTTGGTCCAAAATGACTTAACCAAAACTGCGAAGAATCCACATTATGCATAATAAACCCTCTCACATAAAAATGCATACTTCTTTTTATATCACCTAGGATAGCGCATTTTCATTCATTTTCCAATCATTTATACCTCTGCATTTGCAACATTTTCACTCTTTCATAACATTTACAAAAGATCAACTTCTCGAGTATGGCAAGGAAATTTAATCATCCAAATTTTAAAATATCTCTACTCAATGAATATTGATTCATTCAATGAGCACTTACATTGAATCTTCTTGTGGTTGAAATGATCCAACCCTTCTTTCGCGTATTCTTTTAGGAATACATTCAAGCCTCTTCAGACTTTGTCTCCACACCAAAATTCGATGCAATCAACCAATGCACACTTTAGTATTGAATGTATCAAGAAATTATAATAAATTAGACTTCTTCATATGAGATTGAATTCCTGCTTTACTTTACTTTGAATGTGCAAGGTCCATTTTCTCCCCAGCAAATAAATCTCTTCCCAGCAACTTTGTAACATAAATCTTTCCCAACAAATAATGTTTGTAAACCTTCAAACTATGCACAATCTCCCCTCTTAGCTTAAGCCAAGTTCCCTCATCTCAATCTTTCGGGTTTCTCTTCAATTTCAATTTCTTGGCTTTGGAAACATGAAACCTTAATGTAACGGAATATCCTTCCAAGATTACATTCTCCAAAAATTTATATGAACTATTTGCAAAAACTTTACCTCGATCAATCCCAGTGACCTTTTCTTACACTAGAAGGTGGTACCGTGGAACACTAGATCCATACCTTGAATATTCCGCTAGAACCGCACCTCTTTCATAAGCCCACACATGCCTTTTTTAGAACAAACACACACTTTAGTATTGAATGTGGTAAGAACTTATATTATATATAAGTCCACATACATTGATCTCTTCATATGTGATTGAGTTCAAGCTTTAACTTTCAATAAATGTGCAACATCCATTTTTCTAATAATCACAAATCATAGAGGCATAGAGGCAACGGTTAACATTTATCAAGCTTGGTTGCATATGCAATTTCACCATTTGCAAATGCCATCACATTATGGACATCCCTTCAGAAATTATATTATATGTAGTTCCCATCACTTTAAAACATATAACAATGATACTTCTATCCAGCTTTATAAGTCGTAATTCCCAACGTAAGTATCATTCCAATGCACTAATTCTAAACATAATAATGCAATGTCAATACCATCAGTAATATGAAATGTCTGCATAAAGAAGAGAAAATGTCGTATGGCATTTCTCTGCATTGCTTGAAGTCTTTGCCATATTGGAATCCATTTTAAAAAATTCAACGCAACCTTTTGTGGTTGAACCCACGGTTCACACAACCCAACACCAGCCTTTCAAGCAACTGAGACCACAGAATCCTCAAGCCACGATCCATACCAATCCAACCCACTATTAAACAATTGATTCAGCCCATTAAAGAGCTTCAACTCGTCGTGCTTTGTTGTATGTAACATATGTTACATAATTTAATTCACACAGGGACGTTGCTTCATAAATACCACAGTGTTACGATTTCATACCTGTGGCTTTTACGTTACACAACTTCCAAATGAAATTATATACCTGCTTCAAAGCCGTGGTGTCAATGCTTGAGACAGGATTCAATGTCGTGGTGTCAATGCTTCCATATGGTAACGTTGTGGCTATTGTCACAATCGCCTGCGATGTCCCATGGAACGTATATCCAGTGCTATATGTAATCTACAGCCAATTAACCACGTCACTCGTGGTGTCTTTGTCGTGGTATCACTGCTTGATACAGCAATGCATCAAGGCTTGCACTTCTTCTCCTGCGATGTTGCCTTCGCCCAAATGCGTTAAGGCCCTCATGCAGCCTCCACAAACTTGAGATCGCACACCCAAATCACAGAACTGTGACCTATTTCTTCCTCTTGTTTGGCCACACCCTCGGTCCTGCAATCACACTTAATTATACAGCATATATATATATCAATCTGCAGACTCAACGCGCCACAATATATTTCAATCAACTCTTAATCTGGAAATTTGACCTACTCTCCTCGCTCACAACAAGCAATCAAACGAAACAGCCTCAACATAGGAGAGATTTATCCTCTAACTCATCTCCTTCGCTCCGATACAAAATGATGCCAGGATACTTGGTTAAACAGATCCTAGAAAATAAAAACTTGTGTGCTTCCTTCAACATTAAAAATCTCATCTAATTCTTCATAAATAAATAAAACATTTGATTCAACTTCAGATATACATAACGAAAAGAGAGCTATACAAACAAAAAAATGTTGATATACAATAACACAAGAAATTTCTTGGCCAAATATTACAATGGATGGCCTTTCGGCTCTCAGCCCCTTTATAAAAGCTCTCAACCCATTTCTTTCTCTCTCTGTATTCCTCAGTATTTTTTCATCCTCACACAATTCTCATATATATACATAAATATGAATTTATTCCACTCCATAATTTCCTCCACGTAAATCTCAACTAAAATCTAAATTGGATTTATTCTTTTTTTGGACTCAACTAAGTCTCGTTTAAGGAATTCCTAATCCCTAGATTATCTACCTAATTCAACTCCACTCATATCCTTAATTATTAAAGAAATATTGACAATAATCCTCACATTTATATTTTCTCTCTTAATTTATTAAAATGAGCAAAATAATTAAAACACTCACCCCCTAAATCACTCAAATGAATAATGAAAATTTAGCTTTGATGCTCCTGCATCATGAAATGAGACAGATGTATATGAATCTTGACTACCAACTTACAAAGAAAATTATGTGATAGTTCAAAAAAGGAAAAAGATAAGCGACGGGAAGGGAGTCCTAGAAACATTGAATGTTCTAAAATAACTAAAGAGAGCTATTTTCAACAAAGGTATCAATCAAAATTCATGTGATAATTGTGTAAGGAATAGCAATGGTAAAGGTAAATGTTGGAATTTACATCCATGCAGGTCATGTGGCAAAAATAACCATTTTAAGGAAGAGTTGGATGAGGTAAATGACATAACAAATGAGCCATAACTACACAAAGTACGATTCATTAAACCGTGTTAATCACATGTGCTTGGATGGATTTTAGGGAATAGTAGACAATTACTAAAACATTGACAGAATCCTACTATTTGTCGTATGTTGATGTGTTTTACATGCAACAAGTCAATCCAAGTGACAAGTTTGAATGCCCAAAAAGGGTAGTTTTGAAGATATGAAAAGGGTGGTTTAAAGAAAACTATATTGAAGAACAAGTTGTGTGTCCTATTGAATCATCTCAAAAGAAAGTATAAATGGGTGCTATATCAATGATAACAGAAAGTTCCATATTTTGTATCTCATTTTGTTTCACTCTTTTATTTAAGAAATTATTGGGAGGTTGCGATTGATAGGAGTTTGTCGAAGTAATGAGATTCAAGAACACCCCACTGTCATGTGTGGTTTCAAGTGCATGTTCCCAAAAATATCATTGAGAGAGTAGAGTAAGTGAAGATATTTGTGAGCGAGTGTAGGCCCATGTGTGGATGAACTTTGAAGTGATCACACGGGTCATATGTGTGTACCTGAAGGGTTAAGATGATAATACGTGGGCCATGGCCAACCCTAACTTATAGTAGAAGGTTGTGTGGTCTATGTTTATATGTACGAAGGGATGCATATATTTCACATGGTACACTTGTGTGTCTGTAGTTTAAATTTTGATTACAATTCTAACAATGTGCATGTAATGAAGATGGCTTAACTATAAATAAGTATTGGAATGAATGTGAGATGTTCATTTACAAAAGCAAGAAACTAGATGCAATAGAATGGAAAATGGAGACACATGAACCTCTAAAACAAATTGTCCATAATTAGAACTCAAAGAAATCTAAACTGCTTTGAACTGAGGGCATTGCATTTTGATTTACCCATTCTGCCATTTTATAACTACATGAGGCTTAGGCAGATCACATGCATTCCTTTTTTCAGGAAAAGCACTTCCCTTGTCATTGATAGATATTTTGGAATTGATGACTACCTGTTTCTGCCCACCAGAATCATTTAAAAACATTGGGCGCCCAAAATTAAGTTTAGCATTCTCAATGGAACGATGTGCCACCTCACAAGTCTCATTTAACCTTGCAAGTTGGACTAAGTAAGTATTTGTCCCTGCAAAATGGCCAAGAAAAATGATTTCAAAAAGATAAACTAAATGCAATTTTTAATGAGTCTACAAGTAAATACCTTGTGTTCTATTATTCATGGCTCTCAATAAAAGGAACACTACCAATATGATTAATAGCAATTTATATAATTATTATATAAAATAGGTACGAAACCGTTTGAGCACTTAGATGTCTAAATAGTCAATAGTATATAAAACAAAACAAATAGATAAGGTGATTGTAATAGATTCTCTGGATTTATCCCATCCATTTTGATTTAGAGATCGAAGTTTTGAACCCACAACTGAGGTTCATCATCAGGATGAGGTGAATCAACACCTACAGTTATGGCAAGCTCCTACTTCAGGGCTCTCTTTCTCATATCAGATAGAATCGAGCAACAAACCATGATGAAAATGGAAAAGAAGGATAGTAAAATTTGAGATACATAAACACAGCAATCTATGCTACAGATTCAAATTCAACATTCTTTTAGCTTTATTTATTTTAGACATTTTAATTTAGCCATGTTTGAATCCTACTGAAACAATTTTGATTGTCAAAACAGCTTCAACATCTTATCTAATGACAAATTCCCTTCATTGACAAAACATTTATACTGTGCTTCCAACAGAAAACATCTTAGCACATTGATCCACTTTTTAATTGCTCATGCATATGCAACATATGCTTGAACATTTGATTTTTCTCTCATTGCAGCAAGTTATATCCTCTTGGCCACGTGGAAAATATTCTTCTTGTTTGATTCACTTTGCTTAAAACATGCCAACATTTATGTTGAAGGTGCAAGTACCTGGAGATAAACCTAAATGCTTGCGTCTTCGAATGCTGACCATTCTGATTTGTAGATTTCCTTCACAACAAAACAAGAATACTTTAGCAACACTCTTCATATGCAACCATTTTAAGAACTATTTCTAAGTCAAAGCTGTTAAAATTCAATTATTCCTACCATGCCATTATTCTCTGGCATTGATACAGTGCCCAGCAATAAACTAACAATAAAATAAAAACCATTTCATCAATTTAGGCCCATGATTTGATTTATAAATTTAAAACCAATGCTAAAACTGATGGTTTGCAGAAAAGAGGCACAAAATTCGTCATTTCAATTTCTATTTTAGCTTACTAAACTGACAAACTACAAAAGAATTATGCAATATAATAATGTCAAGTGTCTTGCAAAAATGTTTTCTTCAATTATAACTATTGATTTTCCCGTGTTTTAATTAATCTATGGGTTCAAATTTTGCATGTAATTCATTTAGAGACATACAATTGTTTGGCTAACTGAAGCTCAAAACACAAGCCTTTTCCTTCACCACTATTTGGATCCTGGCCATAGCAATCATGATGTACATATATTCTGAGTTACAAAATAACAGCAAACCTAGGGGAACAAGTATTACTCTACATAAAATAAGTCAAAAAAGCAAGTCTGGTCAAATGGTTTTCACATGGGGATTGTCAACAAGGAGTGCACATTTTAATCATACAAAGTAATCCATATATTCAACACAGGCCCTAATGGCTACACCCATGGATGCTCCATTGAAAACTAGGCTTCTATCACTATTAGTATTTTAAGCTTTACTACAGTTACCTTTGCTAGCAGGAGGTGAAATTTGTTGTTGTGATGAAACCACAGTGAAATTGAAGTTCAGTTCATTTTAGCAGAAGACAAACTGCCTATGTTCCTGGTACCAAGGGGTCTTCAATCTGGATCTGTGGATCGGATCTCAATCCAACAAGATCTGTGAAGGATCCACCTACCAAATGGACCCCACCTCACCAAAAACGGATCTCGCGACTAGGAGGCTGATCATGTGACAATCAGACACACCACGAACAGATCACAAAGGCATTTCAATTTAGTTTTAGGTTTTCCGTTTTTAAATTATATTTTTGACACTTGTTGAAACGCTAAGCCCCCTGCCCTCACTTAAGACACCAGAACTAAAAGTGTACCGTTTCAGTGACAACATGGTGTGTCTGAGTGAGCAATGAACATCAGGCTATGAGCATCAGGTGAGTGAATAGAGTGAAGAAACGTGGCCACAGTGACCATTGGGTGAGTGAGCAGTAAGCATCAGGCTATTCATTCAAGAGGAAGTCACTTCAGAAGACTCCACTTACATGACCTGCTGTTATGCCTTAAATACTAAATAGTAACAACTGACAGTCTTATACCAGGCCATGAGCAGTGAGCATCATGCATACAACTGACAGTCTTACACCTACAAGCATTTGATATTTCTTATATCTGCACTTATTTTTTTAAGTAAACTTATGGAACTGTTCTTTGACCAGTTCCACTGCTTGCATGCATGTGTGTACTACTCTCTTCTAGGTTCTTAATTGGTATGCCAGCAAGAACCTAGAACTTTAATTTCCTTGGATTATTGCTCCCTTTTTTTTCAGAAGTAGTGCAAGCAAAGGGACTGCGGCTATTCTGTCATTACCTTCGATCATTTGCAAATACCATTCTAGAAAACTCAATCTGTCAAGTTTTCTGCATTTAGATAAAAACTTTTCATGTTTGAGAAAATGTCAAATGTCCTCTCTAACAAATACAAGAACTGATATTGTGAACTACCTTGTTTCATATCAACAACATAAGATAAGAACCTATTAAAGCATTAAATCTAACAATTTGAGTTCTAATGTTGTGATTCTTAATCCTGAGTATGTTTTTTAAAATTTAAAAATATTATCATATATTTTGTACTTGACATTTCTCTGCCATATCTGGATCCTGGCTTTTCAAAAATCTGGTGGATCCATATCCTGGTAACTTAGAAAAGCCAAACCATAATCATTATGGTATTATGATATATCATCCAAGTATCTCCAGTCAAAGCCTCTAGAGATTACATGATGGGCTTCTTCATTCCATTACTGATGGGTGCAAAAACTCTAGAAAGTGAACTCACCAGAAATGGAGTGATGCTAAAATCCAAAAGGATGTCATTCCTTATGGCTAAAAGCTAAAAATACGTGAAGTACTTGCATGCAGTGTGCACACAAACTGGCATGAAAGAAACAACAGAATCAAAGCTACAACTATTGTAAACTTCAGAAGAAAAATGGCTATAATTCAGATGAACATGAAATTGGACCTAAAAGAGATAGATCACTCTGAAAAAACAACCGACAGGAGATGTGCCATGCAAACAACCACAAAATGGTATGTAACATCCAGATAGTCCTAGGCCTTCAAATGACATATCATGACAATGATAGGTAAAAGTTTCACAGATGTTATCAAGAGTACGTTTTGGATGGATGCTCAAAAACCCTTTCTAGGGATTTGTTAAGTCATTTTAAGGGAGTGTAAGCCACCCAGATAAGAAGTTTTTTGATCATATATAAGCAAAGAGAAAATTCTGAGCCCCACTTACAAATTACAATCAAGTACACTGAATTACTAAAACCTCTTCCAGACATTTTGCTGGGCGTATACCATGTTTAAGGCAAAAGATGTGGAAGACATTATTGTTTTTGCATTTATATTGTAGGGAAATCAGTGCATATGACAGTTGTTTCACTTCTCTCCTCATCGCATGTTGTGCCAAAAATATGAAATCTGATATTTCCTCGAGTCTCTCAAAAATTCTTTTAGAGGCTTGTTCATATATATTAAGCTTGCTTGGATGCAATCTTCTTCTAGAATTATTTTCCCTGTACTATATTAACCAGATTGCTCATTATATTCATTGACCATTACATGAGTTTATTCTCTAAGATACATGACATTAGGACATTTTACATATTGTTTTTGTCCTATAGGGGAATTATGATGAGTAATAGAACAGTCACTGACCACTTGGGGGGGTCAACCATACACAGTGCCATGCATGGTAAAGTGCACCAAGTTGTGTTCTATCAAAATTTTCTTTCCGAAAAGAGAACCTACTTGACATTATTGGTGTATTGGAGTTTTAAACATATGCCTCCAGATAAATATCAATGATCTCTGTTTGAACACTTGTTTCGGGATTGGAGATCGTTCTCACATTCAATGTTGTTTCTGCTAACTCAACTGCTTTTTTTCCAGAAAATGCTGATGTCTTTGGAATTCTAATCTGGCAATAGGATTTATTCATGAGAACATCTGCAATTTGACTGCCTTGTGTTGAGAAAAGGACATAAAATGAGTACGTTCAGGCTTCAATCAATTGCCTAACAACCACAAAATTAGCAGTTTTCTTGAGGTAAGGATGCCAATTCTATCTAAATCTGCACGCTTAACATCTTGTGTTTGACTTTAGTGGTGCTCTCGACAGCCATTGTTCTTAGTTGATCAATGGACAACTGTATCTTTTCCGAATAGATGTATGGACCTTGAGATTCTGTCTGAAACTGTCAGATTAGCACCTTCTGTGCAACTTCTGTAGCACATTTGTATTTTATTGTGCAGAGGACAACTCCATTGTCCTTTCTGAATAGGGCATATGTAATTATTGTGCAGAGGACAACAGAAAATTATGAGCTTCAATCTTGCTGACCTATTTTTGTTTGGTCAAGTGACAGATCCATTCTACCCTAAGAGAACTAGAGGCTATTGTGGTATGTTCTTCAAACCTAGAGTTTAGTTCCCAGAAGGTTTGTCACCATTTGGCTAAAGTGAATAATTGTTAGGAATTGTCTTCATCCTTTGACACTGTATCCTCTTAAGCAAGAATAATTTTCTTGCAATATTTTTTACTCAATTCATTTACCCAAAGCATCAAATATCAGATTCGAACCTTTGAAAACTTACTCTACAAGGCCATTCCAAAAAGATTCCTGTATAAAACAATTTAGTAGAAATTACACGATGTGAGCCTGACTCACAAATATTCTCTTGTAACCATGAATCCCAAAATCATCCAAGTTCGAAACACTCAAGTCTTGCTTTCTTTTTTTTCCAAGGAAATGATTCGTAACTTGTATGTTACGAGGGAAACAATGCAATGCATCATAACAAGAACTTTACATTACTGCATCATCTCTTCCAACCAACGCACGAAGGGCAAGCATTTCTGACTGCGATTGGCCATGCTCTGTTTTGCTGTACCATATACACCCTCTGCAGGCCCACTTCGAACTATCATCTGTGCTTAATTGTATTGATAATTTCTAAGAAGGCCAGGTTGTACATTCTGTTAAGAATCAACTTCCTGGAGATGTCTCCCTAAGAAAGCCAACCCATTCTTCACTCAAGTGCCAGAAGTCATGCTACTGGAAAATACCTGCCTTAAACATGGTCCTCCACTCAAAACTAGGAAGTAAGCCCAAGGAGCCCTTGGATTTTTAGAAATACCAAATATTGTTGTTATCAAAGTTCTGCCCATGTTCAAAGGACCAAGCCAGGTCAGTGAAAGCAGAGCACTGTTACAGACCCCACCCAGGTTCAAAACTGCATATGGATGTGTTAGCCCCTTGCGGGCCAATGCACCTCCGTTAGGGAACTGTTGAAAAGCTATAGTGCTAGACCATTAAGGTGGGCTGGGCCTCAAGCCTGCCTAAGTCAAACATTATCCCACCACTTGATAGATGGAAGATGCTTGCAAATTGACAAAACTGAAGAGTCTTAAGAAGCATCTTGTCAATACTTTCCTTTTAAAGTCCTACCCATGGCTCAGGCCTTGAAAGTTCCACTGCAACAATGAAGAGACACCCTACAGTGCCTTCCTAATTCTTTCAATACATGCAATATACAAAAATCATTTGTATTGAAAATCACATCAACAGCAGAGAAGGGACCTATAATAACAAAGTTATTTTTGGAAGGATACAGTGCTGGATTAGAACTGGACAAGCTGCATTATTGCTAATTGCCATTACAATCCATTTTGCTGGCAAATGCATGTTCTATGTACAAATTTAAACCAGACCCTAACCATCCATGTCTTTTTTCAAGTGTATAGACTTCCAAACCAATAGTTGAGGAACTCTCCTCCCACCCCATTACCTCCATAAATAGTTTAGGAAAACCCTCTCCTACTTTCATGGGTAAACCAGCAAGAGGAATAATATCTATGCCCAGAAGCCAAGATGTGTGAAACTACAGCCACTTTACCAGTAAGAGATATATCTCCACCTGTACCATCTCGGAGTTTCGAATTCAACTTTTGACAGTACTTAGTGCGATATATCTTTCACAAAAACATTGATATCAAAAGGATTACTTGGTACCATATATCTTCTGAAGAAGCCAAAGGAATTCCAAGGAATTAAATAATAGCTCCTGCATAGGACTGATCACCTTGGCATCTTATCTCTGAATCAAACAGCCAGAACAGACATACAATTACTTACCTTAGTCTAGAAATGCACAGACAGGTATTTGTTGAATAGAGTCTAGACTAATAATCCTATAGCTATCGTTTAACATCTTATCATTCCAAGCCGAGCTGTTGATATACCTTTCATAATGTTTTTTTTTTTTTGCTTAATGTCTTTTTGTTTGTTTAAGCATTTACTTCTATAGTTCAATCTAAGGTAATTTTAAGTCTACCTTTAATGTCCACTGGTGGCCATAATTGGCCAGTGCAACTATGAAAAGTACAACAATCAGTGAACATTGGGAGTGCTAAAGTATCTCTGGGAGAATTGTAAAAGAAAGAGAGACGGAAATGATGAGTGGCCATTCAAATCCAAGTCTGATATGCTCCTTGAGGTTGCAAACCTCTGGGTTGCATGTATATCAAACCTACCTACAGATAGGCTAGATTCAATGCACTGTTACACATATGCACACAAACACAAAGTGATGCTGGATTCACCACCTCCAGTCATAACGATCAGCGGGATGCTTCAACCAGCAAAGTCTTTCTCAGTCAGCCAGCACTTTTATGTGTCACACCCACAGCCCTCAAAGACAGCGCATCACAAGTCGACGCAAGTCAAACCAGGGACAGCGCAGAAAAGTCAATGCATGCAGCTTCAGAAAAGTCAACACAGCAAACTAGGGCTTCGGTTAAACAGCCCAGAATTCCTCGATTTTAGTGCCGAGATGTACAACCTCCTAAAATTGAAATTTCTTCAGAAGGTTGAGGTCAAACGCCAAAGGTTGACCACGGTCAACATTGGTCAACGTTGCAGCAGAAAAGCCCTAAACAAATCAGCGCAAAAAATAGAAAGCCCTAAACAGATCAGCGCAGAAAACAGTAGCTTCGCTCCATACGTGTGAGGGAAAAAGGCCTTCAAAGGCTATCGAACCAATCAGATCACAATGAGAGAATGTGTGACGAGATGATGAGAAAATGACCTCCAAGTCTCTCCAATTTATATTCATCAATGAGGGTGTGTGACACATCTCTTAGGCATGTGAGATAAATCTGGCCGACCTTGCACATGTGGAAAATAAATTCAAAATCAATGTTTAGCTCATCCAAACAAGATGATCTTTAGATCAATCTTGCACCTCTTCGAAAGAGGAGTCCAACAAAAATATGACCATCGTCATATGAACAGTGCAACATGGAGTTTGAACCTAGTTGCCCAAAATTAACAAAACAGTAGCAGGGGGTTTCAAAGTTGTTACATGGTGTTTCTAACTAGTGTAGCAATGAAAACGGTGAGTTCTCAATTGAAACAATTTGGCTTGTATTTGATATAATTACTCAATACAATATCAATAAAAATCTATTGCAAGAAGAGGGTTTTCCCAGTTGGGTTCCCTAGAAAAAAACAATTGTCTCGTGTAATTGTGTCTTTATCTTGTAGAAATTTGATAACCCAACCCCGGTTTTCAGTTTCTCCGTATTTCTCCCATAAAGTTAAATGTCCATTCCCATAGCCATACATTCAACAAGCTGGAAAAATAAATATTTTCTGAAAACACTAATTTTGAAAATTTCACAATGCTGAAATGCAGAAATAAAAACTCAAAAAAATAAATCAGCCACACACAAATTTTAGACACGTCGATTTTTGGTCAATGTGACCCTGGAAAAACCCCCTACAACTCTTAGGGAAAACCAATTCGAAAGCAGCTTCTTATTTCTGGAATATGCTTTTACAGAGAAAGGAAATATACAGAAAAATTTCAGCAAACAATGTACAAACTTATCTCGCTTTATGTGCTTGCCTCCACCTCAAAAAATGTGCCAAATCAGCAAAACAATAATAACAAAAATTTTACAGCAAGAGATAACAGCATTAAATGTTGTATGTCTTCCTCGAAAATCATGCCAAAAATTTTGTACTATTGTACGGACTGTACGAAAATTACAGCAGCTGCTTTCAGCCTCGAAAACCGTGCCAACTCAGCCTCGAAATGCGTGTTGCACACTACTACTCGAAAGTTGTTCCTCTTTGTTGTTGTACGAACCTCGAAAAACGTGCCCATTGTTGTTGTACGAAAATATGCCTCGAAAATTGTGCTGACTTATTGTTGTACGGACTGTTGCCTTGAAATGCGTGTAGCCTCTCCTTGCTATATGGATTTGCTGAACTTCTCCTCTCCTCTTTCTCAAAACCAGAAAATGTCTCCAGCTCTCTTCTCCTCCTCTCAATCTGCTCATGAAAGAATGAATGACCTTTTCCCTCATTTTCCTCCTTTAACCTAACCCTAAGTGACTTTTGGGGAATCCCTAAATCTAATGGCTGAGATAGCTTTAGATCTAGGGCTGAGATTAAATGCTCATTTAAATCTCACTTTCTATTTTTTAATTCACCCCACTTTAATAAAGACACACATAGTTATTTATTTCCAAAGTCACTTTTCCTTTCTAATTTCACATTGACTTTATTAAAGTCACTTTAAAATTAGACTTTAATAACTTTATCACTTAAAGTCACTTTTAAATTAGATTTTACTTTATAACTTTATAAAGTCACTTTAGGAGAAAAATTAAATTATTTTTTGACACTTTTCCCTAGGCCAAAGATCAAAGGCTTAGGGAACCACCTGTCCTCCGATAACCAAATTTCAACACTCCCTCTTACCGAGGAAGGTGTTCCTCACCACACCCATCTTGTCTCTGAAGTAGACATGCTTGCCCCGTGGTAAGGCTTTAGTAAGAATATCTGCAACCTGCTCTTCAGTGGGAATATACTCAGGCTTCACAACTCCCTTCTGAACATAGTCTCTGATGAAATGATATCTGATGCCGATATGCTTTGACCTGTCACGAAATACTGGATTCTCCGTGAGTTTAATGCAACTTTGATTATCACAGTAAATCATTGAAGGTCTCAACGGCTGACCAAATAAGCCAAACAACATCTTGCGAAGCCAAATGGCCTCACAACTAGCTAGACTGGTTGCCATGTACTCTGCTTCCGCTGAACTCATTGCTACTGACTGCTGCTTTCGAATGAACCACAACACCATTGCCGAACCCAACCCAAAACAGCACCCTGAAGTGCTCTTCCTATCAGAAGCACAACCTGCCCAATCAAAATCAGTGTAACCTGCCAGTCTCACTCCATCCCCCTGCCTATAATCCAGACCATAATCCACTATCCCCTGCAAGTACCGCAAAATGTGTTTTGCAGCAACCCAGTGCACCCTCCTAGGCTCACACATGAACTGGCTCATCGTGTTGACTGCAAAACATATATCTGGTCTAATGTTGACCAAATACATCAAAGAACCAATCAGTTATCTATACAATGTGGGATCCACTAACTCGGATTCTGAAGCGTGAAGCTTCTTCCAGTTGGTGATCATCGGTGTCGACATGGGTCTACAATCTTCCATGTAGAACCTGCCAAGGATCTCCACAACATACTTCCCCTGCCCCAGGAAGAAATGCCCCTCCTCCTGCCACACCTCCAAACCCAACCCAAAAAGTAATGCATCAAGCCAATGTCCTTCATCTCAAACTCCGACGCAAGATCTCTCTTGCAGTGCTCTATGAGTCTCTTTGCACCCGTAATGACCAAGTCATCCACATACAGCACCAGAATGAGAGACTCCTCACCTATCACAATAAAGTAAAGGTTCGAATCTGCATCACTCTTTGTGAAACCCATCTCCTGCAAGTATGTATCTATCTTGGGGTACCAAGCTCTAGGAGCTTGCTTCAGGCCATAAAGGGCCTTCTTCAATCTACACACATGGGACTCCTTCCCATGTACCTCAAAGCCCTGTGGCTGCTCAATGTACACCTCCTCCTGTATGAAGCCATTGAGAAATGTGGTCTTCACATCCATCTGGTGAATCTTCCAACCCATCTCTGGTGTTTTCGATATGATGGAGCGAATTGAAGTATATCGAGCCACGAGAGTGAGGGTCTCCTCATAATCAACTCCCTCTACTTGGGAGAACCCTCTAGCCACAAACTTTGCCTTGAATTTCTCAATGCTGCCATCTGCAGCATGCTTTACCTTGTCAAGCCCTCTGGAAGTAACCACGGATTTGCCCTCAGGCCTCGGCACCACCTCCCAAACATCATTCTTCGTGATAGAAGAATACTCCTCTTGCATGGCCTCTCTCCAGACCTGCTGGCTAGCTGCCTCCTCATAGCTAGAAGGCTCAAAGTCAATGATGTTGACAACCATTGCCATATAGCTACAAAACCTCTATTAGGTGGTTTGCACTCTCTGACCGGCCTCTTAGGCCTAGCAACAGATGTGGCCTCTCTCAAGGTCCTGAAGCCACTTGGGCTTCCTCTTCCCTGAGCACACTTCTCCCACTGGAGAATGAAACTCCTCCTCATCATCATCAGGAGCCTGAACTCCTAACTATCTGTCTGTTGTCCTCCTGCCTGAACCTGAACATGTAGATGCTGAAGTACCGTGTGAACTGTCCATCAGTGGACTCCCTAGTGAACTGCTCTGTGGACTGCTCAGCATGCTGCCCGAAGCACCACCCCTCTGACTCTGTGAGCCACTATTCACTGATGGACTTGACACCGTAATCGATGTACCTCCAGATCCTCCTAATCCCTGCCCATTGGATCCCTGCGACTGACTCAGCTATTCCTGAGGGTCTGGCTGATCCAGATACTCTAACTCTCGTGACCTCCTAAAAGCCCTATCCTCCTTGAATTTCACATCCCGTCTAACAACAACTCTCCTCTATGCGGAAATATAAATCCGAAAGGCTTTCGAGGTCTCACTGTATCCCACAAAGATACCCTTCTCTGCGGTGGGCTCTAGCTTGGTCCTATTCTCCTTGGGTACGTAGGAGTATGCAATACACCCAAAGATACGAAGATGACCAACATCAGGCTTCTTCCCAGAAAAAGCCTCCTCCGGAGTCACATGCCCCAAGGCACGATGCGGACTCCTGTTCTGCAAATATACAACAGTGTTGCAAGCCTCTGCCCACAAAAATAATGGTAACCCCTGATCATGTAGCATGGCTTTGGCAGCCCCTCCAATGGATCTGTTCTTCCTCTCCGCAACCCCGTTCTGCTGGGGGTTGTAAGGAACTGTGAACTCCCTCCTAATGCCTGCCTCCGCACAATAATCAACAAACTCTCCAAGGGTGTACTCACCTTCATTGTCCGACCTCGGGGACTTGATCTTTCGACCTGTCTAGGTCTCCACAAGAGCTCTGAACTCCTGAAACCGCTTGAAGACCTCACTCTTGGTCTTCAAGAAATAAATCCAAGTCCTCCTGGAGTGATCATCAATGAATAAAACATAAAACTCATATCCACTCAAGGAAACATGAGACATCCGACCGCTCACATCGGAATGAATCAAATCAAGTATCCCAATCAATCTGTTGTCACTGCTGAGAAAAGGGGATTTGGAAAACTTGCCCATCGCACATCCTCTACATTTATCAAAGTGATCAATACTGAAATCTGGCACACTTGTAGTGATCTCCCGCAATGTCCTCAAGGCTCCATGATACATGTGCCCCATCCTGCGGTGCGAAATCTCACACAGCTCTGAACTGCTAGCTATGCTGCCGGTACTACTTCTCAATGCCAAAAGGGGCTAAAATGAAAACTTGTACACCTTTGCATGGCGTACACTAATCACTCTAGTTGAATCAACTGGAGCGCCCCTGGGATATATTAGCATCTGTCCTCTCCTGAACAATATCTCATATCCTCTGTCCTCCAATGCTAAGATGGATATGAGGCTCTTCTTCATCCCTGGCACATATAGAACATCTAACACCTTCAAGGAAGGTTTGGGTTCCCTATCAAATGTCAATGTCCCCACACCGACTCCTCTAACAACGCTATCATCTCCGAGTACTACCTCTATAACAGTGCCACTCTCTGAAAGCATTGAGAAGTACTGACGGACTCCAGTCATATGACGTGAAGCCCCACTGTCAACATACCAGATACTTAAAGATGCTCCGCAAGTGGAGGGAAATGCATACTCCCTCTCAACCTCTGTGGCAGGTGATCCTACACTAGTGGACTCACAAGCAATGAACCCAAACTCCCGGTCAAAGCTATCCGTAAAGTCCTCTATCTCTGTTGATGTTGTCATGCTCTAGTTCTTCCCCTTCTTCTTCTTCTCCGGACACACAACTGCATAGTGTCCCATCTTTTGACAATTCCAACACTTCACCTTGGAATAGTCTATGTGTTCCCCTGTTTACCTTTACCTTTGCCTTTGCCCCCACCACTGCTTGTGGAAGCTTTCTTCTTTCCCTTGCCTTTCTTGCCTCCTACCAACAGTGCTACATCCTCATCCTGCTCAACTGGTTTGGCTGCCCCAAGCTGGCTCTTTCTGATTTCTGTCTGTATGCAATCATCCCAGAACCTCTCCCAAGAGGGAAGGGTCTCACGTCCACAAACCCCATCAGCAAAGTTCAGCCATGAACTGGGAAGGCCATTCACTGCAATCTGCAGCAACTCAGTGGGTGGAATGACCTCTCCAACTGCTGCCAATGCATCTCTCACATTAGTAATCTTTGTGAGAAATCCAACTGCACTATCAATCTTACCCATCTTAATGGTCTTCAGCTTCTCCCTTAGGACCCTTTTCCTGTTCTCATTGGTACTCTAGTAGAGATTGGTCAATGTTGTCCACATCTCATGAGCATATCTCTTTCCTCTCACATGAGGAATGCAATGGTCTTTGATTCCATCTAGAATCAGTCTCTTACCTTTGTTATTCTTTTTATTAAAGGCTGCCAACTAAACGGCATCAGTAGGCACATTAACAGGGTTTTGTGCGATATGCACCATGATATCCCAAACTTTTGCCTCCTCAAATATACTCTGCATTCTCTCCTTCCAAACACTGTAGTTGCTATGCCCATCCAACCTATCCTCTACCCTCAAGCCCAAAGACATGCGTGTTGTCCTAATAAACTGAAAATAACACTGTTGTAGTAAAAGTAATGTTTTCTGTGTGAAAAAATCAACTTGCTGTAATTTCTAAGTGAAAAATCAGCTTGCTATAATTTTTCCTTCTTGCTATCCCAAACTGCCTTTTTCAGCAAAATAGCTCCAATACCATGTAAAAATTTTGATAACCCAACCCCAATTTTCAGTTTCTCCTTATTTCTCTCATAAAGTTAAATGCCCATTCCCGTAGCCATACATTCAACAAGCTGGAAAAATAAATATTTTCTGAAAACACTAATTCTGGAAATTTCACAATGCTGAAATGCAGAAATAAAAACTCAAAAAAATAAATCAGCTACACACAAACTTTAGACACACTGATTTTTGGTCAATGTGACCCTGGAAAAACCCCCTACAACTCTTGGGGAAAACCAGTTAGAAAGCTTCTTCTTATTTCTAGAAAATGCTTTTACAAAGAAAGGAAATATACAAAAAAATTCCAGCGAACGATGTACAGACTTATCTCGCTTTCTATGCTTGCCTCTGCCTCGGAAAATTTGCCAAATCAGCAAAACAGTAATAACAGAAATTTTACAGCAAGAGATAACAGCATTAAATGTTGTATGTCCTCGAAAATCGTGCCAGAAATTCTGTACTGTTGTACGAACTTTACGGAAATTACAGCGACTTCTTTCAGCGTCAAAAACCGTGCCAACTCAGCCTCGAAATGCGTGTTGCACATTGCTGCTGCTCCTCGAAATATGTGCCTATTTGCTACTGTACGGACCTCGAAAAACATGTCCACTGTTGCTGTATGGAAATCTGCCTCAAAAATTGTGCTGATTTATTGTTGTACGAATTACTGCCTTCAAATGCGTGCAGCCTCTCCTTGTTGTACGAATTTGCTGAACTGCTCCTCTCCTCTTTCTCAAAACCAGAAAATGTCTCCAATTGTCTTCTCCTCCTCTCAATCTACTCATGAAAGAACGAATGACCTTTTCCCTCCTTTTCCTCCTTTAACCTAACCCTAAGTGACTTTTGGGAAATCCCTAAATCTAATAGCTGAGATAGCTTTCAATCTAGGGCTGAGATTAAACGCTCATTTAAATCTCACTTTCTATTTTTTAATTCACCCCACTTTAATAAAGACCTACTTAGTCATTTATTTCCAAAATCACTTTTCCTTTCTAATTTCACATTGACTTTATTAAAGTCACTTTAAAATTAGACTTTAGTAACTTTATCACTTAAAGTCACTTTTAAATTAGATTTGACTTTATAACTTTATAAAGTCACTTTAGGAGAAAAATTAAATTCTTTTTGGACACTTTTCCGTAAGCCAAAGATCAAAGCCTTGGGGAACCACCTGTCCTCCGGTAGCCAAATTTCAACATATCTCTGTGTTTAATACCGCTACTTTAATGTTGAGAAATTATGTGTCTTGGAGAAAAGAAAAAGTAGTTTCAGATTGTTAATTCAAGTGGCAAGCAAAATTCCAAGGAAATTCAACAAAACGACACCTACATCTTCAACAACTTTAATGAACAACTCACCCATATATTGTGCATCCTTGAATTTTCCAAGGAATCTGCGCTTTTCAAGAAGAGTGGTCCATTCAAGGAAGACACCATGAAGTTGATGAGTGGATAGCATGTTGCATTTGTCCAACCTTCAAAAGCAATACTAACACCAGATGAGGGCCATGATGATTTAATAGGTTCTAGCATTTTATCCACTTCCTTTTTTCCTAACCAAATGTGGTTCTAAGCTTCTTTGAACTAGGAGGCACGTACCCTATTAAAGCCTTTTGAGCTAGAGCTCAATACATCTCAATAAATAAAGGCGATAGTGCAACATTAAATGAAATCAAGTTGAGATAGAGAAAATCCTAATGGTAAGATCAATGTTGCACGACTCGTACTCGTATAAGACTCGTCTAGCTATTGAATTCGTATAAAAATCAAGAAATAATTGTATAAGACTCGGCAAAATACAGAGCAAAAAAATTGAAACAATCAAAAAATAATAATAAAAAAATTATATTAAAAAAAAAAATCGAAATTTGCTGCCAAGGATGGGTCTTATAGCAGTTCGTGCTAGTTTGATACAAGTCGTATGCGAGCAAGTCTTATGCAAGTCAGCGCAGGTAAGGGTCTTACGCGCGAGTTATATGAGAGTGACCTATTTCAGTGTATGACTTGTCAAGACCCGCGAGTCTTGAAGGATCTTATTAGGGTCATGCTTCACTAGGTAAGATCAATCGCATCTCACCTCTCTTGCTAAAAAGTTTGTCCATTGGACCAGCTACCCCCTTTTTGTTGCGTGGCACAAGTTTGGCATGTGCCCTATGAACAAGATGTGTCTGACACATATGATACATGACATGAGTCATGTTTGGACATGTCTTGTATCTTTAGGTAATGATATAATAATAAGGGGTGCTTGGCATAAACCTTGGGAATACTTATGGGAAAGTATACAACCGAGTATGATTGTAATCATTATGTCGGATATTTGTATTGTAGCAAGTGTGGCTTGTGGAGTATTTGATGGTGTTGCACTACATAAGGGTTCTCTTATATATTTTCGTGTTCTTTATGGAGTGCATATTTTAGTATTTCTAAAATTAAGGGTATATTCCCAAGATTAAAGGTTTATATTTATCTTATACCTAGTAAGGTTTACTACACTGACCATACTCGATTCTTTCTTCAAATTAAGAGAAAATAAATAAATCAAGTATATGAACACACACACACACACACATATATATACATGCACTGAGTTGTTAGGGTACAAATACCCACCCTTCGGGTAATCGAACTAGGTACTAGTATATGTACCTTGCACCCAAATCAAGACTGGGTGCATACTTTGGAGTGTCCATACCATCTAGGTATGACCAGACACTTCCCACTCAAGAAAATGGGCCACATTGATTTGGGAACCCAAACACTGAAATTGGGTACATTGAGGATGGTTTTTGCATACAAAAAAATGGTTTTTAACCCAAAAAATAATAAAGAAACACAAATCCTCTTCCAAAACCCTAAACCATCACTTCCCATGAATATTTTGGTATTTCTAAAGTTAAGAGTTTATTCTCAACATTAAAGGTTTATATTTATCTTACACCTATCAAGGTTTATTACACACGCCAAACTTGATTCTTTCTTCAAATTAAGAAAAAAAATATAAAACAAAAAACAAAAAAATTACACAAATATATGAACACACCCACATATATATACACATGCACTAAATTGTTAGGGTACAAATACCCACCCTTTAGTTACTCAATCCCGATACTTCAAATTAAGAAAAGAAAATCAAAAATAAATAAATAAAATACACAAGTATATGAACACACCCACATACATATACACATGCACTAAGTTGTTAGGGTACAAATACCCACCCTTTGGTTACTCAAACCAAGTACTAGTATTTATACCTTGTACACAATTCAAGACTAGGTGCATACTTTAGAGTGTGACGCCATCTAGGTACAACCAGACACTCCAACTCAAGAAAATGGGACACATTGATTTGGGTACACGATACACCAAATCTTGAAATTGGGTACTTTGAGGGTGGTTTTTGCATACCAACAAAAGGTTTTTTGACCCAAAAAGTAATAAAGAAACATGGACCCTCCTCCAAACCCTAACCCATCACTTCCCATGAATATTTTGGCTTTTCTAAAATTAAGGGTTTCTTCTCAACATTAAAGGTTTTATATTTATCTTTTATTTATTAGGGCTTAACTAAAGTTGATTATTTCTTCAAATTAAGAAAAAAAATCAAAAAATAAATATATAAATAGGCAAGTATATGAACACACACACACACACACGCATCAAGTTGTTAGGGTACAAATACCCACCCTTACGGTACTCGAACTAGGTACTACTATATGTATCTTGCACCCAATTCAAGACTACGTGCATATTTTGGAGTAACCACACCATCTAGGTACAACAAGACAATTCCAACTCAAGAAAACGGGGCACATCAATTTGGGTACAACAAACCTTGAAATTGGGGACTGAAAGTGGTTTTTGCATACAAAAAATGGTTTTTTAACCCAAAAATAATAAAGAAACATGTATCCTCCTCCAAAACCCTAACCCATCACTTCCCAACCACTCTCGAGAACTAAAAAGCACAAAAGGACACTTTATCTTTACCATTTCAAATTCAAATTGAAGGGAGAAATAGTTCAACAATCAAGAAGAATAAAATAGGGGATTGTAGAGCCATTTTTCTTGCAGTAGGGTAATCAATGGCAAATGTTTAAGTTCAAAATTGAATGATTTGAATGATGATCATTATTCTCATCTAAAAATGAATGTTAATCGTTGCTTATTTACATAAATTTTAATTGAGGTTTTTATTTATATTTTTTTCATATATATAAAATTTTATATGCATACCCCATAATGTGCCCCCGTCACCTATTTAAGTGTCATACATTACCCACATACCATGGCAACTTACTATGCGTGTGTGTATGCACACATGAGCCAATATAAACACAATAAGATAAGTATATGTAAAGAAGTATGAGACAACATTCATGTATCTAAGCACAAGTATACACAAATACTTGTGCATACACCCAATTTCAAATCACAAGTTCTTGTGTGGTTGGTAATGAACCAAAATCTAGCAATTAAGAACATATTGCAACTTCTAATGTGTAGGGTTGTTAAAATGGTGTTGTATTATAGTATTCCACATGGCAAAACCTATCTTCTAAGATTGTCTAATGGCTCATGCATTTTTGGAATGGGTTGCCCTAGAGTTCATCATCCTTTTACAAGTCCACCACGTTAAACCTGCCAAACATATCTTCAAGATTGTTTAATGGCTCATGCGTTTTGGGAATGGGTTGGTCTAGAGTTCATCATCCTTTTAGAAGCCCACTACGTTGCAAGGGAATCATTCTAATACATAGATCGATGATTAGATAGCATGGTAAATAGATATGAAATGCCATTCCATTATTCACGATCTATTTTCTCTAGTAGCCAAAGATGCAGAGCCAAGTTTAATGAGAATTTGATCAAAACTTTAGCAACCTTTGAAAAAAGAACTAATAAGAACTTTTGCAAGCTTTGATACAAAAAAATTATTTGACATGATAATCAAATTGTAATCTAATAGCTAATGAACCATGGGTTATATTTTAAGCTTTAAGAGGGGTCAAAATGAAATTGAGATGCAAATCTCTCCATTACTAAAACATCTCAAGTTAAGATGGATCTACACTAGTCCATGTGTGCACACACATGAGAGCATATATATCAATTAATGCCATAGCCACATAGTTCGTTTTCATAGTTGAATTTGACAAACAATATATATATATATAGTCAATTGGGGTTATCTCGAGTGTTGGGAAATACATTTATTATCCTCCCCATCGGGGTTCAAATTCTTGCCAGTGCCATTATGAGCTTTAATGCCTTGATGATTATTGTTGTAATGGCTTAGAGCCTAAGAAAAGCACTATTATGTGAGTATAGTTGTGGATTGGCCCGGTACCAGCAACCTATACTCTTACCTTCAGGCGGAGAGGGAGGTTGATTTCTTTCCTTGAAAGGAAAAGAATTTTATATATATATGACAACTTAACTTTATAAAACAACATAATGCTAACCTAACCCGAGTCACGGAGATTGTATCCATTAGTGAATACACAACCAGACCAAGATATTTGTTTGTGATGTGCGAAGAGACATTATGGAAAATTAGCAACCATTCCAAGATATGTTGATGCCTAGAGACATCCTGGCGATGAAAACCATTCCAACCATAAGGGGCATTAGTAATCAAATTTTTGAAGGTAACCATACAATTGAAAGATCTAGAATGTGGCATACCTATAATCAACAATTATGTAAAGCACAAAAAAAATTATTAATTAATGATGGCTCTATTAAACAGTGAACTAAATGAGTGAACATGATTGAATTTGAGAAATTGTTTACTAAATGTGTTGAATTTCACAATTCATCCTTAAAATTTGGTGAACATTGTAATCTATCTACAATATGGGATATCATAGAGAGACGTGAGGCGCATTCTATAGCCCAATATGTGGGAGATGTGTGATGCGTGTGCCTAATGTCGAGGTGACATGTGGTTTAAGTTGGCCAAATACAAAAAAAAGGTAATAGCCTAGTATGCATGGGATGTCTAACATTTGTGCTTATGTGGGATGCATACTAGGCTATTACCATTTTTATATTTGGCAAACTTATGCCACGTGTCACCTCGACATTAAGCACGAGCATTACACATCTCCCACATATTGCGCTATATCCTCGCTTCTCTCAATGATGACAATATCTTCTAAGATTAAAGTCCACGATCTAACATTGGTGGGTTGAATCAATTCACAATCCACGATGTATGCATGTGTTCAAATTCAACACTCACATCAACCAATAAAGTAGATCGAAAGCATATCCAAAAAAAGTGAGGAAAAACAAAAAACGACAATGAAACAATATGGTTACAAATATAGAGCTCAAGCTCCATCAACTATAGATTGGTCGCCCGCCTGAATTCTATGTTCCTCTTGCGGTTTCCTCTCTCTTTTTCTAAAAATGTTCTAAACCTCATTAAAGAATGTTTGAATCCAAGACATTGGATATTAGATCTCGAAAAGAGATCAATTTCTATCCTCTAGAGTAAAGGGTTGCATTTATGAAACAGGTTACCAAAGAGATACAATACCTCAATTACCCTACATTGATTTTAGTTCAAAATAATCATTTTTTATAACAACTTCTATAACTAACACATGTCAATATCGCATTAGCTGTTCTTCTCATAAATAAAACCTCTATAACTAACACATGTCAGTATCACATCAAATGGTCTTCTCGTTAGTCAAAGGCTTTATTCAGTCACATCAACTTATTGAGTTGATGTCAACTTATCGACTAGAGTCAAGTCAAGTCAACCAAGGTTGTTAAATCACCAAGACAAATGGAAGTCAAGCATCAAGTCAACATATCTACACAAACATGTTAGGCATTTTGAGTTAATTTTCTTCATTTTCGTCCAGCATTGATGGCTCCAAAATCTTGAACATTAGCTCAATCCCTAAGTATGACAATTGATCCAATTTAATGACATGATCCCCTCACTATTTCATAACATGAATTAGTCTATCCAACATTAATTTCAAATATTTCACCAACTACTCCTTTGATTAATAAATTTCCATGCATATTCCACTAAAATAGTTCATGACAATGAATCTTACAATGTATTTAGATCTTTTAGTATGCAATTTAATAATTTAGAACTTTAGATCTCAGAGTTACTATCGCTAGCTTAGTACTCAAATTTATGGAAATAGTTGAAACTGAAATGAAAGAACAAGCAAATGAACACACCATTCCCTCAAGAAAACATAAAATGTGGCCTAGGAAACCTAATATGGAAGAAACTCGACTAGAAGATGAGGACTATCCTCTACTCTCTTTCCTCAATGAAGAAATGCAAATACAAATAAGGGGCACTCTCTCTAGAGTTGCCTTGCACATTGTGGCCTGAATGGTTGTTAAAAACCCTGCCACCACCTCCTTTCTTATGCTTCCATAACCCACTCTTAAATGCACTACTCAACTATGGAAAAATAATAATAATAAAAGAATGGAAAACCTTCTCTTCTTAGCGAATAAGTAATTAACATAACATGATAGGTTTAGGGTGAGTATTGTTGCATGTTTGGACCCTCTAGAATCTTCTTGAAGGTCTACACATGACTAGCCCCACATGTGTGAGTAATGGGGGTTGATGTGGCATTCACTCGATACCATTGTGGTCAACAAGGTAGATCAATTTGCAAGAGACATATCTCTGCATACGAACTACAATTGAGGCAATTTTTGCATCAATGGATAGCCTTCAGTGTGCAAAACTGCTTTGAGGGCCTAAGACAATGTTTGCAAAGTTTTGACTCCAAATATTATCGTCTAATGACTCAAATCACCAAACGAGGATTCCACGCCCCAAATAACCAAACTATGATTTATCCCTAAATGGGCCCTACAAACCAATTTTTCCACCAACAAAGTACCAAGATTGATGAGAAACTATGTTGCATGAAACAACCCTTGACGTGTATCCCCGTACACGAAACTCCCCAAAACACTTGGGTGGTGTTTCTTGATTTGGAAACGCCATTGAAATGTTTCTATGGCGTTTCGGTCCAATTCTGCCGCGTTTCCGACCAATTTTGACCGTATCGATGATTTTTTTTGCTTCTGCGAGCCCACTCAAGCACCCAAGGAGGTTGTGGGGCCCTTCCATGGCCAAAATAGATTTAATATAACACTAAATTTTATGTCTAATCACTCCACAAACTAATTTATCTCTAATCAATTCACGCTCTAGTTCTGCTAAAAAAGCAACTTGTTCTATTTTTGTTAATGAAGAAGATGAAGATGAGGATTATAAGATGTGTAATTGTCCTTGTCATTAGTGTATGTTATGTTTCATTTTTAGCACATATAGCCACATATAAAGGTTTATTTTGAATGTAAAGCCTCATGTATAAAGGTTGATTTTTGAATCTTGGATATACAACCTCATTTATAAATGATAATATTGGATTTTGAATCGTTTAATCATCTATGAGAGTTAACATACACTTGGTTTTCCTTCTAAAAAGTCATTTATGTGTCTCATTTTTTCTCTTGCAAGATGCATTATTAACTTATATATATATATATATATATATATATATTGATGTTTCCATTTTTGGGGGATCGCATTTCCAACCGTACATGTTTCAAAAACTTCCAGATGTTTCGACGTTTTGTGCAACTTAGATGAGAAATTATATATTGATTCATTCTAAATCATACCTTATCATTTCATGGGGTTTTTAGTAACAAAAACCTTTTATTAAATGAGTGAGGAAATTTTTCCTCCACCTTGGTACCATTTGGCTTTGCCTAAAAGTTGCCCTTTCAACCCTATCTGTCAGAGCTCATGTTGCCCTTATTTAGTAGTTCTACACTTCTTCTACAAAACTATATCTTCTACCAACTTTGCCTAAGCTTCCGATGCTAAGTCCTTATGATAGATAAGACTTGCTCCTTAATTTCCTAATCCAACATGGAAGGCTCATAGAGTTTCAAATTTTCCACATTCACTATTAACTTAATAATGCACATATGTGAGGATAGACGAAGTCTATAAGCATTATCAACCACCTTCTTTAAAACATCCAAAGGACCATATTGTAGAGCCTTCATATTTTTACTAGGAACTTGTAACCTTACTTTGTTTAAATGCAACCAAACTTTGTCTTCAACCTTGAATGTTTTCTGAAGAATGCATTGATCATGTTGAGCCTTGTCCTTTTCCTAACTTTGTCTTCAACCTTGAATGTTTTCTAAAGAATGCGTTGATCATGTTGAGCCTTGTCCTGTTCCTATGACTTCTTCAATGTCTCTTGTACTTGTAAATGGATCTACCTAATCTTGTTAGCAATTTTTGTTTGCTTTCATTGCATCTCCTATGAGATCTTCCCTCACTCCTCCCAATCTTCCATATGCAACATCCAAGGGAAAAGGTGACAAATACCCAACGCAAGTTTCATAAGCGAACTTGCCAGTAGAACTGTGGACCAATCTATATAAGAGTGTTGAATATAAATCAAAATTCCAACCCTAATCTGTGGAGGCTTCTTATCGTAACCACACAAAAGCTAAATCAATGTCATGTTGACTACTTTTGTCTACCCACATGTCTATAGACGCAAAGTTGTAGATCCCTTCAACTTGGTAACCATTCTTCTCTCAAAGTGTAGTCCAAAAGGCACTAAGAAATCTAGTATCCCTATCTGAGATGATGCTCTTTGGTATCCCAAAGTACACCTAGGCTCATTCAAAGAACATGTTTGTTGCTTCTTTTCCTTTGATGGATTTTTTACAAGGCATAAGAATGCACATCTTGTTGAATCTATCAATGAGATAGCCATGTCCCTTCCTAGTCACTAACAAAACACCCACGAAACCCATGGAGATGTTATCATGAGTTCTAGTGGGTTTAGGTAAGGGATGGTATAAACCTTCTTACTTTCTTTTACTAGGCTTATCGGTACAATAAAGTATGCATACTCTGAAAAACCAAGCTACATCCTTTTACATTTTGTACCAATATACATACCTCTGTAAGTTGGAAATTGTCTTCCCAACACCAAAATATCTTGCAACCTTGGAGCCTTTTGTATAAGCTACAATATTTCACCTTTCGGGATGTAAAACTTGTCTCAACTCTCACTTGTAAAAGAACCAATTTTGGAGATGATAGTTAGCCTTACTATCACCTTCTTCCATAAAAAATTGGCCTTGTAGCTATTGAAACACCTATTTCAAGTCCCCATCTTCTATGTATGCCTCTTTGAATTGTATCATGGGTAAAAGGCTTCACATGCATAAGAGTTCCCAAAGCTATAATTTTAGATTTCGCTATGAAATTATCCTAAAACCAATTATCAAAGCAAACAAATAAGATCTAGTTACTTGTTGGAATTATTAACTCTTGCATGTAGCAAAAAATGCGAAGCAATCACACAATGCACAAATTATTTTTGTTCTTCTAGATCAATTCCTCATTTGAAAGTATCTTCAAAACTTACAAAAGCTCCCATACAGGGCAAAATGGCTTTGAGAAATTAGTTAAAGAAACAAGAAACCTGGAAACTCCAATATGCACATAAATCAAGGCAGCCTTCCCTACAATCCATGTGGTTATACATGATTTGTACATATTGTTGTATGACATGCTCTTGTGGGCTATATAGTTGCTCTTCTCCTTGTTATTGACTAGTACTTCTCCTTGTTGAACTATTGTTGAAAACTCCCTACCAATGGCTGAAAATGAGATCTCTAATTTGTTCCTTCACTTAGGTGACTTTGTCCTTTGCCCTCTCTTTCTTTTATAATTTTGACATGGGCCAAAAACCTATCTTCAACTGTAATATTCCCAATTAGCGATAGCTAATTGGAAATATTAATTTTGATCAATTTTTCCTTCTATAGTTAAAATATAAATAAAAGTGAGTAAGAGGGGGATATAACTCACTTTAGAATAAAGTGCACTCGCTAAAGGTTACCTAGTAACATCACGTTGTAACTTAAGTGGGCCAAGGGGGACCAAGTGACCACGTGAAAGGGGACCCACATGGACTGCGTGAGCATGGCCAACGCAGTTGAGTTGGCAACGTGGGCCAAATGGAGGCAACGTAGGAGATGGTGGGGCCTAAGGTTGAGAGAGGCCATCGTTATAAAAAGGAGGAGAGCCTCCTCATTTCCTCATTCAAGTTTATGCATATTCAGCCAGTCACTTCGACTTTGAGCATGCTAGCTGTTTAGCTTGTCTGCAGCACTGTTTAGTGCATTGAGTGTCTCCGTTCGGAGATCTCACCCTCAGCCCCGGGAGACTTCGAGTGCTTGCTCAGGTGAGGCATTCCCATCAGTATTTTGCAAGAGGATCGAGTTGTGGCATTTGTGGAGGGGCATTGCATCTATAGATGCGCAGTCTTGAGAGGGAGGACGCAATCCATCTAGAGGGAGCTTCGATTTGGTATTATTTCGGGGGTTTCAGGTCAAGAGATTGAGCAAGGGGCCAGCCCTTGCCTATTGGAGGCTTTTGGCAGAGTGGGAGGCCATATTTTGGGAGGATTCATTCAGCATCAGCGCAGAGCCTTGGAGGATAGCATAGATCCCCAAGGGGGGGTATTTTCGGGGGTCACCATTCCAGAAATGCTCTCTCGGCTTTTCTGGGTATTGTGAGCAGAGGCTGATTCCATAGTTTCGGCTCACTCCGAGTGAGCAGAGGCTAATTCCAGAGTTTTGGCTCACTCCGAGTAGGGGAGCAGCCCCAAATACTCATTTTGTTCCAGCAGTAGCAGCAGCACGGCAATTTTCCAACAACTTGGACGCAGAGCAGAGAGCAGCCATTCCTTTGATAACCTGAGAGTATTTCTACACTTGCCTGGTGCAAGTCGAGGTGCCATCACTCTGATCACCTCTTGTACTCATTTCTATTTCTCAGTATAATAAAATGGCTCAGTATTCTCTCTATTTCATATGTATCTATTTCATATACTGTTTCTAGCATTTCATGTACTATTGTATGCTCCGTATCACTGCCTATTTTCCCTTTGAGACATCCCAGCTGCTATCACATCTGTTGTGTTTTTCCCATACTCTATAGACAAAGTCTGGTGAGGGCCAGGTAGCCTCCAGATCTCACCCTCTTTTCAAAGGTGAAATATCTGGTAAACGCCCCTCCAGTCCATCTCTGGTTTAGAGTTCACTGTGTTTGAGAGATATCCCTAAAAGGGGATATTACAGTGATATCAGTGCTCATAGACCTAGCTCAGCCTGTGGAGCAAGTTGTCTATGACACCGGGAGAGAAGTCGTACATTTGCTACAGGGGCAGGAAGTACCGTAACAATGAATGTAGGTTGCAAATCACCTACGGGGAGGGTGACTGCGTTCCAGTCGTGGACGCAGAAGAGGATCTAGTAGTGAACGCAGAACAGGTTCCAGTAGTGGACACAGAGCAGGAAGTACCGATGGCTGATGATAGTGATGCAAAGAAGTTTGGGGAAGCACTCCTCAAATCAGTCTAGGATCTGTCGAGGCAGATTGAGGTGATGGGACAGAGATTCACTGCCATGGAGGCTAGACAGCGTGAAATCCCAAGGGGTTTCCAGATTGGTGAGGGATCGGGCACATCCCACCATTTGCAGGAGCACGATGCCACTCAGCACATGGCATCACATGCCCCCACAGGTTCCACGATGCCCACTTTTCTGGGTGCAGACATAGGGGCAGGAGCAGAGCAGGAGCTGGAACCAAGCCACCTGGGTGATTACTTTGCTGAGTACCAGGCATACAGGCAGGAGTTCAGGGATGCCCTTTCATTTCGAGATTTTGTCCAGCTCCAGCGGGACAGCAGACCCCGTGACCATCACAGGGGACACCGGCATTATCATGACGGAGACACCCAACATACGGTGAGCAAGTTCCACTTGCCTATGTTTGATGGCTCATCAAACAATTCGGCAAAGGCTTGGGTGGAGAAGCTGGACATATACTTCCAGCTCAACCAGATGGCAGAGACGGAGGCAATCAAGGTGGCAGCGTTGCATTTGGAGGGCGAGGCCCAGGATTGGTGGTTCCACGGGATGATTACACTCGGGCATTCGACAGTGACCACATATGTTGAGTTCACCCGAAGGTTGATAGATAGATTTGATCGGAGGGATCCGGAGGAGCATTTTGTTGAACTGACGAGGCTCAAACAGACCGAGAGTCCGAATACATATATCTCAGATTTCTTGAGACTTTCAGTGATGGTACCAGATCTGTCAGCGGCACGGAAGATCTACACGTTCACAGATGGGCTAGCAGAGCCACTCCGAGGATTGGTCAAATCCACTAGACCGACCACACTCCATGACGCAGTTGGCAGGATACGGGATTTGCAGGATGCCTTACCCAGGACCGGGACACCTTACCCCCAAGGACAGGCTTTCCAGCCTAAGGGGAATCAGGGTAGGGGACAGTTGGATGATGATGTCTGGAGGGAGTTGAAGAAGAAGAGGTTGTGTTTCACCTGTCAGGAACCATGGGCACCAAGACACAGATGTGCTGCTGGCAAAGCACATTTTATTGAGGTCTTCTCCAAGGGAAACGGGGCAGAAGACGAGTATGATGACGTGGGGGCATGGGGCAGCGATAGAGCGCAAGATCATTTGCCACCTCCACCACCAGTAGTAGGAGGTGCAGCCTTTGCACCTACCGAAGGGACCCTTGCAACATTACGAGGAGTTCCCAAGTATCTAACGCTACGCATCCAAGGTACAGTGCGGGGGCAGCGGGTATCAGTACTGGTGGACAGTGGGGCAACCCACAACTTCATCGATGCACAGATGGTAGAGCAGAGAGGCATACAGACAGAGAGCTTTGATGGGTTTTCATTGTTGGTTTCGGGAGATCAGACTCTACAGTGTACCAATTATGTCCCAGTGTTGGCAATGACGATGGGCACTTACACAGTGACTAACCACTTTTTCGTGGTTAACATACCGGATACCAATGTGGTATTAGAAGTACAGTGGTTGATAACTCTTGGAAGGGTCACCACAAATTGGGAGGCCTTGGAGATGGAGTGGGATGACAAGAAGACAGGGAAGCACGAGAAGATACGGGGCCTGCACACTTACCCACCTCAAACAGTTTCGACTCACCGGATGGAGGCAGACTCCCAGAAGGGAGACATGGAGTGGGCAGTGGAGCTACGTGCATCAGAGGCAGAGACTACCGGGCAAACAGTTCGTCCAGGGGTACAGACCATCCTTAACAGGTATGCCACGGTGTTTGGGGAGTTACCACCAGAAAAGCCACCGGATTGAAAGATCATGCAACATCCATCACTACAGTTGCTTGAGGTCAAGCAACATTTTGCCGGGGGAGACTGTAATATTCCCAATTAGCGATAGCTAATTGGAAATATTAATTTTGATCAATTTTGCCTTCTATAGTTAAAATATAAATAAAAGTGAGTAAGAGGGGTATATAACTCACTTTAGAATAAAGTGCACTCCCTAAAGGTTACCTAGTAGCATCACGTTGTAACTTAAGTGGGCCAAGGGGGGCCAAGTGACCACGTGAAAGGGGACCCACATGGACTGCGTGAGCATGGCCAACACAGTTGAGTTGGCAATGTGGGCCAAATGGAGGCAAGGTAGGAGATGGTAGGGCCTAGGGTTGAGAGAGGCCATCGTTATAAAAAGGAGGAAAGCCTCCTCATTTCCTCATTCGAGTTTATGCATATTGAGCCAGTCACTTCGACTTTGAGCACACTAGTTGTTTAGCTTGTCTGCAGCACTGTTTAGTGCATTGAGTGTCTCCATTCGGAGACCTCACCCTCAGCCCCAGGAGACTTCGAGTGCTTGCTCCGGTGAGGCATTCCCATCAGTATTTTGCAGGAGGATCGAGTTGTGGCATTTGTGGAGGAGCATTGCATCTATAGACTACGCAATCTTGAGAGGGAGGACGCAGTCCATCTAGAGGGAGCTTCGGTTTGGTATTATTTCGAGGGTTTCAGGTCAGGAGATTGAGCAAGGGGCTAGCCCTTGCCTATTGGAGGCTTTTGGCAGAGTGGGAAGCCATATTTTGGGAGGATTCATTCAGCATCAGCGCAAAGCCTTGGAGGATAGCATAGATCCCCAAGGGGGGGTATTTTCGGGGGTCAACCATTCCAGAAACGCTCTCTGGGCTTTTCTGGGTATTGCGAACAGAGGCTGATTCCAGAGTTTCAGCTCATTCCAAGTAGGGGAGCAGCCCCAAATACTCATTTTGTTCCAGCAGTAGCAACAGCACAGCAGTTTTCCAGCAGCTTGGACGCAGAGCAGATAGCAGCCATTCCTTTGATATTCTGAGAGTATTTCTACACTTGCCTGGTGCAAGTCGAGGTGCCATCACTCTGATCACCTCTTGTACTCATTTATATTTATCAGTATAATAAAATGGCTCAGTATTCTCTCTATTTCATATGTATCTGTTTCATATACTGTTTCTAGCATTTCATGTACTGTTGTATGCTCTATATCACTGCCTATTTTCCCTTTGAGACATCCCAGCTGCTATCACATCTGTTGTGTTTTTCCCATACTCTATAGACAGAGTCTGGTGAGGGCCAAGTAGCCTCCAAATCTCACCCTCTTTTCAGAGGTGAAATATCTAGTAAACGCCCCTCCAGTCCATCTCTGGTTTAGAGTTGACTGTGTTTGAGAGATATCCCTGAAAGGGGATATTACATCAACAGTTAAGATCTAACCGTGGGATCAATGGCTCTCTTTTAATTAAATCATTAAGTGACCCACTTTAGTCACTTTATTAAAAAAAACATTCACTTTATTAATTAATTGAAAAAGTGAACTTCTACAAAAAGCATAGGATATATTTAATAATGATTTCCACAAGTAGACACCCTCATGGAAATACCTGTCTGAGCTACAAACACTAACACTCCCCCACAGCAAGGAAGGTATTTTCCACCACTCCAAGCTTGTCTAGAAACCAAACAAACTTGCCCTTCGCCAAGGGCTTGGTGAATATGTATGCCAACTGCTCCTCTATAAAAATACACTAGAGCCTGATTACTCCCTTCAAGACTCTATCTCTGATGAACTAGTATTGATATCAATGTGCTTTGACCTATCGTAAAACACTAGATTCTCCGAGAGTTTGATACAACTCTGGTTATCGAAGTGGGTCATTGTCAACTCAAGCTTCTGACAAAACAATCATGTGACTAGCTTGCAAAGCCAAATGGCTTCACAACTAGCTAGACAGCCCAACATGTACTCTATCTCAACTGAACTCAGTGCTACTAAGGTCTACTTTTTGTTGAACCAAGAAATCGTTGTTGACCCCAAGCTAAAGTAGCACCCAAAGGTACTCTTCCAATCTTTATAACTTCCTACCTAGTCTAAATCTAAGTACCCTTGCAACTTCACACCATCTCCACCAAGGTACTACAATCCATATCCTATTATGCCCTACAAATATTTAAGAACATGCTTTGCTACAACCCAGTGAACCTCCCTCAGTTTCACCATGAATTGGCTCAGGCTGTTAAAAGCAAAGCTAATGTTTAGTCGAGTGTTGACCAAATACATCAACGAACCAATCAACTTCCTGTATTGTTTGTAGTCTGCCAACTTTGAAAATGAAGAATCAATTTTCTTCAGATTGGTCACCATTGGATTAGCCATCGGTCTGTTTTCCTCCATCCTAAATCTCTTCAAAATATCTAGAGAGTACTTCCCTTGTTTGAGGAAAATCTCGCCCAATTGCTGCAAAACCTCAAATCCCAAAAAGTATTGCTTCAACCTAATATCCTTCATCTAAACTTTTGATGCTAGATCTAATTTGCAACTCGTAACTAGTCTCTTTGCACCTATCAAAACGAGATCATCCACATACAACACTAAAATGAGGGGCTCATATCCTAATCCCACCAACAAGAAGTATAGGTCAAGATTTGCCTCACTATTGGTGAAGCCTATGCCCTGCAAATAGGTATCAATCTTGGCCTACCAACCCATGGGTAGACTTGAGTCCATATAGGTCATTCTTAAGCCTGCATACATGTGTCTTTCTGTCATGGACCCCAAAACCCCATGGTTGCTCAATGGAGATTTCTTCCTTAATGATGTCGTTGAGGAAGGTGGTCTTCACATCCATCTGGTGGATGCACCATCCCATCTCAGAAGCTCTCGAAAGAGCTACTTGAATTAAGTATCTAACTACGAGAGCAAGTCTCTTCGTAGTCTACTCCCTCTTTCTAAGAGAACCCACGAGCTACAAATCTACAATTGTATTCCTCCACACTACCATTTGTTGCATGCTTTTCCTTGTAAATCCACTCGAAAGTCACAACTGACTTCCCCTTTGGTCTTGGCACAATCTTCCAGACATCATTCTTCATGATGGAGTTGTGCTCCTCCACCATGGCATCTCTCTACACCTACTAGTTGGCTGCTTCCTTAAAGTTGGAAGGCTCTAACTCTATGATGCTAGTAATCAAAGCCAAGTACATCAAAAACTTCCGCAAAGGCTTGCTCTCCCGAAAAGTGGTACCAGGAGGCTCGAGTTGCTCCAGAGCATCTTGCAAGGTCTAAGCCTCTCAACTGAGGTCAAAGGAGTTGATTGCTCCTCTTGCGCTGAAGGCCAGCTATCTCTACTACTGGAATTCTCGGCTCTCCGCTCCTTTGGATACTTCTCCTAAGGGGTCCCTCTGTAACCATTGGTAGGTCTTGAGATTTCCTAGATGTCAATTTCTCCTCAAACTTGACATCTCGGCTCACCACTGTCTTTCGATGATCTATCAGAAAGACGCTATAAGCCTTCGAATCCTCATTATATCCCACAAAGATGCCCCTCTCACCTGAAGGCTATAACTTTGTCCTTTTTTCCACTGATATGCAAATGTAGACTAGACAACCAAATGTCCTAAGATGTCCTATCTCAAGCTTCTTGCATGTGAATGCTTCCTCCTGTGTCTTATCCTCCAAAATTTGATGTGGGCTCCTGTTTTGCAAGAACACAATTGTGTTGCATGCCTCGGCCCACAAAAACATCAGCAAACTCGATCATGGATCATGTCCTTCACTACACTAGTGATAGACTGGTTCTTCCTCTCTGCAAACCAATTCTATTACGAGATGTAAGCTATTGTTTTCTCTCTCTTGATCCTTGCCTCCTTGCAAAAATTAGTGAACTCATTAAAGGTGTATTCACCCTCGTTATCCAGCTTGACCTTTTGTCCTTAGCACCTTGATCTTCTTTCCTGTCATGTTCTCCACCTAAGCTTTGAGAGCTCTGAAATGATTGAAGAACTCATCATTGGTCTTCATGAAGTAGATCCAGGTCTTCTTGGAGAAGTCATCAATGAAGGTCACATAGTGACATGCGCCCTTTACTAAAGATACTGAAATGGGCACTAATAAATTAGAATGGATCAAATCCAAAATTCCTTTGGATCGAGTCTTACTGTTATGGAAAGATGCCTTGATATTCTTGCCAAGAGCACACCCTTTGCACCCCCCCCCCCCTGTTGGTCTAGAATAATGTCTGGCCAAGTGACCATTAGTCTCAGTAATGGTAGATCTTTGCGATGGAGATGCCCCATCCTCCTATGCCAAAGCTCACACATGCTCTCATTGGTGTGCATTAGTGCTTGAACAGGCTAACCCTGAAGTCTATATAGGTTCCCCTCCCGAACTCCAATAATCCTCACTGCAGTCTCTGGACTAAATTCCCTTTGGGTGAATGAACACTTGCCCCCTACGAAAGTTAACCTCATAACCTTTGTTCTCCATGACTGAGATGGACAAAAGGTTCGTCTTTAGGCCAGGTATATAGAGTACCTCCTATGCATCAAAGGATCCTCCTTACCCCTATCCCCTCACCACATGCTTGCCATGGATCCCTGAGTCATCCTTTGAAAGACTAATGAATAGCTCTCCAACTTATATCATGAGGCGAGGTCACTTTTGTCCAAGTACCAAGCGCTTCTAGCAATAGCACTAGTAGAAATGCATAACGTGAGTGAAAAGTCACTCTCGAACTTGGAAGCAAGCTCGCTCAATTGTGTTTATGCTATCATTGCAACTGCCTACAACTTCCCCTTGCCCTTCTTCCTTTATGGACACTGAGAAGCAAAATGGTCGTTCTTATGGCAAATATAGCATTTGATCTTGCTCACATCTCTCTTTTTCCCTGATTGTTGTCCCTCTCCCTGGCTACCATCCTTCTTGATGAAAACTTTCGCTTTGCTCTTTTTCATCTTGTTGACTAGAGCCAAGTTTTCATCTATTTCTCCTTCTCCCCGCCTGTTAGTCCTAGACTCTTTATGAGTCTCCTCTTGGATGCAATCATCCCAACATCTCTCCCACTAGGGAAGATGCCCCCGGGCACAAATTCCCATGACGAATAATTTCCAAGCCTTGGTGAACCCATTTAGAGCAACATTCTCTAGCTCTACATCCAATACAACATCTCCAATAGTTGCAACCTAGTCACGAATTTGTATGATTCTCATAAAGTAGCTAGTCACATTATTGGAAGGATCCATTTTGCACTCTCTAAGCTTAGTTTTGAGAATCATTTTTTGACTCATGTTATCACTTTGAAAAAAAAGATACCAGGACATCAAACATCTCCTTAGATGCGGTCTTTTTTGCAACATGCAAAATCAAATAATCCTTAATAGCTTCAAGGATCACCGTTTATGCCTTTTTGTCCTTATTCCACGTTGCCTGCACTACAGAGTCTACTAAACTACTAGTGTTAGCATGCTGCCTAAGGTCTATGTTGGAGCTAGAGGAGTGTTGGACATGACTTCCCACATGTCTTGCTCTTGCAAGATCATTTAGTATGCCATTTTTGTAGACTCAGTAGTATACTCTTACACACTCTTTCCCTTGCCATTACTTGAAGTGGTACCAACAAATCCATCGATTCCTAAGCCAATTCCTACATCATGCAACTTCCCACAAAAGCCTCGAAGAAACTACTTTGCTACCGATATGATCTGTCAACTGTCATGGATATCACGAATTGCAATAAAACAATTTGTCACAAAAAAGATCTCACAATGTACTTAAACCAAAATGAAAAAAAAATGAAAATGAAAACACTTTCCGCAAATAAACACAAGATGTGACCTGGGAAACCCAACACGGGAGAAACCCTAGCTAGAAGGAGAGGTTTGTGCTCTATTCTCTTTCCTCAATTAGGAAATGCAAATATAAAGAAATGAGCACCATTACTGGAGTTGCCCTCTACATTGTGGCTTGACTTGCTACTAAAGAATCTGCTACGTCCCTTGTTATGCTTCCATCACATTCTCCTATATGATTTACTCAACTACAGAACAATAACAACACTAAAAGAATGGTACCCCTTCTCTTCTTAGTGGATCACTCAAAATCATATTATGTTCCCAATATTCCACTTGGTTAATTAAACATAACAAGACAAAAATCATATTACTTGTCAGACATTCTAAACTTGTTCAAATATTGGCATCCCCTTATGTTGCCTCCCATTTTGAAGTGTTTTCTTGGTCTTTGGAAAACTTTGAGTTGTAGTTTTTGCTTCTCAGAGGTGTCCAAGTACTTGATGGTTCTGACCCTTTACAGGAAGCTCTGTATTAATGCTTTGTAAATTATGAATAGATCTCCAGTTGTATTGTTATTCATTAATCCCACAACAACATCTCGCCTACTCAAAGAGGAATTGTACTATAATCATCTTGACTCTTCATATATATTCGTCCATTTGTAGCTCGATGTTCAATCCCCTCAATGGCTAAGGATGATTCCAACAGTTCAAATTCATTATTACAACTATGAAAGATTCACAAGAATTCATCTACATTTGAGGCTTAAAAATATTATCTCAACAAACAGTATGGACCTTTACTCTTTGAAATTGACAACATTCAAAATTGTAGCCCTATAAGTCTAGGACTATATGAATTTACATGGGAAGGTCAAAGCTCATCCATTGCCCAAACCTTAAACACATTCAAAGCGCATTTGCTACAATGCAAAGCAAGTACGACATCCAAAATTGAAATGCCTTCAAATGCACAATGCTACGCTTAAAATATTTTGGGAGTTTTGTCTCCAAATTGGTGAAGCTCTATGCTTACTAGGTACCATGGCTTGGGAGGGGGCAGGACATGTGAATGGGTCAATTTCTTTCCTTTCTAAGATGAAACCCAAGAAAATTACATGTATAAGGAAGACAAATGTGATAATCATGTGGCATGGCAGTTTAAAGTAAATGAAGTGGTTTTGGCTAGCTTGGGAAACTACCAAGTTACGGATATATCTGTCTACAAATAGCTAGTTGTAGTGATCATAAATTGATGGAGAAGTTATCCTTATGCATATAGCACATACCAATATATTTGAGAAAACACATACGTCAACGAAATTAAGAGGCCAATACTACAATTTCCAAGCTAATCAGATGGGTTACGTTACGTATTGCATAGAGGCAGATACTGTAACTGCCACTACTTGAAGTGATGCTGACAAATCCATTGATCATCTACATATCCAATAAGGTATAACTAAGGCTTGATAAGAGTTGTAAACACCTTCCACTTAGTTACTAATGGATCACACTCCAGCCTAAATGTCTTTGTGTCACTTTCCCACCAAGTTGGTGAATGGCCTTCTAATTTCAGTTCGGTAAATGCCATCCTTTACTCTTTTATATTATGGACACAAAAATAAAGTTATAACTATTATGACCAATGATTCAACATAATAGCATCAATCTCACTTTGGTAGGGTTTGATGTCTTCTTTTGCTTCCATTTTTAAACATAGATTATGAACAAGTGATGACATTGGAACTTGGTTACTCATTCTCTAGCTCTTTTTTCAACTCCTTTTTTGGGTCTTCATAATCTCTCAATTTGTTTTCTAATCCACCTTTTCAGTTAGAGCCACCAACCATCCCAAAAGGTCCAAACCTGTCCATTAGAGCTACCATGAGGAGGACCATAACGATAGAGATATTAGCAACTTATTATTCCAACTTCACAAATCTCACTCCTGCCCCATCTCGAGGATTGTCACAACTTCATAAGTCAATTCCTACATCATGCAACTTCCCAGAAAAGCCCTGAAGAAACTACTTTGCTACCAATGTGATCTATCAATTGTCATGGATATTGCAATGGAACAATTTGCCACAAAAAAGATCAACCCTGAAGAAACTACTTTGCTACCAATGTGATCTATCAATTGTCATGGATATTGCAATGAAACAATTTGCCACAAAAAGGATCTCACAATGTACTAAAATCTTTTATTATGCAATTTATTACCTTAGATCATAGAATTATTATTTCTAGCTTAGTGCTCAATTTTATTATTTTATGCTCTCTTTTTCTCAATTAAGAAATGCAAATATAAAGAAAAGGCCACTCTCTATGGAGTTTCCCTCAACATTGTGGCTTGACTTGCTACTAAAGAATCTGCTACCTCCCTTGTCGTGCTTCCATCACCTACTCCTATATGCTCTACTCAACTACAGACCAATAACAACACTAAAAGAATGAAACCCCTTCTCTTCTTAGTGGATCATTCAAAATCATATTATGTTCCCAATCTTCCACTTGGCTGATTACACATAACAGGACAAACATCGTTTCACTTGTAAGACATTCTAAACTTGTTCAAATATTGGCATCCCCTTATGATGCCTCCTGTTCTGAGTTTTCTTGGTCTTTGGAAAAATCTGAGTCACATTTTTTGCTTCTCGAAGGTGTCCTAGAATTTGATGGTTCTGACCCCTTACAGGAAGCTCTTTATTAATGCTTTGTAAATTATGAATAGATCTTCAGCTGTATTGTTATTCACTAATCTCACAACAACTTCTCGCCTACTCAAAGAGGAATTGTACTACAATCATCTTGAATCGTCATATATCTGTCCTTTTGTCACTCGATGTTCAATCTCCTGAATGGCTAAGGACAATTCCAGCAGTTCAAATTCATTATTACAACTGTGAAAGATTCACAAGAACTCATCTACATCTGAGAATTATTTTCTCTCTGAAATAGACAACCATTCAAAACTGTAGCCTTAAGTCTGGAACTATATGAATTTACATGGGAAGGTCAAAGCTCATCCATTGCCCAAACCTGAAACGCATTCAAAGCACATTTTGCTGAAATGCAAAGCAAGTACGACATCCGAAAGTGAAATGCCTTAAAATGCACAATGCTACCTTTAAAAGATTTTGGGAGTTTTGTCTTCAACCTGGTGAAGGTCCATGCTTACTAGGCACGATGGCTTGGGAGGGAGCAGGACATGTGAACGGGTCAGTTTCTTTCCTTTCCAAGATGTTACCGAGAAAGTGACATGTATAAGGAACAGAAATGTGATAAACATGTGGCGTGACGGTTTAAAGTAAATGAAGTAGTTTTGGCTAGCTTGGGAAACTACCAACATAAGGATATATCCGTCTACAAATAGCCAGCTGGAGTGATTATGCATATAGCACAAACCAATATATTTGGGAAAACGCATACTTCAGCGAAATTAAGTAAGAAACGAATACTGTAACTACCAAGCTAATTAGATGGATTCGGCTAGACATAGGACCTCGAAGGGAAAGGGCAATAATCAAATTGATCACGAAATTTAAACCTGCTGCTAAAACTATCAAATTAAGCAGGTATCCACAATGGCTTTACAAAAATGGCAACTGTCAAAGTTCGCTAGCGAAAATAACATGGGAACCCAGTAACTACAAATAAAGCAGGAGTCACAAGCTTTGTGGGTTCTGTATGTCACCAAGATTTTGCTTGAAAGGTGAACCAAGCTGTGTAAAAGATCCTGCGTCTACAATGTGAACCGATGATAAATTAGAACCGGTCGAGGAAACTCTAAGTTAAGCAACAGAAAAAGGATGAGTTCAACAAACCGGCAGGGATAAATAAGAGAAACAAGAGCCGTGTGTTGAAACTATGAAGCTAAGCACGAATTAGATGTGAAGTAGGTTCAGCGAGGCAGCTTAGTCCTGTAATGTGGTGACGGATAAAGGGTTTTCGTGCTCCAACTAGAGCAGACCAAAATTCTAAATCGAAGCCATGAAGGAAAACTGGGTTGAGGCCACGTTTAAGCACAGCAACACAGGACATTAAAGATTTGGGATTCTTTTAGAAGCAGCAGAAAGGTAATGTTTCAGATGACAAATTCGAAAGCACCGAGCCTAAATAACGCGGGCGGCCATGAGAGCACTTCCACGAGAAGACCCTACACAGCGAAGCCGCAAAGTCCACCATCGATTCCCACCGCCACCACGACCGCGGACGTGAAAATCATTACAATACATCACATAAAACAGGGTACTCTGCATCCGAGCTACAAAATCTTTAATCTCCATTTCAAGCCAACGCGGAGCTGAGAGAATCCAAGCAGAATGCTTAAAGTCGACAAAATTATGTATCAAATCATGACGAATGACGATTCCGCCAACTTTGCGGCCATTAAAGAGGCGCAGCCACATTGACGCAGAAAGGAAGAAATCGAGAAAGGAAGACAGGCATTCATTCGGCGTTATTGTGTACATATACAGAAAATAAAAGGGGCTAAGGGGGTAAAGGTCCTGGGTTCAAACCTGTCCAGCTGAGTCCACCGTAGTTCCCTTGGCTCCGCCTGGCTAATTTAATCGCAGACGATGCAAATCTTCACGAGAAAGAGCAACAGCATAGGTGAGCCGCGGCCGCTCCATTAATCCATGGCAGGCACCGGATCGAACCCCGGGGATACTTGTGCTGGAGTCGTAGGGTGGCGAGGGTTGGACCAAAAGCGCGCACAGAACACAACCACCAGAGAGATAACAATAACAATAACAAGAAGAAGAGGAAGAAGACGATAAGTAAATAAGAAGAAACAAGCTGGAAAATTCGTTCCCCCCTTCCACCATATGCTTAGTTCTTTCTACCACCTTTTCTTTGCCTTTCTTTTTAGCCAGGTTTGGTTTGCTTTGTCTTGTCTCATCATCCGTCTCCAATTGATTTAGCGGTGGAGATTAACTGCGCGTATCTCCCGCTAAATATGGCGGGTGTTACGAGGCCGACGGCCATACATCATCATGTGGGAGGGAATCATAGTGCCCGGCCAATGGCGACGAAGATAACGCCAGTTTTCAACACCCCGCCGGAGTTAATAATGCCTGTGGGGGAGTTGACCGATTTGATACCCAATTTTATCCCTATGGGGTAATTCTTCTTTTTATTACTGCGCTTCCTTTGACTGCGGGGCAGGGGACGTGAGTGAGGGAGCTGATTTTTAGGGTTGGTTGGTGTGGCGGTTTGACGAAAAAAAAGTTGGTGGCGGTGTTTGTTTCTGTAGCTGGTGACGCTGCCCACGCGGTAGAGGATTTAGGACGCTAGGGCTTTTCCCCAGTCTTTTTACTACGTGTTAAAAAAAATAAAAGGTGGTAAAGTCTTTTGTTTTACCGTTCTCACTTAAATGAAGAAAATGTTAGCTGTGATAGCTTGTCATTAATTAATGTGGGGAAATTATTAATTTCAGTCCAGTTATATGATTTTGTATTTTTTAATATCTTAATAAAAAGAGCATTTATTTTTTCTTATATGACACGAGATATTTAATAGGTTTTACCTTGGTAACCCAGTGAGAAGTATTGTTTTGTGTTAAGTGCCATTACACCTATTTATATAATAACAGAAAACCTAGAGATAATGTGAGGTGTAATTTAGGGTCATAAGATCCAAAGTTTAATATTTGGAATAAAATTGAACTTTTAGTAATTATTATCGTCGGCGGCCCAGAATCTGGCAAGGATTTTTAAAAAATCCGGCAAAGATTTTATCAGAATCATGTTTACAGTTGTTAAACTTTAGTATTTTGAGTGCCCTAAGGGTTTTTGGTAGTGTTGAATCCATTTTCACTGTCAAAAATGGATTCCAAACACTCCAACTACCTGATTTCTTGAATTTTAGTTGCCCAGATTCCGGCAAGTCCAGGCTATTTCGTTGCCTGGGTAGACAACTCCATTATTATCATGGGGAATAAGTCAAAAAGTTATATGTATATCCAGATATCGAACTTTTTTATTAATTATTTATCATGGAGAATTATTTATTATGGGGAAGAAGTTAAAAAGTTATAGCAATAGTTATCTATTAAATGTGAGAGAAAATTTGTAATTTTAGTATTTTAAATTTAAATAATAATTATTATGTTAAAAAATATAAATAGAGGTTTTTTGAAAAGTTTTTTTGGTGGATTTTTTAAATCACAAATTTGATGGGTAAAAAACCAGAAAATCCATCCACCATAAACTTCAAAAAGTGGAATTAAAAACAAATCTAATATAAATTAGTATTTTTATATATAAAATATTAAAATGAAAATAAATTTATATTTATGGTTAGAAAAAATATAATACTTCATATTTATTTGTTTTTGGTTAATTTTGTTTTAAATTTGGGATAGTTGTTTAATTTTAAACAAATTTAATTTTGTAAGACTTTTAATTGATTTATGCACTAAAAAAACATATTTTAAACAATTAATCCACCAAAATTTTCAAAAAGTGGAATTAAAGACAAATCCAATATAAATTAGTATTTTTATTTATAAAATATTAAAATTAAAATAAATTTATATTTATGGTAAGAAAAAAATATGATACTTCATATTTATTTGTTTTAAGTTTAATTTTGTTTTAAATTTGGGATAGTTTAGGTTGTTTAATTTTAAACCAATTTAATTTTGTAAGACTCTTAATTGATTTATGCATTAAAAAAACATAATTTAAAAAATTAAAATTCACAATCTTACCAAAAAGTATATTCAAAAAAAAAACAAAAACATCTAATATTTAAACTACACTTAATTATTTTCTTTAAAAAAAGAAAATACATTAAAAATAAAAATAAAAATAAAAACATCTTAATTTTATGATATGTAAAAGTTTAAGGTGTGGAATCTTAAACAAAATTAATTTTGAGGAACTCTAAATTCATTCATGTATTTAAAAACACATTTTAAATAATTAAAATTCACAATCTTACCAAAAATTATATTTTAAATTACATCTAATTATCATTCTTTAAAAAAAAAAAACATAAAAAATTATGTAGAAATTTATTAGAAAAGCATGAACAGAAAAGATAATATATATTTCTAACCTAAATTTATTAAGAAAGCATAAACATAATAATGATAAAAAAATAACATGGCCCTGCCGGCATGGGAGGCGTCCTGCGCAATGAGAAGGGAGAAATTATGCATATCATGTGCAGAAACCTAGGAGAAACTACGAACAACGAAGCGGAATTCGCAGCTTTAGAACAAGGGCTGAGGCTTTTAATTCGACTCGGCAAAGGGCTGGCCATTGTAGAAGGCGACTCCCAGCTCGCCATCATAACTATTAGGAAAATTCAGCATGGAACGAAGCCCAGTAAGGCTATAAAACACTGGCGTCTAGCTGCTGTCATGGAGCTTATAGCGCAGCACCTCGCCTCCCTCGGTGGTATCATCTTTCAAGCAGTGCGAAGGAAAGCTAATTCTCTCGCAGACCACCTCGCAAACTTTGCGGTAGATAACCCAACTAACGCCCTGGACACATGTTGGCTGGATCTCACGCATGAAACGCTTAGGGATCAGTGCTATAGCATCTCAAGGCAAGACTTAACTGTCGGTACTACCGTGGGGACGGACGGCAACCTATCCATAATTAGTAGGTCATGAATACCCGTCTCTTGATTGATCATGTCAGCGGCGCAGCCCGGTAAGAGTACCTAGCTATTCTTGGGTTCGGTAGTCCATTATGAGAAAGGACAACTGTAAGGGATTCCGCTCCTTAAAACGGATTAAGAGGAGGTCTCAAGCGTGTGATAGGTCCGCTCAGGGGACGGAGATCTCCGTTTATGACCCAGGCATTGGCGGAAGGATCAAAAGGCGATCTGCTATGCATCATAGCTTTGAATGGCTATCCTGCAGCATTTATCGCTCCACTACCCGACATTTTATTTATGCGATTCTTTGCTACCTCATTCTCATTTCTCTCTTAGTTGTGCGGTATCCTCGCTCAAGGCCTAGGTTTAACTCTTCTCCTCTCAGTAATCTCTCGGATCTCTTAAAATTGGATTCTATGGCTGATCTCAACCTCCGCAGCATTAAAGCATCGCAAGCCCTCAAGCGGGCCAAGGACAGTTACGAGGCATCTGTCTCAAAACGGGGGAAGCAAACGATTGAATTGCTGGAAGAAGAGGTGGAAATTTCTTAGGCTCGGACTGACGACAATGCTATCAGTGAAGAGGTCAACTGGTTAGTCAACCCCGGGACACCTTCCACTCGCCACACGCAATTCCTGCAAACCCAAGTGGTGGCATGGCAGATGAAGACTATGCTGGCGAAGGCAATTGCCATGCAGGGCGCCGCGGTCAAAGAGACCTTTGCATCAACCTCCATGGCGTCAGCCAGGAATACCACGCGGTTGGATAAGATGGAAGTGGCCTTTAACTCACTCACATAGGAACTTCGTAAGCACGGCAAAGCTCTGGACAGTTTCGTTCGGCGATTTGATATCTATCTCCACCATGTCCTCAACGTCTCCATTGAAGTCCCAACGGATGACTCGCAGACCACTATCATTCGGCGTTTCAAGCCCAGAACTCAATCGAAAGGTGACGAGGCAGCAAATCCAAGCGCGGTTGGTCACTCTGGAGCTTCAACTCCTACTCAATGATGTTTATGCTTTCTCTTTGGTTTAATGTTCGGACTGTATCTATGAATAGGTCTATATCTTTGTCTATATTTGCTACCAGTCGTAATCGGCATGTAATGGGGACCCTCCGGCCTTCAGTACTTTTTTGGTTAGTTTCTCTCATCTCACAGCCAGCCCTGCGTGGTGGACCTGTAATTTTGTTTTTGGTTTCACGCTCTTACGAAGCCTGGCTATCTATCACCCAAGAGATCTCAGTCTAATAGTCAGCTCGATAAGGAACAGGCCTGTGGCGCTCCATGGCCAATTGCTTTCAGGCCTTTTGTACTCTTTTGTAATCTCTGTTTCATGATATAATACACTAATACTGACTTACAAAAAAATATATATATATATGATAAAAAAATAACATATAATTTCTAACCTAAATTTATTAAGAAAGAATGAACATGATAATGATAAAAAATAACAAATACTTTTCTTTTCTTTTTGAATTTGACAATTTTCCATTATATATATTTTTTTGAATTTGGCAATTGTCCATTATATAATAGCTTTATGGTAATTTTCATAACCTTCATTTTTAAAATGTTTATTTTATTGTATTACAAATAAAATAAAATAATAAAAATATGAGATTTAATAATAATTAGTATAGAATATGAGTTTACTTGTAAACACTAATCAAATTGAAGTTGTCTTTTGATCCTAGAGTAAGATTTTAAAATGCTTAGCTTAATTATATTCAAAATAATTAAACTACACCTAATTATCATTCTTAAAAAAAATTACATAAAAAATCATCTTAATCTTATAATATGTAGAAATTTATTAGAAAAGCTTGAACGGAAAAGATAATACATGTTTCGAAACTAAATTTATTAAGAAAGCATGAACATAATAATAATAACAAATGTTTATTTTATTATATTACAAATAAAATAAAATAGTAAAAATATGGGAGTTAATAATAATTAGTATAGAATATGAGTTTACTTGTAAAAACTAGTCAAATTGAAATTATCTTTCGATCCTAGAGTAAGTTTTTAAAATGCTTATGATAGCTTATGATCGTTTAAGAGTTCATTTTCCTTAAGTGTAACAAATTATGTTAGTTTAAGAGTTCATTTTCCTTAAGTGTAACAAAATATGTTAATATCTAAAGATTTAGAGGCATCTAGCAAGACTAAAAGTTTATCACTTTATGATGGATCATTGATGGGTTATTTTATATATTTATGGTTTTCCTTTAATAATAGAGACAAATTGTGGGACATATTCATGATGTTTGTCATTATTGATTAATAACTAAGTTATGATAGGTTTTTCCACTTTTGAACAAAAAATTATAAACCTAAATTAAATTAAGAGACATTATCTAGATTTTTTAAGTTATAAATACTAACTAAACATGTTTATGACAATAACAGATAAAATTAGGGGTGGCAAGTGTTGGGAGATCATTTTCTATCCCCAATAAAATCCTAAAATAAATTATGCTCAAGGACTAGGAATAAACGTTAATAATCAAGTTGGAGTTTGTATTCTTCTTTAAGAACTCTTATGCATTGATTCACTCTTTGTAAACTCCCTAGTGGTAGTGAGGGATTTTTCAATTGTTATAAAGCTCGTGAACAAATATCTTGTCTCAATTGACAATTCCCCAACTCGATTAATGTCTAGAATAAAGAAAAAGTTTTCGATTTGGAGATATTAAGTTTTATCATACTATGAGAGCCCTTAATCTACAGTCATATGTACAAATTAATCAAGCAACATAACTAGGAGAAGGATACTAGGAAAAGGTGGAGGGTGGGAGGGATCTTGTACCACCCACCTATCCTTAGTTTTGATCAATAGATCCCATGGTTCCACTTAATTCATATAGAAAAATATGCTCTTTACCAATTCGCAATGCATTCAAGGGATTCTGTTGAGGCAAGATTAAGGCATTCAAGGTCGAGTGCAAGCATTGATGGGCATCACATGTCATTTATGCTCCTATCTAGTCACTTTAAACTCAATTGTGTTACATTCAAGTTTAAAAGTGGAACAATATGGCAAATATGTGAATCCCTTGCTCAAATTCATCCTCTAATGCTCTTGCACAAAGCCTAGTTGTTTGAACATGTTGGCACAAGATGGTTGGAGCATGACTTTTCTATTAGTTGGCTTATCAATCTAAATTGTGGCTTGATTGGTTGCTTATTTAATATAAGGTACGACATTCTTTAGATTTAAATTTCAAGGGCATTTGCATTGCCCACTTAAAAGTGGAATGGAAATTCTTTGATGGTTATTTTTGTGCCATAATTGGTGGGTATGTTTTGCATCTCCAATTTATTTCAACGAGGAACATTCGAGGAATAAACTCTTATGTTTTGTTGAATAATTTTTCTTATTGGAGGGTACATGGAATCTATTTATATTTCGATGATTGCTTTTTTTTTGTGCTTATGTTCAATTGGTTCGCTATAGGAAGTGCGAGTTGGCTTAACCTTATTTTCCTTAATTTAATCACCTTTTCTATTTTCATTTGGAAGCTCGAAGCACTGCAAGTGTCAATGGATTTCGTAATGTGTGAGGAGAAATTTAGGTAGGACATTGATGAAATTTAAAGGATCCTCTAAAGGCAAGAATAATATATGCGTAATATGACATCAATACTTTCCTTCACAAGTTCAAATCATAGTCATGAACATCAACACAAATTCTATAACTTCATGCTAATGCATACTTTAATGCAATAGAAGAGGCAAATCCAAGCAATGGAAGCCAATTGCTTGTATCATAAGATCACAATTAACAAAATCCTTGAAGGCTCTCAATCTGCAACTTTAAATTACAAGATTTCTTTAAGCTCGACTCTAAAGAATCCAAAACGAAGACATAATCTATCTATTTTTGGAAGACATGGAATTCGAGAATCTAGGATTGCGACAAGCCAATGGAAACCAAAACAAAGCTTAAAGCAAACACAACTTTAGTTAATTTCAATTTTTATGTTTTATAAATCCTCTCTTATTTTAGATGTCTTTTATAAGTTCATACCTCTAGCAATGTTATGAAATTGTCGGTGAAAAATTCAAGCCACTTTTTTAAACACTGAATATGATGGAAACGACAATGTTTACTGTTATTACTTTATAATTATGTTGGAGTTGACCATTGAAGGCTAAAGAATGAACTCCAATACCGATAATCATTCATTATATAGGAGAATAATATTTATTGTTGCTTAATATGTATTTTTACTTAATTTGTTAATTATTATTATCTTAGGTGGTTGAGAGGAATGATTATTGTTATCCGCATCCAGATTTAATTTATGTAAATGATATGATGAGCTTTGTTGTAATGACTTGAAACCCTGTTCTTAAGTGTGAGCAAAGGTTGAAACATGTATATTCCTTATATATAACATAAAGATATTTTTCATGTATTTAAAAAAAAAAAAAAAAATTAAATGTTTTTTTCACCTTGATGAACTTTTTGTTATTTAAATTTTGAATATTATATTTATAAAGTTTAAAGTTATTTTTTATTATTTTTCAGATAAAAATAATAATTATATTATAAAATTTCCATTATATTTTAAACTAGCCTAAATCTATCTTAAATTTGGATCATCTATCTTAAATTCAGATCTAGCAAACCTTAAGAGAGATAAGTAAGTACTCTTCCATTCATAATGGATTTCCTCGAGTCTTTAAATAGGATTCATCATAAAAAAAATATCATGGACATAACCATGGATTCCAAAATGGAGGCCACTCACTACAAATGGTAAATTATTAATTATTTTATTTTATTTTATTATTATTTGATTCAAATGTTTACATTACATAACATTACAGCATCTCTTCCATATTTGCCCTAGAGAATTTTATTTTATTTCATTATTATTCGATTCAAATGTTTACATTACATAACATTACAACATCTCTTCCATACTTCCCTAGAGAAGGCCATTGCAAATGGTAAATTATTGATTATTTTATTTTATTTTATTATTATTTGATTCAAATGTTTACATTGCATAACATTACAACATCTCTTCCATACTTGCCCTAGAGAGGGCTTCTCGATGCAAAAAATATCCATTTTAATTCCACATCTACTAAGAGTCTTGATGGATCAAATCTATTTTCACTCTAAAAGATGTTTGCACCTCAAAGAGATTTGATCCCTCTTAACCCTTGGTAGATCTAGAGCTAAGATGGATTTATTGGTTTAATTATTAATTACTAATTAAATATAATTATAATTATTTATTTTGTATTTTTTAAATTAAATTAAATTTTATTGGTTTAATTATTAATTGTTAATTATATATATATATATATATATATATATATATATATATATATATATATATATATTTTGCGCTGCGCTGCGATAGTGACCTAGCTGCGCCGCCATCACTCTTTTCTCTCTGGGTTCAGCTCCAGTGGAGGCCGATGGGGGTGTCGAACCTGCCCCTCCCTTGCCCAATTTGATAGCATTCAAGAAGCTCATCGTTGGTTCTCACAAAAGACCAATATCTGAGGCACAACAGAAGTTTGTTAAAAAGTTGCATTGCATCCCAATCGTTGAACTGCCAATAGCAGAGACTTGCATATCCGCAGTCAATCTAGCAGACAGAGGGCTCATTGGACAATTTACCGGGCTCTGGCTCTCTCCCAAATCCGTTGAAGCATGGGTGCAGAGAAACTGGACGCCGCTTGTTTCTGAAGGAATCAAGAGCCATTTTGTTGGAAAAGGATTCTATGTGTTCGTGTTTGAAAGCTCGGATGACAAAAACCTCATTGTCAGAAACGGTCCTTACTTCATGGGGCCTCAGGGTTTATACTTGAACAAATGGACCCCTGACTTTGACCCAGCCCAGGACGTTTCTTCTGTTGTTCCAGTCTGGGTCCGTCTACCTCATCCCCCTCTACATTGCTGGAATCAAAAATCTCTACAAGCTATTGGCAACTCGCTTGGAAGGTATATCGATCAAGCTGTTCGAAAAGACCAATACTCCCGCGCACGGATCTGTGTGGAGGTTGATCTGGAGGAAGGGTTACCAGAGGCAATCAAACTTACAGCAGCTGAATGGTCGCACATCCAGGAGCTAGATTATGAGCAGTTACCCTTCAAATGCCGACATTGTCACGACTATGGTCACTTCGCAAGACATTGCAAAAAAAAGGAAGGAGAGGAGAGCGAGAACGTGAAAGCAGAACAATGGACCACAGTGTAGAAAGTAGGGACAGGAAAACCCAAAACCAAAATAATTCCAAGGGGAAATAACCCTGAACTAAAGGGGCAAGAACAAAAAGATGGGACCTCCATCCCCACCTCGAAATCAGGAGATCAAAATGCAGACTCCAACAAGGCCATAGAAACTCCGGAAGAAAACAGGAACAACACCCCCACCTCGAAATCAGGAGATCAAAATGAAGAGTCCAGCAAGGTCATAGAAACTCTAGAAGCAAACAAGAACAACAGCAATCAATCAATATCCTCCCCTATCGGGAAAGGAGGAGAGGAGCAAGGGCAAACCCCCGAAGTAGCTCCCTCTCCCTCATACGCCGATGCAGCAAGAAAGAAAGTGTATGAATCACCAAGCTCCTCGGAGGACGAGATCATAGAAAGGCATGCCAAAAGAGCAGGAAGAAAGTCTCGCAGAGAAGTGAGGGAGGAAGAAGCGGAAAGACAAAAGACTCAAGGAAGCCAACCCACTATAGAAATGTCAATTAGCATAAACACAAGGACAAGGTCGCCAAAAGGAGGAGGCCCAACTTCCCCGAACAATAAGTAATGAGAATAGTCTCTTGGAATTGCAGAGGGCTCGGGAATCCTATGAAAATAGAAGCAGTCAAAGATCTTATGAAAGCGGAACCTGCAAACATCCTAATGCTCCAAGAGACAAAAATTGAAGGGGAAGCCCTTCTTGAGATCAACAAAAAGAAATGGCAGAAGAACACAGGAAAAGCAATAAGCGCAAAAGGCTCCTCGGGTGGAATAGCAACCCTGTGGAAGGAAGATCACTTCAGGCTCGTCAATTCACACAACACACAACACTGGTGTTTCACTAAGCTGAAGCATATATCAAGTAAGTTAACCATTGCACTATTCAATTTATATGTTTCGGTATTGTATTCTAAAAAGAAAGACTGTTGGAAAACATTAAATGAGTTTTTGCAACTGAATTCTCCAAACAATATAATCATAGCTGGAGATCTAAACTTAGTAATGAATGAAAAAGAAAAGAGAGGGGGCAGGAACAGCAAGGATCAGATGATCCAGGTAGTAGACGACATGATACAACAATGGGATCTATTGGACTTTAAACTAAGAAAAGGGCTCTATACCTGGACAAATAACAAGACAGGGGAAGACCATATATCCGCCAGACTAGACAGGTTCTTGGTCCAAAGCACAATGTTGTTGGAACGGAAGCTCATCTCATCAACCATCCTTCCAAAGCTCACCTCGGATCATAAGCCCATCCGGCTATTGCTTGAGGAGGAAGTGAATTAGGGGCCAATCCCATTCAGATTTAGCCCACTGTGGAATGGAAAGAGCGGCTTTGAAGAGGCGGTCCAAATGGCATGTAACACCTCAGTTAATGGCTCTCCCAATTATCTATGGGAACAAAAAAGGCACTCAAGGAATGGAGTAAACTTCCAACAAATACACCCAAAGACCAAAGAATCAAAGCAGTGCAACATTTGGAAATACTACAAAGTGCAACGGACACAATTGATATAAACCAAACAGAATTAGAAAAGGAGCAAGTTGCCCAATGCAAAACATTCCTCTCCTTCAGAAATGAAGAAGAGTATTGGAGACTAAAGTCCCGGAGTCTTTGGTTGGAAGCTGGAGATAGGAACACATCATACTTTCATCGACAATGTAGAGCTAGACTCTCCAGGAATCACACCTTAGAGTTCACTTCCTCTGATGGGAGACTTTGCAAAGGAATAGAATAGATTAAATCTGCTGTAGTATTACATTTCCATCATCTTTACAGCAAAGAGAAAGAGGATTGTGAAGAAGATAAAAAAGAATTCCTGAAGAACATTCCGGCATTGGTCTCCATAGAGGACAATACAACATTATTGAAGCAAACAAATGAAGAAGAAATCAACAATATAATTTGGTCCATGAATCCAGACAAAGCCCCTGGGCCAGATGGGTTCACTATTCACTTCTACAGGATATGCTGGGATATAATAAAAACAGATCTAATTAGAATGATAAAAGGATTCTTGACGAAAGCAAAAATGGGGGGTAGCACCAACTCAACCTTCCTCGCTTTAATCCCGAAAGAGACAAACCCCTCCTCCTTTGATAGGTTCAGACCAATCTCTTTGTGCAACGCCTCATATAAAATTATTGCAAAACTTCTTGCAAATAGAATAAAGCCACTGCTGAGCAAACTCATATCAGATTCGCAAGGGGGTTTCGTCAATGGGAGACATATCCTGGACAACGTAATCCAAGTCCAGGAAGTCATGCATTCCAGCAATCTCAGAAAGGAGAAAGGTATGTTGATCAAGTTAGACATGGCTAATGCCTTCAACAGAGTCAAGTTGTCCTATCTATATCAAGTTCTAATCTCCTTTGGATTTGATCAAGAGTTTGTTAATCTGATCCAAGCATGCACCAGTAGTCCATGGATTGCACCTTTGGTAAACGGGAGGCCAGCTGATTTCTTTCAAGCCATGAGGGGGTTGAGACAAGGATGTCCCCTTTCTCCTTTCCTCTACATCTTAATGGCGGACACATTGAGCAGAAAGCTGGAGCTTGATATGATAACAGGAATAGCCCCAGGTTTAAAAATAACAAAGGACCTTAAAGTAATAAACCATGCACTGTTCGCGGATGACTCCCTCATGCTGGGTGGAGCTTCATCTAGAATAGGATCTGCATTCAAAAACACTCTTCAAGCATATTGTAAAGCATTTGGAGCTCTAATCAGTGAAAGGAAAAGTGCAGTTTATAGCTGGAATACAGAGGAGGAAGAAACTCAAAACATAGAAAACATGTTGGGGTTTAATGGATACGCAAAATGGGAAAAAATCAACTATCTTGGACTGCCACTAACACTGGGCACAAACAGAGTCAATCTCTGCGAAGGAGTAATTACAAAAATTAGAGGTAAAATCGTTGCATGGGGTGGTCAATGGCTAACTCATGGAGGCAAATTAACCCTTATAAAATCAGTGTTGTCATCTATGCCAATTTATCAAGCGTCATACCTGATGGCTCCCAAGTCGATTTCAGGGCAGATTAATAAAATCATTAGGGATTTTTTGTGGCAAGGAGGCAAAGGAAATCAAAGAAAATTTCATCTGGTGAAATGGGAGATAACAAAGCAAACTTTGAAGGAAGGAGGCCTTCAAATTCGAGATCCGGACTCTGCCAACGTATCTTTGGGATGCAAAATACTCTGGAAACTCCACAACGAACCCAATCATCTTGTCAGCACAGCTCTAAGGCATAAATATCTCCCAAATGCAAATCTAAGAAACTTGCAGATCGCAAACAGCAAAAAGAGCTTGCTGTTATGGCAGTTATGTACTAAAGGGCAGATTTTTTTTCACCCGGAATTTATATCGTATCCCAGGGAATGGGAAATGCGTCAAGCTGCTGACTAATAGTATAATGGGACATTCGCCATTAGCCACACAAGATAGCCTGCATGATATATGTGAGTATTTAGAAAACAGAGGGGACAAGACGCTCTACGATATCTCAAAGTGGAACGAGTCTGGGCTCTAGATTGATTGGGAATTCAGAGATATCCCAGCTCACCTATTGCAGCAATTATAAATGCTCAAACAGGAACTTCGTGAGGCTGCCCTGGTGCATAAATCAGAAAAGTATAAATGGGGATGGGGACCTACAGGAGCATACACCTCAGCCAAAGGATATGAATTGATGCAAACACACAGAGACCGAATTCAACCAACAAAATTTTGGAAAGAGGTATGGGATCTAATGGCGTTGCCCAAGGTAAAATTCTTCTTCTGGACTCTAATGCATAGAAAGATCCTGACCGGTGAAAACCTTATGAAAAGAAACATTGCAGGTCCGCATAGGTGCACACTTTGCAAAGAAGCCATGGAAACCATGGATCATTTATTTGTTGAATGTCCATATGCAAATAGAGTTTGGACCCATACTCTTCAAGGTTTAAAGGTTGTTATCCCCACTAAAACTTCAGTTGTGGACCTTTTCCTCTCATGGAAAGAGCGATACCCGTCGCTCTCCCTAAACTCATCATGGGCCAGAATCTGGATCACTCTCCCCAAGCTAGTGTGTTGGAAGCTATGGCTAGCTAGAAATGAGCAGATATTTAACAATGTAACTTGGACCCCCAACATGGTAGCAGCAAAAGAAAAAGGACTCCTTATAGAAATTTTGAATTCTCAGAAAATCAAAGAGGACAATTCGATGCAGCAAGAGGAAAATAATTGGCTTGGCATTCAAGCTTTCATCCAACGGATACACAACACAAAAAATCCCCTCAGAAATCTTGAGTGGAGGCTAAGAGAAAAGGATGAAGCTTTTCAGAATTGGTGGAGGAAGTAAGGAATGACAACAGCTTTTTTTGATGGTGCCTCTAAAGGCAACCCTGGGACAGCAGGTGCTGGAGGACTCATATACTCTTCTGATGGAGGCATCATAGAAACCTTCAGTTGGGGTCTAGGACAGCGAACTAACAATCAAGCAGAAATCCTTAGCCTGTTAAAAGTTTTCCAAATAGCCAAAGAAAGAGGACATCGGAAGCTGCAAGCATTCGGAGACTCATAAATCCTGATCAAAATAATACATACGCAAGGCCAATTCAATGAAGCTGGTTTAAACAAGAATCTGCAAAGGCTGAGATACCTCCTCCAAGACTTCACTTCCTTCAAATGCTATCACATTCTCAGAGAATCAAACAAAGAGGCAGACTTCTATGCCAACAAAGGCTGCCTCTTGGCCCAAGGAGATCTAAGCACAAATGGCGAGATCCAGAAACAATCTGTATACCATGAAATTCGAAAATCGCTGGAAACAGAAAATGTAAAAGAATTGCACTGAAAGATGTAAGGCAATGGCCATTCGGAGTTCCCTACTAATAAAATCCATACCCGTTTCAGTAAAAAAAAAAAAATTATAATTATAGTTATTTATTTTGTATTTTTAAATTTTAATTTAACTTTATTTATTTTTTAATGTAATTTAATCAAGTCAAAATATTTGAATTAATTATTATTATTATTAATATTAATATTAATTTAATTTGATTTAATTTTTATTTTTATTTCTATTTCTGTGTAATTTGATTAAGTCAAAATGTTTACATAATATAATAAGACAAAACATAAATCTATTTTCACTTTAAAAGATGTTTGCACCTCAAAGAGATTTGATCCCTTTTAACCCTTGGTAGATCTAGAGCTAAGATGTATCTATTAGTTTAATTATTAATTAAATATAATTATAATTATTTATTTTGTATTTTTTAAATTAAATTAAATTTTATTTTTTTAATTATTAATTTTAATTAATTATAATTATAATTATTTATTTTGTATTTTTAAAATTTAATTTAACTTTATTTATTTATTTTTAATATAATTTAATCGAGTCAAAATATTTTAATTAATTAATATTATTATTATTATTATTTAATTTAATTTGATTTAATTTTTATTTACAACATAGAGTACCCGCACAAATATACATAGACCCAATCTAATAATAGACAAAATGACCCAATCTAATAATAAACGAAATGATATTTTTGGCTCGAATTCAGCAATACAATTTCAAGCAAGATAGTGATTCCTAATTATTTGAAATGTACTTTTAAATGCATAAATAGATTCAACACAAATATACATAGACCCAATCTAATAAAAGACGAAATTATATTTTTGGCTTGAATTCAGCAATACAATTTCAAATAAGATAATGATTCCTAATTATTTGAAATATACTTTTAAATGCATAAATTGATTCAACGTCCTTAAAAAATAATTAATATAACACTTAAACTAAACAACTTAAACTTATAATTTTTTTTTTTAAATTACCAAATTAATATGATTATATTATTTTTAAAATAATACATTGCATTAATGCGATGATAATGATTTCATAATATTATGAAAGTAAAACGTAATTGTTGTAACGTGATGGGGCAAGATAACAAAGTTGTAAAGATAAATTTTATATGGGAGGATAACGACTAATGAGCTCGCACACTTTTAATTTAACAAGGCTACAAGGTAGCTACTACCTGCCACTTAATTTAAATATAGTAATGTTGCAATGTGGTCTTAAAAATGTCTATGGGTAGCTATTACATGCCACTTAATGTAATTATAGAGATGCTGCAATTTTGAGTTTGAGCATGTTTATATATATATTTAATTTTAATAAAATATTGTAAGCATGGTTGATTGTCACATATACAACTTTACGCATTGTCACATATTTGAGCATGGTTGATTGTCTCTACTATATGGATTTTGGTATTCATAAACATGCTCAAACTCAAATTGTAGCGTCTCTATAATTACATTAAGCAGCGTGTAATAGCTACCCATAGACATTTTCAAGATCACATTGCAACATTACTATATTTAAATTAAGCGGTAGGTAGTAGCTACCTTGTAGCCTTGTTATTTCATGTTATTATTTATTGCATGGGGATTTGTGTTACGCATTTAAAGATTTTATGTTGATATGTTATTTTTTTTTTTAATGTTGTTGGTACTTTGGAGGTCTCACTCGAGATACTGGGTTGTATGCTTTGCCCCTTAATAATACCCTTTGTTGTTCGTCAGAGTCACGATACTCTCTACTAATTAACTCTTTAATGCATTGTATTTACTGCAGCGAATTCATTTAACTCAAGAGTGAAACAACCTCTCAACGACAATTTAACTCAAGTGCATTTGATATCATACAATTTGTTCTTGAAATTCGATATTGTGATTTTCAAAACCCCTATACTAGCTATGTGTTTGCACAAATTCCCGTGTAACTATGCAAACATAGAATCATAATTTCTAATCAATATTAATTATTATTTGATTTGTATTATTTTTTCTTTACAAAATGTAGTTTTTTTTAATAACTAGCTATTTATTATTTTATTTTAATGTCAGAATCATAATTTATAATCAATATTAATTATTATTTGATTTGTATTATTTTTTCTTTACAAAATGTAGTTTTTTTTAATAACTAACTATTTATTATTTTATTTTAATGTCATTTTTTCTTTAATAAAAAATAAAAATAGATTTGGCTATTTATTTTTTAATTTTTGATATTTAATAAAAGACCTTATCAACGTAATAATATATATATATATATTTTTAATTTAATAAAAACCATTATTATCTTACATTATCATATCGGACGGCTTCAAGATATTTATGCAAATTTAGAAAGAGAGGGATAGGTTCAAAAGAAATCTAGGGAACAATTTTCTACTTTTACATCCATATGAAAAGAAACTGAGGCGTAGATATAAGATTACATAAAATTTGAAATGAGCATAAAAAGGTTTAATTTACATAGACGACGATTTATTTGTAACACATGTTACATTGATTTTCATGGGGAGTGCACCGGGATTTATTTGTACTTTGACTTTGATGACATTAAGTGCACCATGATTTATTGGTATCATAGGGTACCTCTATTCCGACGTCATCAAGCGCACAAAGATTTATATGTATGTTAAATAAAATATATGTAAAACTTTATGGACTGACAATTTGAATTTATCAAAACTTTTGTTAAAGGTGACATGACGGGATCCCATGATGCAATATGTTGTTTATCATAAATTTATTAAAATGCCAAAGGAAATAATGTACATTTGCACACGTCAAATTATACAACAAAGTCGATCACGTCGTACAACACTTGCAATTATTAGAATTAGTTAGGATTATGCTTACTTTAGTATATCTTGGATTGGGTTTGTTGAGGAAGTTGAGAGAATCTCTCAACTTCTCTCTCTAAAATTAGAATTAGTTTGATTATATATTTGATGTATCTGATTATTGAAGATATAGAAAATAATTATTTTGTGTGTGAATCCTGTGCGTTTCTGCTCTCTCACAATTTCTAACATGGTATCAGAGCCACTACTGGCTTAAATCCCTCACGGGATAGCCAGGAAGATGTGAGAGCAATACCGCTGCTGTAGGAGAGTAGGTTCGCTTTTTTGTGTGTTTGTTATTTTTTTAATCGTTGTGTGAAAGCCTCGTAGTTAACGCAAGCTCGATATTTGGTGCGGTTGGACTACGGAGTGTCATGAACCATGTCGGCCACTTTTCAAACGTGGATACAAACACAGATTTTTTTGGTTACTTGTATTTGTCTCCGTTCAACTTTTAAAAGATGAGATTTGCGGGGACGTGTGCCATGGCTACCTCTGCCTGCTCCCAGAACACCTACTTGGCCGTGTTTTCTCAAGCAAGGTACCATGTCATGCTTACCGAGTGGATCATACCTCCGCCAGCCTCCGAGTGGACTGCGTTTACCGAGTGATCTCTCCGCCAGCCTCAAAGTGGATCATACTTCGAAGAAGCTGGGCACTGGAAGCAATATTCCACAGGAAAGTAATTGCAGTGGGCATCAAAAGCGCGGCCTCGGCCTCGGCCTATTGAATTGCGTCGCGTCTTTCTTGAACAAGAATATAAAATGCCGCTCACCCCTTGCAATATCGGGCAGTACTGTATGGATGCCTCCCATTAAAAGGCCGGCCACTGTCCCCGAGAGGCTGAATTCGTTCGTTGGCACAAAGGAATACGTAGCTTTGGAGATGTTGTGGGCAACGGGGCATGAATTTGCGGTGGACTAGTGGGCGTCGAGATTCCGTTTCACGAGATGCCGTTAATTTTATGGTGATGGCCGATAGACTGTCCTGTGACCGCTCGACACAAAAATTTTCAAACGATGGCGTCTGCACTTATATTAAGCGCATGGAAAATTCATGAAGAACTTGCTCACTGTTGTTATGTGGGGGATATTTTAGGGTGTCAAAATCGTGAAGTACTTGCACATCATTTCTATCAGGTGCATGTGTTATGCAGGGTATTTTGCACATGAAGAACTTGCTCGCTTCTCTCTAAACGATGACGCTTTCTTTACACAGAAATTTCCGAAGTTTCTCCATCATCTGAGTTGACCCAACTACGTTGTTGGTCAACTATATGTAATAAGAGTGTTTGATGGAAGCTGCAAATTTATTTGCGAAAGACGGAGGCTGCAATTGCTAGAAATTTTCGGGAGAAAGGTGCTATACTGCTAGAGAAATTAAAGCTGCTTGTTAGATATATATATTATGTGATATTTGTTGTGAGATGTGTATAGTGCAGAACCAACTATGAACAATTTAGCATTATTTAAATTAGTCGTTCTTGACGTCCTACGAGGCAGAAAACCAGTCAGTATTTGGTGAATTTGTTATAAAGTCTTAGACGTACTGCGGGCCCGGAGCATACGGTTGGGTTACAAGAAGGTCAAGTTGTTAGATTAGCTCTTGAACACATTTAGTATTCAGACCATTTTCCTAGCCACTGATGGATAGCCGAAAGCGAAATATCCGACAGATGGTGATTGGTCCATAGGATGGTTCATCACTTGTCAGCTCTATCGCGGAAGCCCTGATGAGCCGAGTTGTCAATACTGTTGATCTTACAAAGTTCATTATTGCTTGTCAGAAACAAATGTATTTTAAATGGGTTGAATGGTAGCTCGAAAATGGTGGAGAAAAGAGCGTTTCCTGTGAGATCTCAGAGTGGGTACAGATGTTAATGAAGAATAGATCAGACAAAGACACGAAAAGTTTAAAGTGTTGTAATTGTGATTAATTATATGTTTTGTAAAGTAAGCATTAAGGGAGGGTATTAGAATTAGTTAGGATTATGCTTGCTTTTGGATTGGGTTTGTTGAGGAAGTTGAGAGAATCTCTCAACTTCTCTCTCTAAAATTAGAATTAGTTTAATTATATATTTGATGTATCTGAGTGTGTGAATCCTGTGCGTTTTTGCTCTCTCACAATTTCTAACAGCAATAACATGTTCAAATTATCCACCAACCAGATGCAAGAAAAAAAAAGTAAAAAATAAATAAAATAAATTATTAAAATTTAACTATAGTCAAATTGTACAACAATTCAAAACATATGTCTAATCAAAGTAAATTAATGTCGCAATCAGGAAAAACCTGATGCGTAGTGACCTGCAGCGGCAGGTACAATAAATACAATACATTTTCATGGATTTTTTTCCCTTAACTTTCGTAATTGTAAATGATAAAGTGTAATTTTAAATGATAAAGCTATATAATGTTGGTGATAGAAAAAACCTTAACATGCATATTAAAATTATTGAATTTATATACATAAAATTGAAATTGAATTAATTAGGTTAGATTGGAGGTTTATGTGGTGTAGTTTTTTTAGATGTAAGATTCGGAATATTAATTAGGTTAATTAATATGAAAATGATTTTTAAATTTAGATTAAATTGTTAAATTGATTAAAGTAATGTGAAATCTATAAAAAAAATAATAAAAATAATAAAAAATTAAGAAATCTAAAATTCAAAATTTTCTATTTATATTTGAGGAAAATAAGCCGTAAAATCTAGAGATGATAAATTACTAATAGTTATGTGTACTACTAAATTCATACAAAGAAAAATCATTAAATTTATTAAAATTAAATTATTAAATGTGATTTTTTTTATTTAAATAGTTATTTAAAAAAATATTTTGTTACTTTTGCAAACATTTTATATATAAAATAGTTTATATTTTAAGAAACCACAATTCAAAAAGCATTTAAATTATCAAAATTATTTAATATTTTATGTCAAAATTATTTAATATTTTATTTGGTATGGATCACACCAATTTTTAACATGGTTAATGTTCTTATGTCTCTTTCACTAGTTTCAAACCCTAAATACCTTGTAAAACAAAACTTTTGAAAGCTTTCACACTTAACAAAAATTGACAATAATAATTAAATTCTAAAGATTATATAATTGTAAAAATTTAAATTAATACCACACTGTAAATTATATTTTACGGAAAATGTTAAAGTGTAATCAAGATAGTATTTAGAGTTTAGGTATAAAAATAAAGTTTTATGTTATTAAAAAGTATACGATTTTATTGAAAACAACTTTAAAAATAATTAAAAGAAATACTAGCTTTGTTACAATTTTTTTTTGAAATGATTTTGAAATAAGACCTAAAATAATATAAATTTATTGACATAAAATAACAATAATAATAATTTAAAATAAAATAAAAATTATTTAATACACATGAAACTCTACCATCTTACAAATTATTAATATAGAATCATTTTAAATAATAACACAAATTCTCTAAATAATTATAATAAATTAATTTACATTCAAAAATAAAATTGATCTTAATTACCTATCCCCCAATTAATTAAAAGAAAAAATTACTCGACCATGTCAACCTATTTATAGCCAACCAACCAATCCATCAACTTATGTGTTGAGAAGCCATTTTTACAAAGGAACTGGAATTTATGTATCCAATAAAAAAAAGGAAGATGGGCAAATAATTTCAATGATTGTGACAACCTACTAGTCTGAGGCCAACACCCAAGGAAAATTGAATGGTCAAACATAGGATTCAACCTATGGGCTCCTCTCAACGCCCATAGGAAAGGAAAGTAGAAGCGATGAAAGATAAAAAGGTCCCATCAAAGCTTACATACTTCGAGGACCATCAAATAAAGAAAGAGGATTTTTCGGGTATGGCACATATTTTTAGGTGAGGATGCTGAATATTTTTCGATGTAATGTGTAATTACTCGTCTAATTCAAATTAGTTAGGGTATACACATACATATTTATATATATAAATGTATTATTTATCTATATATTATTGTTTAATAAAAATGTAGTTTGAAAAGGGTTCAAATTTGTTTAGAAAATAATGAAAAATTGACAAGATTTGAAAATTTGATAGAAATTTTGGGAAATCAAGGTTATAATTGTCAAGCTTCAAGATTTTGGGTGCCCCATGGGTTTTTGATGGTGTTGAATCTATTTCCATCATAAAAAAACATGATTCAAACACTTCAATTATTAGATTCTTTGAGAAAAAAACTATCGTATTCTGACGATTTTTTAACATTTGGGCAAATTTGCAACAAGTAGACAACGCCTTTAATAAATAATAATAATAAAGGAGTTGTCTACTGAGCCCGTGTTTTGGCCCGGACGGCAGAAATCCGCCGGAATCCAGTCAACTAAATTTGCAAAAATCAGGTAGTTGCAGTGTTTGGAATCCATTTTTGATAGTGGAAATGGATTCAGCACTATCAAAAACCCCTGGGGCACTCAAAATACTAATGTTTAACAACTATAAACAAGTTTCTGGGCAAATCTTTGCCGGATTTTCTGAAAATCGTGGCCGGAATTTGGGTCAAAACGCGGGCTCTTTAGACTACGCTAATAATAAATAGTTTATAGGGCATAGAATATATGGTGACAAGGTGTTTTGTTAAGGCACTTTGTGGTGTAAAGGTCACTAGTTAGAAATTCCATAGGCAAAAATTTAGTCATATTAAGGGTTGGTGTGGCCCAAGCCAGGTGTGATCCCCAGGTAATTTTGATGACTTATATGTCACCCCTGGGTTGCGACTACTCAAGACACAAATTAGGTGTGTCAGTGATCTCAAGACTCACATAACATGACAAAAAAATTAAAATAATAAAAAAATAAAATAAAAATTAATAAGGTGATGGTTAAGTTAGATGCTAAATTGATGTATAAGATTTTTTTATGACATAATCTAACTTATAGACGAAATGACTTCTTTCTTGATATTGTTTCTATTTAATTTTAACTAAAATCTGGCAAGATTTTTAAAAACTTGAGTTTAAGTTGTTTAATTTGTAGAATTCGATTGCCCAAGAAATTTTTTAGGGTGTTGAATCCATTTATGACTCAAAAATGTATTTTAAATAACAAAAAATCACATTCTTGCTTAAAATTGTATCACTATATTTTGATTAAAAAAAGCTATTTCATCTATAATTAAACTACACATTTTTATTATAAAATAAAAAACCCACATTTACACAACACCTTGACTACTAAAATTTAGAAAAGTGTGAATACTCTATTTTGAACTTCGCTATTTCTTATGAGAAACACATTTAAACAATAAAAACCTTTATGAAAAGAATGGATAATCACTTTTTAAAATAAGAGCAAGAAAGTTGAATTGATGAAAACGAGGTATCATTTTAATCTTGATCACGATTTAATTTTTAGTAATAAAGTTTTTTAATCTGATTTATTTAAAGATTTGGTAAATTTTATTAAATGTACAATATAAAAAGTAGTAGGTGGAGAAGGGGTTATTTATAAATTGGGAAAAACACAAGTTTTGTTTTATTTTTATTTGATTCTTCAAAATATAATATAACAAGGTGGATGAAGCATACGCTTTGATGCAAGAATTAAATATTGCAAAAGTTATCAATGCATCTACAAAAGCGATTAGAACAAGATTCAATATTAGACCTTAAAGTTAGCCTAATAAGAACTTTAATAAGAAACATAGCTAGTATAGAGTAAAACTTTCATTTTAATATTTATTAATTGATTTTTAATGTACTCTAAAGTTTGTTATTTTTTAAAGAAATTTAATATAATTTAAGTTTTTAATATGTATAGAACTTTGAAATACATTAAATTTCTCATTGCTAATAATTAGAAAGAATTAATTATAGACTAATAGTTTCTATGATATATATTTCTTAATTTATATATATATATATATATATGAGAGAGAGATAGATTATGATATTAAAAATATATATAATTTAATTATTATTATTTATTTATTTTTTTAATTTTTTTTTTTTAGTTTTTCATTTTTTTATAAGTGTAATTTAATTTATAAATGTAATGTTCTTTTTCAAGGTTTTTGTTTTTAAATTAAATTTAATCAAAATCCAGCATATATTTTTAAAATTTTGAGTTTAAATTGTTTGATTTATGAAATTTGAGTGCCTTATGTATTTTTTAGAGTATTGAATCCACTTATGTATTCAAAAATGTATTTTAAATGATAAAATATTACAATCTTACTTGAAACTGTATTACCAAATTCCAATAAAAATAATTATTTCATCTATAAATTAAACTAAACCTTTTTCATATAATTTATGAAAAATTATAACAATTTTTTTTTCCACTAAAAATATTATAAAAAAAAAATACTTCACCAAATGCCCTTTGAATACCCTCTATGTAATCGGTGTACAACTCCTTTCTTTTTCCATTTAAAGAGTTTGGGTAACTATCTTTTAAGGATCTTCATTTTTTTTCAATTTGAATGAGAAAAGTTATGTTGATTCATTCTATTTTATTATCCAGGCATGTTCAACATGGAGATTTTGTACTCTTGTGAGATTAAGGATTGGGTTAAACATATTGACATTGGTGTGAATATGTTGAAGGTGTATTTTTAGGGAGTGATTTTTTGTAAAGATTTGTATTGAGAACATGTTATCTGTTATTTGTTTAATAGCCATGTGAAAGTCATTAACTCTTAGTCTAGAAAACATGTCAAATCATGGTAGTCTCCCCAGGTTTATGGTGGAAACCACATGAAAATCATTAACTTTTAGTCTAGAAAACATATCAAATCATGGTAGTCCCTCCAAGTTTATGGTGGAAACTTCAAATCCACGGTTTAAGCTTTAAAACAACATCCAAATTCCTAACTTAGCGAGAGTTAAATCTAATGGTCATTGCTTAGGGATTTAAATTTATATTTAGGAGTCATCACTCATTGTGTCTTATTAAATACATGTATATACAAACCATTACGAATGAAGTCATATCAAGCTCAGCCTACAACTGCCTTTCCTCTAATAAATTTTTTTTAATGTGCTTTGTCAACAAATATTTAATTTGCTTCACACTATTATGTGGCTAGATGCATCCCAAATTCTTTCAAATATTATTTACGAGGACGGGGTAAATTAAATTTCCATGACACTATTGATTCCACCTATGCCTTCATTTGATGGGAAGTCTATCGACGGGTGAGCTGATAGGAGATGAGCATGGCAAGCAATCGGGAGCAAGTCGATCTATCGACGAGTGAACTGATTGGATTAAGAGCAAGTTGGTTCTTTAATTTGAGTTACTTTTATATACATGAATGTTTGAGCAATTTTTACGCTGAAGAATGTATTGTGCCAAGATTTGTAACTCCAATTTGCTTTCTTGTCTACGTGGTGTTGCGTGATTAACTCTGGTTCCGGCCCTTGCCCTCGCCCTCGCTCTCATGTTTACACGTACAACCAAAATTTCTTTTTCATTTCTAAGAGGGAGAGAATATGACTATGATGAGCCACACTGGTTGGTTCGGAACGTGTCGACCACGTTCCATTGCATGTGATTATTACCGAAAGAATTTTTACTAATTTATATGATGGATCACAGACGCTTAGATTCCAAAATTTCTTTTTCATTTCTGAGAGAGAAAATATATTTAATAGGACTTTAAATTGGTGGTCAAGTTTTGCACTAAAAAAACGTAACATATTGTTTTTGTTGTTCATATGTCCTACAATTGATCCACCCCAAAAAAAACTAATTTCTTCTTTTCATGTTTTTGGCTTCTTTCTAATTTTGTCCTCCCTAAAATATCTTTATCTTTCCTCTTCAAGGATTATGCGTCTCGCCTGCCAAAGAAAAGGATTTTTTTTTAATGATCCAGTGGAACGATGCATGATTTTATACTTTAAGTTTGAGTGCCAAACATATGTTTGAATCATCTTGAATTCAGTGTGATTATATTATAATCACCTTACACTTTAAAAAAATTTACCCGCCTTTCTAAATTATTAGAATGCTACTTAGAAATTTTAAAGGTAGTCTGTATGTGCTACATGATCAAAACCGACACTTTGTACTTACGTTGACCGTGCAATAGCTTCTATCATTTTGTAGGAATTTTTTTTATTATATATATGGATTTATTTAACGCTAAAATCTATAAGCTATTAGGATTTTAGAAAATTTACCACTCGATTCCAAGAAATATGCCAAAATCCCTCCAAAGGTAAAACAAAGGTTCCAAGAGATATACCAAAACCCCTCCAAAAGTAAAACAAAGATTCCAAGAAATATACCAAAACCCCTTGTAAGGTAAACCAAATAGAATATGGATTTTTAATTTAACTAACTCCTTTTTACTGGAATGATGAAAACCCCTCCAAAAGGTAAAACAAATAGAAAACAAATAGGATATGGATTTTTAGTTTAACTAACTCCTGAAAACCCCTAGAAAATTACCCCTCCAAAAGGTAAAACAAATAGAATACAAATAGGATATGGATTTTTAGTTTAACTAACTCCTGAAAACCCCTAGAAAATTTACCACTCGATTCCAAGAAATATGCCAAAACCCCTAGAAAATTTACCACTCGATTCCAAGAAATATGCCAAAACCCCTCCAAAGGTAAAACAAAGATTCCAAGAGATATACCAAAACCCCTCCAAAAGTAAAACAAAGATTCCAAGAAATATACCAAAACCCCTTGTAAGGTAAACCAAATAGAATATGGATTTTTAATTTAACTAACTCCTTTTTACTTAATGATGAAAACCCCTCCAAAAGGTAAAACAAATAGAATACAAATAGGATATGGATTTTTAGTTTAACTAACTCCTGAAAACCCCTAGAAAATTTACCACTCGATTCCAAGAAATATGCCAAAACCCCTCCAAAGGTAAAACAAAGATTCCAAGAGATATACCAAAACCCCTCCAAAAGTAAAACAAAGATTCCAAGAAATATACCAAAACCCCTTGTAAGGTAAACCAAATAGAATATGGATTTTTAATTTAACTAACTCCTTTTTACTGAATGATGAAAACCCCTCCAAAAGGTAAAACAAATAGAATACAAATAGGATATGGATTTTTAGTTTAACTAACTCCTGAAAACCCCTCCAAAAGAGATTTTCTGTTTAACTAACTCCTTTTACTAGAATGCATACTATCACTAAATCCTGAAGGAGGCTTAAATCATATATTATATTAACATTTATTTTAATTTTTTAAAGCTAATTTATAGGTATTTGACATATTGGTTTAAATGTAAAAATGGAACTATTAGATGAAGCACCCCTCAAATTATAAGAGGTATTTAGCACTAAAATCCCTAAGATATTAGGATTTTAGAAAAAATACCACTAGATTCCAAAGAAATATGCCAAAACCCCTCCAAAAGTAAAACAAACCATCCCTCAAATTATAAAATGTTTTTAGCACTAAAATGCCCAAGATATTAGGAATTTAGAAAAAAGAGGCTTAAATCATATATTATATTAACATTTCTTTTAATTTCTTTTAAAGCTAATTTATAGGTATTTGACATATTGGTTTAAATGTAAAAATGGAACTATTAGATGAAGCACCCCTCAAATTATAAAAGGTATTTAGCACTAAAATCCCTAAGATATTAGGTTTTTAGAAAAATTACCACTAGATTCCAAAGAAATATGCCAAAACCCCTCCAAAAGTAAAACAAACCATCCCTCAAATTATAAAATGTTTTTAGCACTAAAATGCCCAAGATATTAGGATTTTAGAAATTTTACCATTAGATTCGAAGAAATATGCCAAAACCCCTCCAAACGTAAAACAAAGATTCCAATAAATATACCAAAACCTCTCCAAAGATAAAACAAATAGAATATGGATATTCCACTTTAAGTAACCCCTCCAAAAGTAAAACAAAGATTCCAATAAATATACCAAACCCGCCTGCCCCCCCCACCCCCCCCAAGATAAAACAAATAGAATATGGATATTCCACTTTAAGTAACTTCTTTTCACCCTTTTACTAAATGCATACAATCACTAATCCAATAAATATACCAAAACCCTTCCAAAAGGTAAAACAAATAGAATATGGATTTTGTTTTTAACTAACTCTTTTTTACCTCCTTTTTAATGGAATGCATGTAAAACAAAGATTCCAATAAATATACCAAAACCCCTCCAAAGATAAAACAAATAGAATATAGATTTTAATATGGATTTTGTTTTTAACAAACTCCTTTTTACCTCCTTTTTAATGGAATGCATGTAAAACAAAGATTCCAATAAATATACCAAAACCTCTCCAAAAATAAAACAAATAGAATATAGATTTTTTTGTCTAACGAACCCCCTTTTATTAAGAAATATACCAAAAGCCTTCGAAAAGGTAAAACAAATAGAATATGGATTTTCTTTTTAACTAACTCTTTTTTACCTCCTTTTTAATGGAATGCATGTAAAACAAAGTTTCCAATAAATATACCAAAACCTCTCCAAAGGTAAAACAAATAGAATATGGATTTGTTGTTTAACCATCTCATTTTTACTAAATGCATTACCAAAACCCTTCCAAAAGATAAAATAAATAGAACATGGGTTTTCTTTTTAACTAACTCCTTTTTACTTACGAAACCCCCTTTTTACTAAATGCATATGATCACATTACTGAATCCAAGAAATATACCAAAACCCTTCCAAAAGGTCAAACAAACATAATCTATTGCTTATTTTAACATTTCTTTTAATTTTTTTATTCATAGATTATATTAACATTTCTTTTAACTTTCTTTAACAATACATATTGAAAAAACAACATTAAAAAAAAAAATGTTATATGTTTTTTTCATGAAATAAATTTAACTAAAAATATCAAACACTTTTTAAATGCAGATTTTCACCTTAAAATCAACTTCAATATTTTAAATAAAAAGTTAAGTTTTTTTAATTTTTTCTTTTATGATTGAAAGCACCATAACTGAACTCATTAAGAATGAAGCCTCAAAGGTATTTGAAATACAACTTAAATTGCAACTCTTTCAAAAGAGCTTATTCTCCTAAATTAAAAATCAAATTTACTGCAAGTAAAAATATTTGGTCTTTATCAACATTTAATAAAAAATATTTGGGTTTTTAAGATTTTGTTTATGTGGTGTTGATGCAGAAGGGAGTAGATATGCATATGCATTCATTTTCTTCACTTAGGCACGATTAAAGAGTAAAGGTATTTATCTCCACCATTTTCTTTTTATATACCTTACATCATCATTATTCTTCTACTTGCATAAATTTTTAGTTTTCCTATATTAATTGAATTGCTTTAAATATGGAATTAGTTTTCCTAAATTAATTGAATTACTTTACTCATAAAATTAGCTTTCCAAAATTAACTTTAGCAAAACTAATTTAATGGAAACATTTAATGGCATTATGTTATGCCATCTCCTTGAGAGTGTCCAAATAATATTATGTCTAAAGGTAAATGATATTGTGAATATTTTTGTAAAGAAACTTAATTGGAAATAGCATTGTAAAAAAATTCAATAAATAATATTGTGAATATTTTTGTAAAGAAATGTAATTTGAAATAGCATTGTAAAAAAATAATTTTTGAAATAGCGTTAAATAATAGTAGAAAATTCAACATAAGTTAATTTTAACTTTCAGGTTTAGCAAATGTGAATGGAGGGTGAAATCACCGAGATTCAAGTGTGAAAGTTTCGGTGGCATGCTCATTATAGTATGCGAAGGATGCAGAGTTAGTAAGTTATGATGATGCATTTAATAGGACAGGCTGGAGTGTCAGAAGGCCGTCGGAATCGGCATAATAAGGGAAGCCTAAAGAGGCCAAGGTGGGTCGTGTAGTCACCATTTCAACCCAGCAGGAGCGACAGGAACAGAACTGGTGCAGACTTTGCTTAGAGGTTTCAGGCGAGGGTTCAGGGTATGTAATTCTTCAATCCATGCTTACGTTTTTTGCCATATATTGTAAGATGAGACAGGATAATGGAGTAGTCGACATTCTGGGAATGAATTCGTTTACCAACAACCGTAAGATGAAAAATTATAATGTTTTATTATTGCAGAAAGCAATCCAGCCTTGTTTCCGTGACCCAAGTTATGTTATGTAGAACTTCTTTATAAATTTTGTTTATATCAAGCATGCAAGCAAGTCTAGCTTGGTTAGGCAAAGGAATTTTCATTCTTATTCTGTCAGTTGCGTGCTGCATGAAGTGGAGTCTAGTTTTACTGATCATTGGGCATTATCTACCACTTATAGCAAGTTAGCTGAACTCTGTCTGGGGCTCTGTTCGGTAATTATCACAAACTTAGGGAAAATATGGGGCTTAAAGAGTCAGTCTTGCCATGAAATCATATTTCAAAAGTCTTGTTTGTGTATCAGTAACTCCATTGGGGAAATTCAATACAGGCACAGTCAATATATCCTGAATATTATGGGTAGCTATTATGGTTTCTGGTCTGGGGATGTCGAAGGTCCAAGTCAATTGTTAAATCCTTTTTCTTTTTCTTTTTTCGTATGGTCAAAATAGGTTACTGACTCATCCTCGTCTGAGTCTCTATATCCATCAGCCTATTTGTAGAAGCCTTTTCGTCAATAATCACAGTCTGTCTACGAAGTATAAGCCAAAGGATGACTTACTCATTCATATACAGATTTTAACAGTTATAACCCTGCCCTCCCGTCATACAGGTTTATTGATCATAAACACAGATTTTCAGCAGAGAATCAAGGAAGTAACTATGGTTAAGAGGCAATTGAAGAAGAGTAGGGTCAATAATCAGGATAAAGGGAAGCAAAAGATGGAGAAAGAAAAAGCATAAACCAGTAAAAGAGGTAGGAAGACTAAGAAAGAGGTGTTATTCAATATCTCTCAAGCTTACTCTTTTGGTAATACTCCACAAACCAGAAATATAATCCAGGGATGGGAAAAAGAAAGCCACAACAATGAGGAAGATAATGAAGCAGAGGAGGAAATAATGGATTTCATTACTGATCCTGGAAATACAAGAGGTTGTCTATCACTATTTAATCAAACGGTTCATACCTATTGGATAATGAAGTGTGTCCTCGCCAAATCAATGCAAAGTTTTCTACCAGGGCAAGGGAGTGTAAATTCGACAGTAATAGAACTTTTTCAAGATATTACCATACAACTTCAGCAAATCAAGGTGACACAATACCAGATGACAATTCAAATGGAATGAATAGAGAAGCAAATGCAACAACTGCAGCAAGTGGACATGCCTGGATCCATTGCTAAGGATCTAGCATTGATTGACTCTTCAGATGGATAGTTTCCTAGTTTTATTTTATGAATTTTGCGGATAGTTTTTATGTTTTTAATTACTGCTTACTTAATGTATTAGACAGTAAACTGGCTAATAGTAAATTGTCCATTGTGGCAAGTTGGATAAAGAAACAATTTCAATTTTGGATGGCGTTCAATGCGTTAAGGTGGCCAACAGACCTGGTTTCCTACGGGCAGGTTGAGGTCACCAACTATGTATATGATGCAATCGGCTTTTTACAATAATAGAAAATAGTAAGGTCCTACCAAATTCACAAGAAAAAAATAAAAAATAAATAAAAAATAAATAAAAAATTTAAAAATAAAAATAAAAAAATTAAATTGTATTGCCTTGAGGTTTAGCAAATGTGAATTCAATGTTGATTTTTTATTTGGTTGTGAGATGAGAGTTTACCTTTTAATAGAGATCTTCCTCGTAATAGTAGAAAATTCAATTTCAAATAGCATTAAATAAATTGTATTGGCTTGAGAAGAACAGCAAAAAAAAATTGAGCCATACATAAACTACTTACATAAATTAATTTTAGCTTTCAGGTTTAGCAAATGTGAACTGGATATTGATTTTTTTTTTGTGTGAGAGAAGAGTTTACCTTTTAATAGAGATCTTCCTCATGAGGATTTGAAACTGTCATCCATATATATAAGATTATTTCATGTATAGAGATATACATATTTGTCTTTCCAATTTAAATTAATAACTTATATTTTATATTGTTTGATTATTTCATTTAAAAACTTTACATATTTTAATCCTTTAATTTGAGCTCATCATATTGATAATGTTATGTTTAATTGTAGATAACAAACAATGAAAATGAGAGGGTTAAACTCAAATTCATTTGAAATTAACACCAAATCCATTCTCAATATGCTTTAAACCAAAATGAGACATAAATAATATTTGGTTTTAGTTTACTTTCTTAGGATGATTGAAACATTACAGGATATCAATTAGCATTGGTATTCGAACTTGGAATTTGATGGGTGAGAAATGATATCTTACGTTAGGAGTAAGAGTTGTGTGGACTTATCAAGCCCCCCTTACACATCCCAAGTTGGATGGTAGACTGACAATGGACATTTCATTGACCCCCTCTAACGAGGGACCCATCATTAATCATATATATTATTATAAGTCTTTCCTTATAGTTTTTATTCCCAAATAAATCACAATTAAATTTGATAGAAACCATGCACACTTCTAGCTTTTTTTTCCCAATAGGAAATCTATCACTTTCTACTCTGCTCTATCTTAATTTTAGTCCACCCTTTTCATTTTTACGCATTCTTGAATGTTGTTTATATTCTTCTTTAACTTTATTTTTAAAAAACACATTTTATGCATTTCTAAAAAAAGACTAACTAACTAGTGTTTTTACATTGTTTTGAGAAAATTTCAAATACATATATTTGAATTGTAGCTTTACGAATGGTCTTAACAATGGCATGCTATACAGTTTGCATTCGACATCTTATTGATGACCTTCATCTACATAAAAGACAATTTCAATTCCATGCTATCCATTCTAGAAGAGGAAACCTTTCAAGGTCGGAGATTAAAGAAGAACTTGTCAAGAAATTTACTATTGTTGATACACAAAAAATATTCATCTCTTTGTTTCATACAAAAGACCCATTCTATAAAGGCTTTGGAATAATATATGATAGTGTGAAAGATGCATTGGAGCATGAACCAAAGTATCTAGTAGCTCAAAATGGTCTTAAAGGTCATGTTGACATATCTTCTAAAGCGTGAGCACAAGTAGAGAAAAAATAATTGTGGCATTAAATCCACATACATTCAGGAAAATAAACAATGGTTAAAGCATAGTTGAAGATGACAAATCCTACCAAATTTTGAGCTTACCTATATTGTATTACTTTGCTTCCTTTTGAATAACATGTTACTTGTACTTGTGAACATGGTTGTATCTTTTATCTACATATAGAATTTGATGAATTAAAAAACACACATATTTTATGTATACCATTTAAGAATTTGAGTATTCAAATTCTTCTAAGATTGTTTTAAATATAAGTGAATAAATATACTTAATGTTGAGAATATTATTGATATCATTACAAGTATACCAAATAAATCATTACACCAACAATACAAATTTATAGTAATTATCTATATCATAATATTCATATACATCTTTTAAATGCATAATAGTTTTATACATATATACATAATTTGTTTTAGAATTCCAAAATTAAGTTTATACCCCTTAAAAAATTTAATATTCATTATCTACACCATTAAAAAAATTAATATTCATTATCTATACCATTAAAAAAAATTAATATTCATTATCTTCCAAAACATTGTATAAATACTTTATCTCCTTCTTGTTTATTTATTTCATTCATTTTCTTTTACCTCAAAACCTTATAATTAAAAATAAGTGTTACGTTTTAAATGTATATAAATTTTTATTTGAAAATTTTGCTAAATACATACAATATTTTATGTTTGGATTATTACATTTTTTTTAAACATGCATTTTTTATGTTTGGATTATTCCAATTTTATTTATTATTTCATATGTTATTAATATTGGTAATTATTATTTCATATGTTACTAATATTTTATAAAATAAAAAATTAATATTGTCTTTAAATATGATTTTACAATTTAAAAGATTTATTGTATTATATTTCTTGGTTATATTCCATTAAAATTGAAAAAAAAAAATGAAATGCATTTCTATGTTTTTCCATGTAAATGACAATTGTTTATATATATATATATATATGTATGTATGTATAATATACTTTTTTGTTGTAATCTAGGTAGGACTACATTTTCATCATCATGTCCAAATACATCACCTCGATCAGGGTGGGGAATTAATTTAACGAGTGGCTTGACATCAAGGAGTGCATTAACAATGTGCTCGATCACCGTCTATCCAAGACCCCATGGACGTATGATATACAACTTTGAATATTGTACCAATAATATAAAAAATATCGTTTCCCATGTACAATTTTGTGATAATTGTAATATATTTTCCAATATTTATCTATTTCTATACAAAAAGTAATTTATAATCAGATAGCTTGTTTAGATGTTTCACTACTTCACATATGAATGTTCAATTTCATATTAGAGTAAACTAAATCCAATATATATTTCCCTCTATATAATTTATCCAAATACACATTTTTGATGTGTATATTTATCTTTCGCACACACACACACACACATATAAATACACACTCTCTAAAAATAGTATTATTCATATTATGGCACAAATATTGTTCATGTCCTCAACATATAAATAACACTCTTCAAATACTAAAATATGTTCGCTACTTTATGTTTAAGCTTTATTCTCCTACTATGTCATGCATATTATCTAGTAAACTATGCACATCATTAGCTATTGTTGTCCAAAAAATTACAACCATATAGTAACTAATTATTGATACTTTAACATATAAATTTTTACCATTTTTGCATAATATATATTCTCATTAAATTCCAATTGTATCCATTATAGTTTTCCTGATTTTACCTAACACATTGCTTCACCATTTTTTCGCTTTGTGGTTTTCCAATGCCTTTCTACTTTCAATTTGTTAAAAAGGTTATCAACGGTATGGCAACTGTATTGACATCAAACTATATTACAAGGCTTGGAGTTGGAGAGATTATTCGTAGCCCTATTCTACAAATTATGGACTTTACATTAACCTTTGAAGATCAATATTATGTACTCCTCTCTGATGGAAACAATACAATGAAAACCTTGCTTGCTTCAATGCTTTGAAAAAATTTCACATTGTCTCAAATTGAAAAAGGGTCATTGATTCAAATTCGAGATTTCACTTGTAAATCTATCCAAAATAACAAGTATGTACTTGAGTTACCTTCTTCACATCACTTAACTTCAACTATAATTTATACAACTCTTCTCTTGCTTTTATTCTTATATCTCGCATTCATTCTCACTAGGTGCACATGCACTATCCACATTTTACATTACTTACTATATGACCACTAATTGAAGCACTAATTGTACATTGTTTTCCTTCTTTTTTTCCAGGGTTTTGATAGTACATGAAATGGATGTGCGTACTTTGAAAGCGAATATTATTTGTTGACCCAGCATTAAACAATGATGTACGTGCTTCTGGAAAAAAACCATTATAAACCACTAAAACACCTCAAAAATTTACATATATTGCATATTTGCATTCAACCGTAAAGGAATGGACATTTAAAGTTAGAGTACTCTCAAAAACTAATCTACCCACATTCATTAATTCCAAGGGACCCGACCGTGTGTTTAGATTTGATGTTATTGATGCAAAAGGTGGTGAGATATGTGTTACATGCTTCAACATCCAAGAAACACGGTTCCATCCTTCCATAGCCATTAGGAAAGTGTACATCATCTCAAAAGAGTACATCAAGCTTGCAAAAAAATGATTTGGAAATAGCTCTAGATATTACCTCGACCATAAAAGCTTATTTATAGGATGAGCATTCAATATCAATCCACAACTTTTTTCTCACTCCTATTAATGAGGTACCTTTAGCCAACAATGTTATAGTTGATATTATTGGAATTGTTATTTTAATTAGCCCTTTAGTAACCATCATGAGAAAGAATGGAACAACGACACATAAGAGAACCCTCCAACTAAAGGACATGTCAGCTTATAACACAGAGCTCACATTATGGGGAGTATTATGTAACAAAAATAACCTTGACCAATATCCTATCTCAAATATATTTCAAATTATCACTCTTATGACTGGGAAAGTAACTGAATTTAATAGGATATCAATTACTACAACTTTCACATCCTAGCTTTCCATCAATCCTATTCTCAAAGAAGCACAAGATTTGAGAACCTGGTTCGAGAACCCATTGACAAATTCTACTTGTCACTCATTGTCCACACATGGAGCTTTAGGCGGGTACCCTTCCACTCTAAAGTGCTTGGTCAACATAGGAAATGAGGGGATTGGAAAAGGCCCAAACCCCACATTCATTTTGGTTGAGGAAACTATTGCTTCTATAGAGGCAGACAATTGGTGGTACACTGCATGCCTGCTTGATTTTAAATATCGGACGTGCAAAAAAAAACTCACACCTATTGAGGATGGTGTTTGGAATTGCCAAAGGTGTGATCAACATGTCTTTGAATGTGAGTACAAGTACATTTTCCAGTTAAGCATTGAAGACCAAACCAGGAAAATCAATGTTACTACATTTCAAGAAGTTGCAAAACAACTTATAGGCGTTCCTACCGAGAAGTTATATGAATATGGCTATGAGGGAAACTACCAAAAGATCACATAATTTTTTTCCAAGTTGTTCTTTAATAGTTATTTGTTCAAATTAGTAGTGCAAGAAGAAACATTTGCTAATGAAAAACAAATCAAATTCATTGTGATTTCATGTGATAAAATGGAACACTTACCAAAGCCAAAAGTTGAAATCCCCATCCCTGAATTGTTGACTAAATAGTAAATGCAAAGTGGCCTGGTTGTTTGTTCCAAAATACATTTTGTAATTTTTGTACTCTTTTCCATATATATATAGTTTGAGGCTCTTTCATCCATTGCAGCATTTTTAAGGAAAAAATTCTATAGTGAATGTAAAGTGGTGTCGTTGTTCCTTCCAAAAAAAATTATGTAATTTTGTAATCTTTTCCATATACATATTACATAGAGTGTTTATGTTTGAGCCTTTTTCCTCCATTGTAGAAGTTATATGGAAAAAAAAACCCAACTTCTTCATTCATTTATACATATTCTAAAATTAAATCTATTTTTTTTAATATTTTGGAAATACACATAAAAAACATGTTATCAAACCTATGATATGTGCTATTAATATTTATTTGTTCTAATTACAACTTGTTCCTTATTTCTCTTACATATAATGGCATTTGGTGCAAGCAAAAATGTGGAAAATTACAAAATTCAAACAAATCAAGTACATTTATATGATGGAAATGAAGACACTTTACATCACCCAACAAATTTGCAAATCAATGTTTTTCAAAGGGTCAAATATGCCCCCCTCTTCCGAACAACAACAACAAATACTAAAAGTGCATAAATCTCAATATTATTACAAAGGCATGTTTTCTTTCAACATGACAACAACTGTTTCGCATGTACCACCTTCACAAATTGCGCTTCCCACCAAAAACTTGTACAACCACCAATGAAATATACTCCATTCTCCTGAAATAAAACAAAAAATAAGAACTAAATGGAATCATGGCACTTCCACTAGCAAAAATGTTGACCCAATTACTACTACTCTATCTTTATTTAGGAACCAACAAAATGAAAAACGTAGGATAAATATGCTGACCAAAAAAAAAAAAACTTAAGAGAATTAGAGAGGCATCACACATAGAACATGAACCACCTCTTATGGATTTACCAACACATGTTTTCAAACACTATAGCCATACAAATGCTTCCAAATCTTTTCGAAAACATATTGATTCTTTTTATAACATACATATATGTACTACATGCATGGAATCATACCTTGGCATTCTTTGTCACCCAACTCATGATGGACACATTTGTAATCGATGTCATAGAGAAACAAATATCCATCGATTCTCCAAATGGAATAATATGGATCATGGTGACCAACCCACAGTCCTATCAATACTTACTCAAGTTGAGGAAATGCTCATTGCTCGAGTTAGCCCCGTCTTGCAAGTTAGGCATGCTCAAGGTGGTCAATAAAAATATAGTGGCCATGCTATCAGTTTCCCACAACAAATTTCCCAAATAGAAATTTACCTTCCACATCTTCCTTCAAATCTTGACATCTTGCTTGTCAAGCGGCTTGGAGGAAAGGGGAAATGTTATGATTGTTATGTCACAAAATATCATGTCACGAATTCATTATTATATAAGACGCGACATGACAAATATTACAATGATGTCCAATTAGATCTAAACTTGATTGCATCTCTTCCAGAAACTTTCACCAATGTCTCCTCTCGCCTCAACTTTGTGTCTGTATAAACTTACAATTCTTCCACCACAGGGTCAAATACCACATATATAACAGACCATTCCCTTAGCCATGAGGAGAAACCAATGTATTCCTTTGCATTTATAGTTGCCTAATACACAGTGATAAATGGACAAAATAAAATCATTTGTTCATACTACAAACAATGCTCCACCAGATATGATTCCATTGCCAAAAATCATTATATCACCAATCAATCAGTACAACATAGAGTATCTACTTGACATCGCATTTCCAACTCTTTTCCCAACTCGGGATGCCCTTCTTCACCAACCACACATGAAGAACATCCCGCTTGATATTTATGTGGTACACTTAATGAGATACCATGACAATAGTTTTGGTATCCATCATCGATTTAGATATTACCTCTATAATTTGATTATATGCCATCGAATTCAAGCAACAACTACCTTCTTTGTCAAGCGAAGGCAAGAGCATAATACACCAACCACAATTAAAGAGTTGTGTTCCCATCTCAAATAATTTCCTGAAAACAAGCTACCAGAACATGTCATGCATTTCGGAGCACACCTTCGTGAGACTAGAGCATACTGGATCGTACGAAGGACTGAGCTAACAACAATGATTACACAACTTCAATGACCGACATTGTTTTTCACTATTAGTGAAATAGATACAAAATTTTTGGACTTGCATTCACTTATGCACGATGGAAAACCTATTGATCCAATGCTTCACCAATAGTAGTGTACCCAAAATGTCATTGACGACCCCCACATTGTTGCTGCATACATGTACAAAAGGTTTTCAATATTTTAGGAAGAGATAATACAAAAAGATATGCATGCTATAAACTATTGGTACACTTACATAGTCTATATTACTTCAAACTACCTCTACTTAACCTCAATAATTTATCCTTTCTACTACTAATTTGACATGCATTTTTTAGGTATGAATGGCAACAACGAGGCTCTGCACATATACATGGTTTTTTATGGATTTTTAATGCTCCAAACATGGAAACAATGGATTGGGAATACCCAAACCAAATCAATAGTGCAAAGAGTTTCTTTGATAATTGTGTTACATCTTAGAATCCTAGAAGAGACCATGGCACACACATGGCTATGCATCAATCCATTGAAGATGACTCTTTCTTGTTATATACACAATAGATATTTACAACCAACCCACTTCAAGGATATGATCATCTCTTGAATAGAGTTCAAATACATATAAAATGCACTAACAAAACATGTCTACGCAAAAAAGGGTATACCTTTGAATGTAGGTATACGTTTCCTTGGAAAGTGAAAATGGAATCATCACTCTACATTGATGAAACGGTTCAAAAGATATATCACCCAACACACAATGATGGGCTCATGAACATCCATAATCCTAACATACTTCAAACATGGAAAGAAAATGTAGAGTGCCAACCTGTTCTCTTCTGTCATGCAGTTCTAAGATACATTGCCAAATACGCTTCCAAAGTAGAGGGGAGATCTAAGACCTACCACCATATATTAACCAGAATTGTAGATACATCACATCCAGCTGATATTTCCTTAAATTCCTATTGATACTTTCACTTAGAAGCAATTGTAGATTGTGACATTAGTGCCCAGAAAACTTTCCATATGCTCCAAAAGTTTCCCCTTGTCACATGTAGCCACGCCATCACCAAACTAAATGTTGGTCACTAGATATTTTTTCAAGTCTCTCATAAATTATCTGATTTCTAGTCAGGATCTACCTTCATCGAAACAATTCCACTCAAACAGTTGAATGATCAGGGAGTCATCAACTTCCTTAAGAAGAATATCCTTTCCAGGTTCGACGTTCCGACTTCAATTGTTTTTGACAATGAAACATATTTTTCATCGTTAATATTATATGATTTTGCATTGGAAAATGGAATAATATTAAAACATTTAGCTAATTACTATTCGCAGGGAAACATACTTTTTGAATCTACAAATAAGAAGCTTATATGCATCATTAAGAAGATTGTTTTCTCTGAACAGAGGTACTAGCACTTTGCTTTGGTGAATTCCTTATGGGTTGACTGATTCATGCCAAAACCTTCTTTGAATATGTCTACATACTTCTTGGTGTATGGAAAAGAAGCCATCCTACCTTTGAACATCTATTTTCTTGCCCTTCAACTTTCACAAGAGTCCCAGGGAAATCCATCCCTATTGGTTCAGAGAAGGATAAACACCTCTGCAAGCTGCAGGAAGGAGGACATAAAGAAAAAGAAAAATTCTCTCTTCACCAGAGTCATATCAAGAGGTGGTTCAATAAGAAGTCTACAGGGAAAAATGAATACAGTTTGGGTGACCTAGTATTGAAGTGAAACAAAGCCCATGAGGACAAAGGAAAACACACTAAGTTCAAATCCCTATCGATCAGAGCATTCGTTATGCATGAAGATCACAAGACTATTTTAAACTCAGGCACACACAAAGAAGCCATAAAACACATTCACACAAGACACTTATTTACATTGAAAAAAATCGAAAAAAAAAATACCAGCAAAAAGATAAGCAAGAAAACAAACTATGTACAAAGGGCAAGGCAAGGCACAACACTAGATCATCATTAAAAATGTTATTTTAAGTTTTGGCCATTGAAAGGAAGAGAGTCAATCTTCCCGTCTAGTGATTGAAGAATGTATATGTGTTGGCCAAACTTTCATTACAACATTCGGCTAACCTTCGATCCTCCTTGTTTTTGTTACATCATCTAGTCAATGATGTTTTGACGGAAAATGCGATCCGTCCATAAGGATATTCATTAGAGAAATTTTGAGGTCTAAAATGGGCCTCCTAAGAAAAATGTACAACCAAATAAACTTTATAAGAACCAATAAGATTCAAGATGATGATGTCAACCATGGGGGATGATTCACCATTTTTGGGGTGAAAAAGTAAAAAGACTAAAAAATAATAAAATAATAAACTACTTTTTCAACTTGTATTTTTAACTTATCTCCCTAAGGTTATACTCAAATTTCAAGTGGGATGACTCGTTGGATTCTAAATTTAATTCTTCATCCAAGTAATACTCATGTTGCATACTTTTGATGGAGAAAAAATGTGATTGCAATCACATTTTTTCATGTATTTCTCATTTTTCATGTAGCAAGGTCCATCGAAAGTATGCAACATGGGTACTCCTTGGATGATGAATCAAATTTTTCATCCAAAGAGTATTAACGCTCGAAATTTGAGTAAACCCATAGGGAGATAGGTTGAAAATACGAGTTGAAAAAGTAGTTTTTTTAGTTTTCCCTCTAAAATTTGATGATGTACTAATATTATTTTATTATTTCCACTATTATTTTATAATTTCCTTGGGAGGCCGATTTTAGACCTCAAAATTCCCCTAATTTTTTTGTTGAACAATAATACTTTTGCGTATTATGGAGACCTTATGGCCGCAGTCGATTTTTTATGTTTCAGTGTTTTCATGCTTATCCAATCAGTAGATGAGGAAAAGGGGAAAAATATAAATGAGTAAACCTAAATCAAACGTATTTATATGTTTCTCTAAAGGAATAACCTCTCTTGCTCCCATTGTAAGTCAGGATCCCTCTTTTTCCCGTAAAATTAAGAAGTTCCTATGCACAATCCTATTTAAATATATATAAAAAGGTGAAAGAAGAAAGGCTTCCTGCGCAGAGAGGTGAAGAAAGCAACTTTGTCGAGGTATTGTCCAAGCTCGCTCGAATTAGATCAATGTTTGTGTTCCTGTAGTGACTCTATCGTGGTATTGTTCAGGTTTGTTGGCAACAGAGCAACACCAGAGATTAAAAACTATACTATGAAAATCTAAAGCTCACGAACTATACTAACCTTTCTTATTCGAAACATTGTGATATTGTTGATCTTATGATTTTGTTCAACCAAGAAGGCATAGAGTCACCCTGAACAAAGACCCTGCACAGAAGAGTCAACCTAAACAAAGAAGTTGGAATTCTATTAGTGTGTCGCCAATTGTTGTCGCTGCTACAACACCCTCCAAAATTTTTGTCTACACCAAATTTTTGAGCCCACTTTTTTCTTGCATACTATTTTCACAAACACTAAGACTTATCACTTGTGTTTTATCTAAGTGTTTTGGTCCCATTTGCAGGAAAATTGAAATGTCGTCTTTTCACATGGTAAGTGTTGCACGATGTATATAATATTTTTTGTTGTTTTCAAGGGGTTATATTTATGTAAATTAGTTTATAATACCATGTAAACATTTATTGCACTCATTTCCAAAGTTTGAAGCACTTTCACACAAGTGTCGTCGCAGTTGTCGCAAAGTGTATCTTTGGTGTCACACTTGTCGTAAGCTATCGTAAATTTGTCGCATTGAGGGAGGTATGTTGTTAATGTTTTCTATATGATCTATGTTATGTCATAAAATGTTCTAATTGTGTGATCACAATTGATACTTATCATTGTTCACATCAGCTTCATGGATCCCACACTTAGCCAAATTCAGAAAACTTCCTAACCCCTCATCCGGCCCTCCTGAACTACGCATTGCGCAGTCTCAACCCTCAAGATGAAACTATGCCTCTTCAAACTGTGCAATGCGTAGTTCCTGCCTCTTGACACTACACAATATGCGATTCCTACCTCCCACGACTATGCACTACACAGTCTGAGTACTCGATCTCGACCCGTGAGCTCCAAAACTGCGCAATCCTTCCCTCCATCCAGGCTTGAAATATGCATTTCACAATCTCAATCCTCAATCCCAACCCTTGAGCTCTTGAATTTCTCAATTGTGTATTCACCTGGCCTCCTTGTCCATCCAACACTGTGCAGTGATCAATTTCAATCATCAAGCCCTCAACCTGGCTCCTTGATCTCTCTAACTGCGCAATATTCATGACCAGTCTATCCTGAAATGCACATTGCGCAATCTCAAGGCTCAGACCTGACCCTTATCTTCCTTAGCTACATAATTATGCAGTCACTGATCCTCTCCCTTAGTCTATAACCCGGTTTCGACTCAGCTAGTGGATTATCATGCAACATGTTAGACTAGGGGTTTATCATACTGATGTTGTCTTGTCATGAATGAATTGTAGAGGAAATTATTCTATCACACCATGACATGATGATGAAGGAGGATATGAAGAATGGAAAAATGCTATAAGACACCCTGTAGTTGAATATGCAAGTTGATCAATCAAGAGAAAGCAAAGGGACACCGGTTTGCGACCACAACTCAAGACCTGATATCACTAAAGTATCCTTACCTTTAGGCCATATGGAAGTGAACAAGAGAGCATTCTCAAGAAGACATATAGCAAGAAGCAACGAGAATGGCTTGACATTTCCATGTCATCATGGAGTCCATGTCAACAATGTCATTTCATGAGTCATCATATGCCACATTATTTTTTGGATTATGTAAATACTTATTCGATATGTATTGTAAATTGTAAGTCCAAAGGATATGTACATAATATGAAGATTCATGTAAAGTCAAAAAGTCACAAGAAGTCAAGCAATTATGAGGGTAGTCAAAGAGTCACAAGGGAGGTGAAACATTACCCCATTGGTTATATATACACCTTCATTGTATGAGCAGCGGACTTTTGACCTTGGCTCCTCCCACAAGGCATTAGAGAGACAAGATAGTTCTGTTGCGGAGAAATTAGTGGCTCCAATGCTGCACTTTTGGAGCTAGTGTGTTCATTATATACATGTGTCCAGAAAATTTTACTTAATATTTGAAGCTTGACGTCCAGCATGTTCCTCATGCATGGATTGTGAATATTTTGTAAGATTTTAATGTAAATGTTTATGATTCATGTTTGTTTTGACCTGTTGACCTATTTTGGTTATGTTAGTGCTTATCATATTGAGAATGTTTTGTAATGGTTTCAATGACCATCGCATCTTTGTGGATTATTTTGTTGGATGTTAGACGGATCTTTATTTTTCATGTGTGTCTCTGCTAGGGTGGTACTATTAGCTCTCTCTTAGAGTCTCACTTTCCTTTCCATACGCATTAGAATAACCTTGACACACCTACAATTGAACACTCACCAAGCACACTTACTTGCTTTTCGAAGGCACATATGCACTCCTCTCTCTTGCTTACAGTTAGAGTCAATGAAAACCTTTAAGAAAATGATAATTGGGTCACATTATGGATGGGGCTCCTATCCCAAACAATATGAGGTCTAATTGGGACCGCATATCAAGGAGACACCTTGAATGTTGGTAGGTCCAGCACTGTCAACACAGTGGTAATTACCACCAACGTAATGTTGACGATAACAACCTGCTGAAGGAATCCATCAAGCAAGTAGAAAATACACCTGTGTTCAAATTGGGTGCAAGTAGAACCTCAAAATTCGCATGCACATTAATATTATTATAAATCAAGTCATTATTTGGTTGGTTAGACAAAGGATTCACCACCCTACTGAATTGAATTGAAATTTATTTCTTACAATTCATTTTCAATTGGTGTATGTGTTTCCGTCAACTTGCAGAGAGGTGCATTAGTTGTTAGTTGAGTTGGGGATTGAATATAAGTAAGTTCATTCATGTAAAAATGATTGAATTTTATGCATAGATGAATATTAACACAAGGTAGACTTCCATATATGCAAAGAGAAGAGATGTCGTAGAGATGTACAAGGTCCTACAATTCCAAATAAGGTTTTACATCACATGCCAATTATACCTAGACATAAATGAATGTTTCGTTGTGTTATCACTAGGCTAGAACATGCTTGGTTGTGTCAACCACCAACCAAGAATAACTATTTCAAACCAAATTTTAACTGGAAGTTATCCCTTCCAGTTTGAGAGGGCTCTCTCAAGGAAAATAGTAAAATGTTCCAAAATAAAATTCAATTTTTCATATGGCTAACTCTGTTTCTACTACATGTGATTTTGCGGGTGAAAGAGAGTGTGATGACTGCCACCATTGGGCATGGAGTTTGTGGTAGTGTATTCGATGCATGGGCAAACTAAATACACTTTCTTAGTAGGGAGGATGCTTACCTACATACAAGTCACAGTTCAAAGTGGTATGTCAAACGTTAGGGGAACAAGTTCAACATGTAATAAGCAAAGTTAAATGGAAACATAGCATGTTACATAAACAATGAAACAAATTAAAAAAAACGCGCTCAATAGAGAAAACACACTATTAACTCAAAAATGGAGAGCTTTCTCCCTTTATTAGGTGCTGGTAGTAGTGTAAGATAGAATGCTAAATCTCTTTTAGTGGATCCTTCGAGCTACAGAGCTCCAATATCCAAGACAATGGGGTCTCTTCCCCTCAAGTTTTCAGCAAGCCTCTCTTCCCTCTCAAAGGATGGTAGATCGACGAACATGTGGTGAACTCTTCTCTCTTGGATTGAGATGCTGGATGGCCAACAACTAAATCCTTCCAATCCTCCTGCTGCTGGATAACACAAGGTGGTTTTCTAAGGAGAAATTTGGCCAACATAACAATGTGTCTCCTATTTCTCTTCCCATGGCTGGATTTTATAGACCATTTTCAAAATTTCTCTCCTTCTCTTGGTCCAAGATGGATGGTGACACAAGAGTGGGGGTATTATTCCTTTGTGTGTTGCATTAAAGCCTCATGGTGGCTCAAAGGCGATTGTACTTGGTTAGGTTGAGTGAGAATATTTTTCTCCAAGTGTGCCAAGTGGTCTTGGATGGTAACATTTCACATCCCCAAGGCTGTGCGACTATTGAAGGGATAGCCGCGCAGTGTGTGCATATCGAAGGAAAAGCCACACTACGCACTCAGAGCCGGTGTTTTCTATGTGCGATCCAAAAAAATTTCCTTCTGACCTTAGGAAAAATTAAATTTTTAGCTCCTTTAATGTATTTCTTCCCTGTAATACTTTATCTGTAACTTCTGCTTGACACTTTTTAATGTCTTAAGATTTTATGATCTTCCAATGTTAACAGTTTCCCCCTAATGTATGAGGTCTAGGAAGAATTGTATAACCGAAATAAATTATAGTTTCTTTTTTTGTGTAGTCCTTTTGAGAGAGAGAGAGAGAGAGAGAGAGAGAGAGAGAGTAACTCGCTTTAGAACTTAGTTGAGATACCCATTGCCGTGAGTAAAAAAGACATTGTGCTCTGTTGGAAACCTACAAGAGATAGAATGAATAAAATATTTCTACGAGGTGGGCACATCCCATGCTCATGATGTTTTGACTAGTGAAGCTTAGCTAACAGATAGTGGTTCTGTTTATGTCACTTTTTGGTAGTGACCTGTTGTTGGTTGATGCAATGGTTGTTGATGCCCTCAGGGGCATTTTTCTTTGAAAGAGGGTTGAATGCGATACCCATACGCATAATATTGGTATGTCATGTTTGTTTAGAACAAGTGCTCATTGTATGCATGGGCGTTTGACTGTTGGGGACCTTCCCATGTAAGCATTGTTGAAAGAGATGCTTATCAAGTCATCGGTCTTTGAAGAATTTTGACAGAGTGCAACGTTTATGAAGTATGATACCATCCTGACATGAAAGCTTATATTGAAGTCAAATTTCAATAGGATCAATGACATAAATGGGCAATGATTATTCCCATAGTGCTGTCTGGGGATGCCCCTATTGAGGTGAGGAGTCATCCAAGGTACTACCTCCTTCTTAGAAAATGTTTGTTATAGTTAACAAGAAGGAAGCATCAACCGACCAATATGAGTATTGATGCAAGGGACCAAGGTTTTTGATGTAGCAGGGCGTGGTGTGATGGGATAACTAGGCATGATGATGAAAAATGGCTATAATTGATGATGGTAGTTAAGTGGCTTGAGGTCGGAGCTGCAAATGCGAGTGGCGGCAATCATAACAATTTCTGGTGAGGAAATCCCTGGAGTCGGTAGGACATCGAGGGTTGGTGTATGGTTGTTATGAGCGTCATGGTGGGGTGTGGTAAAGAATGCGTAGCTCTGACCAAGGGAGATTAGGTACTGTTGTCAGGTGAGAAATGTGAATGGATGGGTGGGAGTGCTCTCCTAAAAAATATTTGTACATTTTCCAAAAAATATAGAATGGGTTTGGATGTACAAGAATAGAGATGCGTGCCCTTGTAAACATGAAATAATCCATCACTATGGTGTGAGGAGTGTGGGGGTGATGAAGCGAATGAAAAGTGTCGCAGATGCGCTATGCTGACGGGGGTGTGATAGGCCAAGTGTGAGATGTGGTGGCGATTTTTTGATCTTCTTATGAGAATGGTAGCCCGGGAAAGGGGTTTTAACATGGTATGGGTAAAAATTTACTTGACGTATGATGAATGAATGAACATGTAGTACTTATTGGGCTTGGTTTTTATGGCCATAACTCCAGACCTTTGGTATATGGTCTACATGAGTGATGGATTCCATGGAGGGTGAGGCTCTACCGATATGCAATGGTGTTTATCATGTGCAAGGTGGGGTGATAATAAATATGGCCAGGTGAATGAAACTTATGGTTTATTTCTTCGGAGAAATGACGTCAAGATATGCAAACTTTCTTTAGGGAGCCTATCATGCTAGGGGTAGAATGATACCTACTCTTGTACCTTTGTTTGTTGGGACATATGGTGATTCCGCATGTTTTTAATACCTGCAACCAATACCCCAAGTAAAATCATATTTTTGATACAAACATATTTGAAATAATTTTGAATGTAAATCAATAAGAGAGGGCATACTTGCTGTGACTGAAAAAATGACTTTTTCTTAGGCATGGATTTATGGGGTCTAGCTTGAGTAAGATGAAGCATTTATCACTGTGTTTCTTGCGGTTTTTCAATTGGGCATTTTGAGCTCTAGTTATGGTCTATTGAATAATGGGAAAAGGGTGATGTATGGGCCAATATGGCTCATTTAAACTCATTTGTTTCTTTTGAGAGTCAGAGGTCAGAGCTGAGCCCCTGCTCCTGATATTTTCTTGTTGTTGCGGTCATCCTGAGTACTCGAGATTCGCATCGTTAGTGTTAGGTATGGCCCTAAACTTCCAGCTTTTTAATTTTATCACTTTTTTTCCTGGGGGGTCTATACAAATTTGGATTTGTACGGATTTTATACCTCATTTTTGCCTCGACCACACGGGCCATCAAGGCTGACTCGCACGGTCCTCGTGCAGAAATAAATTTTCGTGCGAGGCCTTCGCGTCTGGAAAAAATTTTGCGCGACGATTCATGTGTATGTATCTAATATAGATGCATGATCATTGTGCTTGAGCTCTACACAGGCGTGACAATGTCAAATTTTAAAAAATAATAATAATTTTTTGGGTTTTAGACATTGATTTTTGGTTTTTCTCTGGTGACAGGATGTTGTGGCATGAGAGAGACTGGCCTGATATTCGAGCTATTGTGGCCTAAGACCCCGGTGCTTGGGGGGTTTTGGCATAGTATGGGTTTCTCAAATTTTTATAGAACAACCTGCTGAGGTCACAGGATGGCTTACTTGGATACCTGGTTCGTTGTTGGAACAAGAGACGATGTGTTATGGTGTTGCGTCATAGAGACATTGTCATCCAGCCGCAGACTGATATTTACTTCATGACCGGTCTACTGCCTCAGGGGGAGGCTCTTCCACACCCACTCCCAGTTGGGGGAGTGAACATTCGTCGTTGGGCTCGGGATCACTGTGGTCTTAATGCGATTACACAGGGATGTGTCCGTATTAGCTTTGTGATAGACTTGTTTGAGAGGGGTGCCCTCACGATGATAGTTTTCTTAACAGGGCCGTCATCGCCTCATAGAGCGTCTAGTCCACATATTGTAGTTTTTCGCTGGCTTCGGGCCAGTCACTTCTATGACTGGGCTCGCCATGTTTACCAGGCCATGGTGACAAAATTGGGAAAGGACCAGAGGGCGACCTCTAAGGACTTCACCTATGCGAGAATCCTTTGTAGTATCATGTATGAGAGGGTGGTGATAGTAGGCATTTTGTAGTAGTGCCCCTGGGTCTTCCTGGGTATCCTAGGATGTGGCGATGGGAACCTGTGATTCCCCGAGGTGGAGGAGGAGAGGTGGGTCACTATTGGGATGCAACAGTTGATTCATGGTTTGAGTCGAATCCCCAGATGTTTTTGGAATACCCATACTCAGGTATGTACTTCTAGGCGGACCCAGATATGGGTCTTCCTGGCAGTAACGCATGGGGCCCAACACGTATGGCCTTTGATGTTTTTCTGCATTTTTTAGAATTTTTATCATATATAGATCTATATGTCTTTGATGGTGACACTGATACTATTTTTTGTTTCTCTTGCAGATGTGGGTTCAGTAGGGCCACCTACTTACCACTTGGTGGGACATCAGCCCATGAGGAGGGTCCCAATTGGGGATGGTCAGGCCTAGGTTGGGGGGCAGGGAGGAGCAGGAGGCCCTTCAAGAGAGGGCAACAATGTTGCAGTTGCCGGAGGAGATGCTTCTCTCCTTGCCCATGCTAAGGCAGCTAAGGCATGGGCAACAACAGTCAAGGGTTGTTTTGCGGTGGTCGAGGAACAGTTGGCCGCTGCTGACCTTAAGGTGCTGGCAGTAGAGGCTCAGGCTGAGGCTGCTGACGCTCACGCAACAGGTCTAGCTGACTCATGGAGTCGGTGTTGGAGCAGGGTCCCTTCATCGCTACCATCGATGAGTTGCAGCTCAATATGAAGAACCTAGCACTGTTGTGACTCGGGACGAGTCACAAGATTTTGTTGGGGGCCTGTACGAGCGGGATTTGGGGATTTGGGGCTAGTCAAAGACCCTCATGAGTTGTAATAGGAAAAAGGTAGAATTAGGGGCCAAAAACCACAGTTTGTGGACCTTATATGAGCGCAAGCTAAATATATAAATAGGAGTCTAGATCGAGTTGAGTAAGAAGTAGTAAGTCTGAACTAAGTTTTGATATGATGTTCTAAGCTAAAAGGCGAGCTTGTCAGGGTTTAGAAGGTTCCTGTTGACTGTGTGCATGGAGAGATTAGTCTTGTTGTGTGTGGACCCCGCTAGCTGTGTGCGCGGGTAGAACGGAAGTATTGTAAGGATGATATGAACTATGAATGAATAAATGAATGTCTTGGGATACATATGAGTAGAAAACACATTTGTGTTCTACTTTATGATTTGTTTCTGTATGTTATTCCTGTTTACTACATTATATGTGTCAAGATCGGTTGTGTAACTGCCTTCCACCTTATATGAATGTTGAATGAATGGATCTATGACTGTCAAACCTGAATGTTATGTATTAAGGGATTACGAGACCTTTATCTATGCGTGCACAGATTAACCTGCGCAAACTGACGTAGGTCTGCCTGGTTAGGGTTTTTGGTTAGGGATTCTTTTGCGAAGGTCAAACCATTGTTGTTATTGATCTGAAGCCGCCCCCATCATTTAATTCTCTCTCGAGGTGTGGAAATTTGGTTTTAGCAACCCCACATACTGCTTCTGGTGATATTTTAACTTGCGCAAGTAGGTCACTGCCGAAAGGGCCAGTAGTAAGAGGTTTTTGTTGGTTAACCTTAACTCTAAACCTAGGTCAGGACCCCTCAAGCCAAAAAATGGTTTCGTTCCCAGACAGGGATCATTTTGAGAGAGATTGGGTGATGTGGCGGCCATCAAAGCTTGAATTAGAAGACTGGTTTGAGAAGCAAATTCAAGAATTTTCCCTTAAGGAAAATAGAAGTAAGAAACTATCTGCTGAAGAATGGAAACATAAGTATATCTTCACCGAGGTTCACGAGATGTTATTTGTGACCTTTGCGCATGAATTACAGGAGTAGTTGTCAAGATTAGCAGGTTCCAAACCTGTTGGAAGGACGATAAGGTCACTCAGTGGACACCATAATTCATCCAAAAGTTATAACAGACTGATAATTCCATCACCCGGACCGTAGATCATTGGGTTGACAACATCTTGGATGGGTTTGTGACAAAATTTTGCAGTAGATCGATTTGTATAGTACTCTGAAGCTGAAAGGAGGTTCTTCAAGGGATTGAGATGTAAATTCATACGCTCTCTACCTTTACTGATTAAGATTTTATTGTGTGAAAAGGGTATTTTGTGCAACCACGCTGAGTGAATGACCCCATATAAGCTAGAAAGCACTATGTGCAACGAAAAATATTATCAGGTTAATCAGAGAGGAGACAGATCTGTATACAGCCCTATGAGAAACTTGCTTAACAATGATACAGAAAGCGGTGAGGCTATGTGCGCCGGAGGTAGCCCTCTTGCTACTCCATCCTCGAACTCGCGTAAGGGTAAGACATCTCCTACCCCACCACCACCGCCACCAGTAGAAGATATGACTGCGCATATGAATCTAGCCACCTTTAAAGGTGTGGGAGATGAGGATATGGAGAGGTTTTGGTTTATTGCCAACGCATTATGGACTGTGAAAAATGTTAACACTGATTTTGTCAAGAGAGTGAAATTGGCTATGGAATTTGAAGGTTGTGTGTTATATTGGTTTATGGGATATCTGACTCAACACGTTGATCCCACTGTTGCTCAAATTAAGGATGCTATGAAAGAAAAATTCAGGAAACCGAAGTCCTACTCATAGTGCGTAACATAATTAAAAGATATCAAACAAGAGGCAAATGAATCTTCTTGGGAGGTCGATCAATGGCTGAAGCGCACCATCAGTGAGGGAGGATTTATTTATGATGATAAACAACATAAGGAATGGTTTATTTCCATGCTCTTGCCACATCTGCGCGAGCCTATGAATCAGCAGAAGATCGATTCTCAGGCCGAAGCTTTGGAAGTTGCTATGAAACTAGACGTTACGCCCAAAGTAGATGATCAATTCAGAACTCTGCAAATCCAAAATAAATTGGAAGCAATGCACTTGGAGATTCAAAACGTACGCAGAGATAAAGGAAAGGAAGATGGCGCAAATGTCCAATGCATACGTTCTAAGGGTTCCAGCCACACCAAAGATCAATGTACATTGTTCTCAGATTACATGCAAGCAAGAGGGCCGAATCCACTGCGCCCCAGGGATGCTGTTGGGCCAAGTGGTACTCCCACACTATGGTGCACTGATTGTAGGGTAGCTGGACGATGTTACAACATTTTTTGGTCATCTAACCTTTTATCATTAGATGAAACCAAGTGCACCATGTAAGACCAATTTCACCCTAAGTAAAATTGCTTTCACTATGTGAAATAACTTAGTAAAACACCTTTATTAAGTTGTTTATGGTCATATTTAACCCAAAACAAGGAAATTAATTAAATAAATCATTATTTATTTGATTATTTCCTAGGAATAAGTTGTTTAAATCATCATTTAAATAATATTCCTAGTTAAATTTGACTAAATCATTTTTAAATAATTAAATAAATCATTATTTATTTAATTATATTCCCACCATTTCCATAAAATAATAAATAAATAATTTATTTATTTATTTTTTATAAATAAAGGAATTGACCCAAATCAAAAATCCTTTTCCCTCCAACAAATATAATAAAACATTCCTAAAGGGTGGTTCTAGAATTTGATTAATAATATTTTATTCATGCACCAAGTTCTAGATAACCCTAATATTTTGTTATAAATAGAAGGGTTTTCCCTATTCATTAGTCACCTTCCATTGCATTAGATCACTCTGGATCTATACTTGGTCACATTTTCCATTTTTGCCTTGTGAGCTCCCTTTGAGTTCTATGTTTGTCTGGGTTTTCTACACCAACAAGAGAGAGAGATTATAGATTTGAAATGCTGAGGACTTTCAAGAACCCATCCCATTGAGGAGAACTGGAAAACACCTTTCTTGTTTTCCTCTCAGGTGCCCCTTTTTAATATAATATAAAAATTCTTTCAAATACATTGTTCTTGTCTTGTCTATTGGATGCATGAAGCCACATTTTACTTTATCTGTTTAATGTCTTTTATGCTTAGCTATGAATTTGTGCAACATTATTTGGATCACCTAATTGCAAATTTGAAGATATTTGGCAGCCATAATTGATGTTAAGGCTATTTGTTATGCATAGCTAAAGTGGTATTTTACGACGAAAGATTCATACTGACAATTGGCGACTCCACACAGGTTTTCTTTTGTGACCGCTGTCATTTTATATATTCCTGCATATCCAGATGTTTCAGACCCTAGAGTTTCTCTTCAGTTTTCTGTTTTTCCTATTTTTATGGTGCTTTCCACCTCTAAAACCCTCAAACGTTAAAATTTTTAGCTTCCATGTGTTTCTAGCCTTATTGCGCAGGTGACAGACATCAGCTGTAGCTGAGACAACAACTTTTTCTGAAATCTGCCGCCGAGAGACCCGGATCTGCAGGTCGCACTTATTAGCCAAAAAACTACGACCCGGCCTTGAGGTCGCACTTTTCTGCCCTAAAACTGCGACCTGCACTTTTTTTTGCAATTTTCCAGCACTTTTTCTGGGTTTGTCTGAAGCTTCTGTTAGGGTTTTCCAGTCTTTTTCTCCACCCATTTAGACCTGTTTCTGATCTGTTTCACTCAAATAAGTGGGAATATTTCCCCTTAGGGCTCTAGTACCCTACACTTTTTGTGGGAGAGTTTTCGCTTTTTCAGAAGTCTGCATTTACAGAGTTTCAACCTTCTTCTTTTCCGATATGATACCTCATTTGCAGATCCCTTTAGATAAGCTCTTATCCCTTTCAAATCACCTCATATAGTTTTGTTTCGGTTCATTTCTAGGGCCGCCTCCTTGTCTCTTCTACCTTTAGCTGATCCCCTCCTTTATAGCAACAACCTTGCCTCTGCCTCTTTGTTGTTCTCTGCACCTCTTTTCAACAGATTTCTCCTTTAGATCCCCGTCCCTCCCGACCTTAGATCTATTGGCCTCTTTTTAGCGTGCTTTGATTAGATTTTTTCCCACTTATAGACTAGTTTTGAGAGACCCGCCTTCTTGGGTTAGATTGATGCATTGTTAGCTGTTAATTTTCTATTCTTTCAGTCTTATTTATTGCAGATTTATTTTCAGTTACGCAGCACAGTTTTTCTTTTACTCTCAAAACGTATGGGTTTAAACAATTAAAATTAATGCACGCCACACATTGACCCTAAGCGAAGAAGAGCCTGGTTACCACCACCTGGAAAAGACTTTAAAATCAATTGACATTGCACCTCCCTGCCCTTGTCAGTTTTTCTTCTTCCTGTCATCATTGCGCCTCCAAGGCGTTTGTCCCAGAGACTTCTTGGCCTTCACCCTCCGTTTCCGGTTGGTCGACTTCCTCCTTCCTGCTATTATCGAGTGAGTCCTCCCCCGAGTCCGCACTCCGACTCTTCTTCTGATTTTTCGGGTTCTCCCCCTACTCCTGGTTCCCCCCCTGTTACCTTCACCATGTCTAGTTCAGGGCCTAGCGCTAGCGGCAACCCCAGTTCTACTGCTGGGTCCATTTCTAGTGGAACCACTACGGGACCTACCTCGACTGCTCCTTTTCTCCCATATATGGCAGGTCTCAGTCTCCCCGACTTCAATTAGCTAATCAATGATCCTATTCGCCACGATGTCAGTTGGCCTGCTATGCCAACCAAGCTCCCCTCCGACATCCCCAAGTTCAAAGGCCTTGCTAGTGAAGATCCCTCCAACCATATCCAATCTTTCCACATGTGGTGTTCATCCAATTCCATTACTGACGATTCCATCCGTATTAGATTGCTCCAACACACGCTTACTAGCGAAGCTTCTAAATGGTATGTTGACCAGGCCACCTCTTCCCATACCACCTTTGCGACCATTGCGCAAGCCTTTTTATCTTATTTCCAGCTCCCTCTCCGATACGACACTGGTACTGAACTCTTGACTTCTTTTCATCAATCCTCTTCGACCCGCCTTTCCGCTCATGTCAGGAATGGCGAAGAAGATGGAGCTTATGTCACGCTCCTCCCTTTGAAGATCAGGTTTATATGGACTGGTTCCTTCGCTCTCTCTTACCTCCCATTGGCAAAGATGTTGCATCCCATTTTCCCTAAACCGAAGAAGCCGCCATCCAAATAGCCTTGAAATATGACCTTATCTATGCTCAATCTGGTTATGTTTATACCGTCCTTCCTGACCTCCCCAAACCCGGTGGCCCTAACGCCCCGGGGGCATATCACTCTATCGACGGTATCGTTGGAGCTCTATCACATACCTTTGCTCAACCTCTTCTGGGATATGGTTTCCCTCCAGGAGGGGCCAGCACCTCCGACAATTTTCCCCCTCCAGGTAGCATGTATCCAGGATATGGTATTCCTCCTCCTTTTGCACACACTCCTGCTTACCTCAATGTTGCCCATCCTACCCCTTATCCTTACCCATAGCTTGGTGTCCCAGCTCCTCCGGCCTTTGGACCTCCCCCTCCCTTACCTTCTCTACCCCCGCAACCGCACTTACTACCCCCTCCAAGGAAAGTATTTGCGCAGCAGGGTGCAACTAATCCTCTTCCTTCTCAAAGAAAGAGGAAAGGCAATTAATCTGCCCCTGGTAATCGTGGATCTAATCCTTCTAGTATTGATTCTAACACTGCCAACCAGCCACAGGGTTCTTAGCCCAAGCCGGACAGGCCGCTTCGCACCAATAAGCCCTGTTCGTGTTGCAATGTCTATGGTCATTACACTCACGATTGTCCCCTATTACCCTAGATGAGGCAGATGTGGGAGTCTCAGGTCATCGTGCGGGGACAACACTCCTCCCCTACTATCCCTCCCAATAGGGCTACTTCCCAACCCGTTGTGTTCACTGATCCTTTCCCTCAAAAAGGATTCGTGGCTACTCAACCACCTCATGCCTTGGTAACCACTCAACCTTCCCCTTCTGGTTCCTCTGATTACCAGATTCTCATGATGGCCTCTGACCAACCTCTCACTGTCGACCCTAACCTTCAAACTCAGTCTCGTCAGTACTCCACGCCTCCTGTTTCGTCTATCTTCGAGTCCCCATCTTCAGGTCCTATAGAGCCTCTGTCGACACCCAATTTTCCCTTGCAAATCCCTCCGCCCAAATCTGAGGTTCATACCAAGATTCCTAAGGGCCCATTACGCCAAAATGCTGCCTCTGGTCAGGCTGCCCATTCATATAGCATAGTAGATGATCTGGCACAATCTCCTGCTGCCATTTCAACACTGGAACTCCTCCAGTCGTGTCCTTCCCAAACTAAGGCTCTACTATCTGCCGTGGGCGCTGTAGATCCTGTCAATGACCAATTGATTGTTTTTGATGTCCGTCAGTCAGACGATCCCCCCCTGCCTGCTTCTGTTGCTTTCCAAATCCCAGTCAAAATCTGAAATGCCAACGTCGCTCGGTGTATTATTGATGAGGGGGCATCTACCTGTGTGATGTCTGCTTCGGTTTGGAAACAACTCGGATCTCTTGAGCTGGCCCCTTCCACAATCACCCTTCGTGCGTGGGATGGCCATGTCTCCCAGCCCATTGGCCTATTTCGTAACTATCCTATCACCCTTGCGGGTAAGACTGTTTGTGTCGACGTTGAAGATATCGACGCCCCTATTGAGTACAACATTCTTTTGGGGCGTAGTTACACCTATGCCATGTTTGCTGTCCCATCCGCAGTCCACCGCAAGATGTTTTTCCATCATAATGGAAAGATTGTCACCATTGACCAGTTGACATACCATGAACCAAAATCTCAAACCTCACCTGAGTCCACCATCTCTACTGTCACCAATAAGCAAACTGTTGATTCTTTTACCAGTGTTTCCCCTGGCGTCTACAAAGACTCCTCTTTGCTTGGAAATTTCCCAGGTCCTCCCCCTCATCATGTCTCTGATCCCAGCTTAGCGAATGTTTGCATGATGCAATCATCTCAGGCTGACCTTCCACAGCCTGCTTCGGCTAGTCACCAACCTCAATATCACCCGCCGCAACCTGCTCCTAGCCCTTCGCCTCAGCCGACCGAACCTCTTTCGCTTGGACCTTCCCATCCACCTCACACTTAGGCACCGCCCTACCCTCTTGAGTCGGTTCCCCCAGGCCTCCACCATATGGGAGCCATCCCTCCTGGCCATTACCCCGCCGGTCAAATACCTTTCCTTGCTCCCCCTCCCGGAGTCTATTCGGTTCCCGTCATGGCCACCCTTTCCCTCCCTAATTTCACCTTGGGAATACCGGTATGGTACCTTACTCCTCCAGCCGAGACCCCCCCGACCACCCCAAACCATACATTGCTGTGACACCAGTTCAACCGATTCCCTTCGCTCCTTCCACCGCTACAGTGCCCCTAGCCCCTTCGCAAGACCATCCTCATGTTGTGACAACTACGGGTAAGAAAAGAAAAGCTCGCAAGGGGGCATCCAAAGACATGGCCACCGCACCCGACCCTACCCCTCCTCCACTCGCCAAGCCTTGTGCCTTGTGTGATGGTATCGGTCATGCCACCCATACTTGTCCTGAGTTGCCCCGTATCCAACCCATGTTTAAAGTCGCGTTCCCTGAATCTACGGTCCCTGAAACCTCTGTTTCTTCCTCATCTGCAGCCAAGAACCCAAAGACTCTTTGCACCAACAAACCCTGTGCTCTGTGTGGTGTCCATGGCCATTATTCTCACCATTGTCTTCACCTCGTGCATTACCGAGCCTCTTTAGAGGTCATTCACGAGTACGAAGTTGAACAAAATCAATCCGCCTCTCCCATCCTTGCTCAATATGCATCAAGTTTACTCGAGGATCCCCCTGCTACCATTGACATTCCTCCCCTTGATGTTGAGATGTAGAAACCTGCTGGCCCCCCCTATACCTATCATCATCGACACGACCCTCAGAGTAAATTCCCTTAGAATCCACTCCATCTGTTTTTCTTGATTCCCCTTCCGCAACATTCTTGGGCTCTTCATGCTTTGACCATATTTTTACTTGTTCTTCTATCATTCCCTGTGATGACCCGTATGTGCGCCTCTCTTCCCATACTGATGATTTAGGTAGCTTTGCAGCGTCATGTGGTTTCCTTGACCTTTCCCTTTCCTCCCATCATCAAGATGATACCATCTGTATCTATGATGTCCTTCGCATCATGAGTTCCTGCTCTTTCTCCCATAGTTCTCATTCATCTCCCTCTAGTCGATCTAAGAGTCCTAGACTTCCTACCCAGACTACTCCCTCCCATAGTTGTCATTGGATGTCTACCCTATACTCACGCTGCCATCATTATTCTTCTTCCTCCCATTTCTTGTCTTGTGACACTATTCCACCGGCCCTGTCGTCCACACATTATATTGGCTATGCCGATGGGGCAAGTCGCTATTCCCGAAATCTCGCCTCGGCCGCATGGGCCATCTTTACCCCCTTGCATACCCTCGTTCTTGCAAATGGGGTCTGCATTGGTAATGCCACCAATAATCAGGACGAATATGATGCAATACGTGGTGTCTTAGCCGATGCCCTCTCTCATCACATCCTCCATCTGCACGTTCGTTTAGATTCCCTGCTTCTTGTCTTACAACTTAATGGTGTCTATTGTGTGCATAACCCTATCCTGTTTAGACAATATTTACGAGCGAAACTTTTGATACGTGAATTTAGATTCATTACTTTCAACCATATACCTAGAAGTCAAAATCGCTACGTAGATCAAATTGAAAATCATGTTCTAGACTGGCATTTATCACACACAAGACAATAACATTTCACACCATCAACATAATGCATATACATAATATATATCACATAACATGTTTTTTAGAGTCCATCTACTCTGAAACATATGACATGCCCATAGCATGTTACAAAAACAGAATTACAAAACTAGGGGGCACCACTTGCCCCTACATACATGCTGGGGGGCACCACCTGCCCTACATCTAATCACTCTCTGGAGGATCCCAAGCCAATGGCTCTACTCCCGCAGCTCGTAGATCATGCACAGTCTGACCGGCCATCACCATACGTCGCATGATATCTCGCCACTCCGAGGGTAGCCCAATACATAGATCTATGTACTGGTCATCTAAATCCTGCCAACCACGCTCTGACACACCGGTCAATAGCCCCTCACATCTACGACGAATGTCCTCCACCAGAGCGGCCATATCCTCGTTCTGTGCCGTCCTTGATCCACTTGCACCTGAAGCTCCAGCTGCTGCAGGTCGTCCCATATATCCGGCCGGTTTTACTGGAGCTATATATGCATTCCAAAAAGTATAAATATCAGTACCATGAATAATATTCACAAAATTTAAAATGCACATAACAGATTAGTTACTTATCACTTACCATCGGGCCCCCATACTCGACCAGGCGGAAGCGGCGAGTCCGGATCTCCCTAATAACTCATCCCACTATAGGGATAGTCGTCTATGTACAATGGCATCTAATCCCAATGGGTGAAGAACTCTGGTCAGAACACCTGTTCGACCACCCCGCCTCCTCCTCTACATAGTAGTCGTCCCCACCGACGCATCCGAGGCTCTCTCGGATCCCCATCAGATAGCTGTACATGAGGTCATAAGGTCGGGATCTTCTCAAAAAAGAAGGAGCACAATACTGTCCCATAAGCACAATCATGATTCACTTGCCGCTTACATAGTAACAACTGTCGTTTCACTGACACCAACATCATCTGGGCCCACCCATAGTAGGTCCCACTCAACACACTCTCTACAATCATCATCTCCCTCCAGTGATGTGATGGAACGCTTGGCTGCCCAAGATCCGCAACACTGCTGCTGCCACTGCCCGAGTCTCCAATCTCTCTAGATCCCCAATCGATATCCGAGTCCCTTTGAATCAGACACTTGGTTGAAAATGTCGCTCAACGAACTCCATGATGTTACGCCCCCGCGGTAACACTGGCTGTGTATTTCCCACCATCCTTAATGGTGGGAGACCAGTCAGGAAATACAGATCCTAGACTGTTAGCTCAATCCTGTGCCCCTGCACTATAAACACCTCATGATCTGGATCCCAATAACTGATAATTTGGGCCAACAAGGGCTCCCCAGCCCTCATCAAAGGGTTCTCCACAAATTTCAGAACCCCAAACCTAGCCAATGCACGACGGACACCCTGATCCGCTTGGATTTCCGTCCGTAATGTACCTAGGTCTCTCTCTCTCTAATTGATCTGTATATCTGCCATATCTGCACAAAACCATCATCTTTGTCAGTCTACAGATAAGCGAAACTGCATTCACTCACACCAAAACTGAATCTCAGCCCATAACAACACTAAAACCACCTCCATCTAATAGGTCGCACTTTTTGGCCAAATCTTGGGCCAGGTCGCACTTTTCAGGCCCAAACCTGCATCCTAGGTTGTAGTTTTTGCCCCAAAAAATGCGACCCAACGTAATGATGAAGTAGGAGCAATTACTGAGATTTAAGACCCTAATATAAACTTTGAATCCATCAAAATCAAAGAGTAGGCTTAGGCCTCTTACCTGCAACTGACGGATCGCGATTCCAACAATCGGTTTGTTCGCTACGATCGCTGCAATATTTAGGGCCTTCTCTACTCTCCACATTCACCACAGCTACACAAGCAAATGAATGATTTTGGAGGGAAAATGCCTTATTAGAAGAAAAACCCCTGTTTTTTCTTTCGCCTGCTGCGACCAAACCGTAGCCCCGTTTGACACACCGTCTGCACCATTGGAACGTTCTCACCGAGCACTCAAATGGGTATCTGTTAGTTTTTCATGTTTTGATACTTCACCACGACACATTTTGTCCACGAAGGGTCTCTTCATCTCTCCTCCTAATCAGAATTCTTCACTTCCAATGCTTGTACTTGGGGGACCACTTTACCCCTTTACTTGTCTTTGTTCATGTTGATTTTAGTCATGAGACACCCTATTGTACTCATGTTTTTATGGTCTCCCATTGGACCTTTACTGTGTGGCAGCACCATCGAGTCGCCCTTGTTTAGAGCATCCGAGTTGAGTCATCATCCGTCATGGAGTCTATCTCGAGTCCCTTTGTATCCCGCTGTAGTCCTCCATCCTTCATCGCTTGGTCCCTCTATCGTGTTGCACATTATGGCCTTCAGTACCATTGTCACCTATCCTCCTTGATATTGTGTCAGTTTCTGCCAAGACATTCATGCCCCTTATGCTCTAACAAGGGAAGTCGTCCATCCGCTACTCAGTCTCCCTCATTTCATTATCATCATTAGTATATGTATGTTAGTCGCTATACTATTTTCTCTCGTGCCTTAGTTTGGGATCCCTTATTACCTCACCTATGGCAGACCTCCTTCTGTCGACATCAGCTAATGTACTCTAGAAGCCAGGTCTAGAGGGTGGTGTACCTTGGTTCGAGATCCTTTCAGCATGATTGTGACTTATATACTTGATGGTCCAGTGATGCAACAGCCGCTTTTGTTGATTTCCGGGTGTGTGTGAGATGTCTCAACCCTCATGAGGGGGTGGCCCTGCAGGTAGCCCCCCACATTCCCGGATGACTTCTTCATTTTAGCCCTTGATGCAGCTCCTTCTATTTGATGATATCGGCCTCAGCCGCTTGCAGCACCTCTTCGATTTTCATGTATCAGTTAGATTTTGCGAGCCCTTCCCCATGTGTAGGGGGAATTTGGGTTGTATTTGTATCTCATGTAATAAAATATTATTGTATAAGTCCTGACTATTATTCCAGGCACAACATGTATGTGGGATTCATCATTCTATTTTTCTGGCACGTATCTATGCCAGCATGTACTTTATGGTTCGGTTCCTTGTTTACTGGACATCCTATTCTTTTGTACTTTGTCTCGGCGGGCATAGGTATGCCTCCTCCGCCGCCTTTAGCATAGGTACCAATTCATAAACTAGAGACTTGTTGCACCTGTAAGTCTCATCTCCTCAGGGTCCAGTCCTTTAGCACATTAGAATACCTTCCATTTCTCTCTCTGACTTCCCTTTTGATGTCTAGTGATTGAGTTCTTACAACGTACTTCGGTCATACGATTTGCTCCTAACACTCGTACGTTGGGGGGCAATATGTTACAACATTTTTTGGTCATAAGACCAATTTTACCCTAAGTAAAATTGCTTTCACTATGTGAAATAACTTAGTAAAACACCTTTATTAAGTTGTTTATGGTCATATTTAACCCAAAACAAGGAAATTAATTAAATAAATCATTATTTATTTGATTATTTCTTAGGAATAAGTTATTTAAATCATCATTTAAATAATATTCCTAGTTAAATTTGACTAAATCATTTTTAAATAATTAAATAAATCATTATTTATTTAATTATATTCCCACCATTTCCCTAAAATAATAAATAAATCACTTATTTATTTATTGTTTATAAATAAATGAATTTACCCAAGTCAAAAATCCTTTTCCCTCCAACAAATATAATAAAATATTCCTAAAGGGTGGTTCTAGAATTTGATTAATAATATTTTATTCATGCACCAAGTTCTATATAACCCTAATATTTTGTTATAAATAGAAGGGTTTTCCCCATTAATTAGTGACCTTCCATTGCATTAGATCACTCTGGATCTATACTTGGTCACATTTTCCATTTTTGCCTTGTGAGCTCCCTTTGAGTTCTATGTTTGTATGGGTTTTCTACACCAACAAGAGAGAGAGATTATAGATCTGAAATGCCGAGGACTTTCAAGAACCCATCCCATTGAGGAGAACTGGAAAACACCTTTCTTGTTTTCCTCTCAGGTGCCCCTTTTTAATATAATATAAAAATTCTTTCAAATACATTGTTCTTGTCTTGTCTATTGGATGCATGAAGCCACATTTTACTTTATCTGCTTAATGTCTTTTAATGTCTTGGTCATGGTACTTATCATTTGAAGATCTATAAGAAGAATTCTTTGTGGGTTTTCCTCTCCAAGAGGGAGAGGTTTTGCCCTGGATCTATGAGCCTAATTTTGTGTCTTGTGTATTTTGATAATTTACTTGATGAAAGACTAAATCAGATAATGAAGAGAAGACATAAGTAACTCAAGTAATCTCATAAGTAATTATTAAGAAGAGAGTTTGAATTAATCATTAGCCCTCCAAATTATCAACATGGTTTCAGAGCTAAGGTGCTAAACTCAAGGGCTGCTTAACAAAGAGACACTCGAGGAAGAAAAAATCAAAGTTTGGGTGAAAAGTCAAATTAGTTCGCAAGGAAGACTCTCAAGCTATTTTCAAGAAAGACCTTCATCTCATTGAAAGGATCAAATTTTCAAGATAAGAATATTTGCCATAAAATATTTTCATTTAAGACATTGATTGAGGAGGACGTCATCTTTTGAAGATATCCTTTGCCATCAAGGATTCAAGAATACCTAGATCGAAAATTTCTATCTTAGAAGAAGCTCCTAACTCCTTCGTCATCATCAAGGAAGCTACAAGCCTCTCTACTCAAGTAAGTATCTATGACCTTACTTAAATATGTCAAGATGACTTATTGTAAAGAAAGAAACAAGTTGGTTGGGTCATCAAAATTTAGCGCATGGAAGAAGAGGATGGATTTGAATTTAATTGAAGACGAAGTTAGGGACTACATCGATGGATCAACAATTCAACCAAAAAAATATGATGCTCTAGGTCATACCAAATGCATGAAGGGAGAAATCCAAGCCCAGAGGATTCTTATAGAATCCATCAAGGACTCACTCATTCCCTATGTATCCAAACTAAAGTCTGCTGAATAAATATATGAGAAACTGGTGGAGCTATTCTCTGTGAGTATCTCAAGAGAAGCAATATCTCTGAGACAATAAATATTTAAAATGAAATTGTCAAGGGATGAAGGAATCACTCCATACTTTATGAGGATTTCTCAAATAAGAGATCAACTGCAGGAATTGGGAGAAGTAATGTCTACCACTGAGATGAATACAATGGTGTTGAATTCTCTACCAAAGGAATGGGGAAACTTCACTTCAAGTTTATACAGGAAGAAAGAAGCCAATAAATTCCATGATTTATGGTCTCTATGTAAAATAGATGAAACAAGACTAAAATATAAAGTTGATACAGGACCGAGTGAAGGGAATCAAGCCTTTGAAACCACATACAAGAAGAAAGGAAGATTCAAAAAATTTGGCCTTCAGAATAAAATAAGGAACATGGATAACATACTGTGCTTTGGATGTAATGAACTTGGGAATTATAAAAGAGATTGTCCTAAATCTGACAAGGACAAGGGGAAAAGGGGAGAAGCCCATATCTCAGATGTGAGGGAAGAACCTGATGCAAAGAAATCTAAGAAAGAAGAAGTAAGGGATTTCTACTATGATTGAGATCATCTTCTCCTTTAAGTGATTTCTATTGGTTGTAAAATAGTATGATAAGAAGAAATGCATATTATAGCATCATTATAAAATTCATGTTAGGATCTCTTGGTGAATCAAGTTTGGGAAAACCTCTTTGATAACATTACTAATGGAAAGCAGTCATCAAGATCAAGGGTCATCATGGAAATATAATTATGGGATGTGATGAAATATTGATGGAGCAGGCCAAGGGAATGAAGCTCTTCATTCTAGATAAATTGTTACAGGATGACTCAAGGGAAAAAGGTTTGAGGTATGTATATATTTATATGCTGACACTGGATGCTGTGAAGTCATGTCATATGGTTGCAGGTTGTAATACCCCCAAAGGGATCAGAATGTAGTAATACTGAAACATAATATAAGAACTACAACTAAGTAAAAAATAAATCTAAAGACAACATTAGAATATACAGATAATCCGAGCCATTTTATTATATGGGGATTATTTAGTTACACAATGTACATAAAATGAGTAGATCTAGCCAAAGAGATGGCCTAGAATCACCCTGCAATGATGCTACAACTAGCACTGCGTAACTCATGAGATTACATAAAGAAATACTGCGCTGTCCCTTCTGCTGAAGATATACATGAACTCCTGCAAAAGGAAATGTAGATCTAGGGATCTCAGGAGCTCTGATGATGCCAAGATTCAAGATCTGGCCAATGTGATGGGAACCCAAGATAACCTAGAAAGGATTTTCCAGATCTACAACTTTGGAAAATCACCCTCCTAGGGTTTGACCCTTTGACTGATGGGTTATACAGATTTGAAGCTAGATTTGATCCAAAGATGGCTGCAATATGTTCTACAAACATATCTTAGCTTTGAGGGTTGATCCCTCCTTCAGATCTATAAGCTAGGAGCTTGATATCTTGTCTCCTCTTCTTCCTCCTTTAAGTTGCACCAACTGAATATGCAGCTGCTACATAAATTGCATTGTATAAGAGGGAGAGGATCTATGCCTGCTGAAATATGTTGCAATAGACTCTAGGCTGATGGAGATAGTGATGGAAAAGTGAGGGGATGATCCCTCACAAGATTAATAGCTGAAATGTTAGAAACTTCCTTCCTCCTTCAGATCTACTGCGTAATCCTTGATGGGATTACTACTAATAGGAGGTAAATAATGTTTGGCCTGATGCCAGATATTAAATGAAGCCCTGGGAATGCCGATCTTCGAGCCAAAGGTGATAAGAATAAACCTGCACTGGTTCTCCAGCTGAAATACTGAAGAAAACCTCCACCTTCCAAACTGATCTTCAGAAATTGCGTAATTCCTGAAGGTAGATGTTCTGCAGATGATGGAAATGATAAGTGGAACCAATGCCTGATGTAGAATGAAGTAAAACCCTCTTTCCAGAGCTACTCAAAGAAAGAGGAGGGATTCCCAACCAGGAACACCCTGTGCTAAACAACACTTGCCATCTTAGCTAAACAGCCAAGGAAAGCATGGAATGTCACATGACAATTCCAGATCTAAACAGATCTCAAAATCTATAATCAATAGCCTACCTTCATTGTTTTCTTCATCTCATTTATATAGTTTATGAGCCTTCCCATGCCTTGGCCCACCTCTAAACTACGTTGTGCATGTGGACATAATCCTCCAAGTTTGACTGTGATGTCTCTCCAAGTCATCCATCATGTCTACATACAATGTGCACCCTCTCCATCATGTGTGCATTAATTGCACCACTTCCTCCATCACTTCATCATGAATGCTCTATGATATTTCATTATATGCGTTCCATGATCTCAGTTGACTACTTCAACCCCTATGATCTATCTCATTAATGAGACATGATCTCCAATCCATTCACATTAGTAGTTGCTCCACTACTCCATTATGTAGATATAGGCTTAATTAATCCACATTCACACATAAAAAATGTATATTTATTCATCTTGAGGATTATGGGTCCCTCCACCCTTTTATTTACTTAATTCATTAAGAAAATTAAGAACTATAATATTCCAAATGTCATGTGAAAATTTGGGAATATTACAGTCCTCCCCAAAAAAATGTTGCTTGACCTCAAGAAAATGAAAAAGTAGATGCAAAAGACATCCATTTCCATCCAAATAACATCCACATAAGGAAGGCCTCCTCCATTTGCTGCAATGTGTCATGCATGTTTGGTTCCAAAGTTGTCTCTCAAGAATGTATAGAATGACCTCTAACTGTATGGTTATATGTCCTCCTTCCACCATGAAGTACCAAGTGACCAAAATATGATGTCCAACATCACCATCAATACATGAGATACATAAAATAAAGTGGTTCTTCCCACAAAGGAAAAGCTCCTTCTTACAACACATCTCTTCATCCCAAGTTTCATGAAGTATATTGAGCATCGACATGCCCTCATCCTTTGCCCTGTTGGCCTTGTTGGTTCCAAGCACCATTCCAACATTATGCAAAAGAAGAAATAGAGACATATGGGTATACCAAAGTGTCAAACCATATTCTCCCAATAGTAACCACTGAATTAGGGCCTCTTGCTACCATCCTCCATCTCCTCCATGTAAGATGAACAAGCCAAACTCCCCCAAAAGTAACCAAAGCAACAAGAGATCTTGTTGCCTCTTCACATCATCATGTGAGTCATGGAGTAACAACAACATGTTGAAGGAAATATAGAATGTCATACTAGCCCAATACAAACAAACTCCATTATCACATATCATGATAGTACTATGCCATATTACCAACATTACAAAACACATTAACATGGGATATGTCATGTGATGGCCAAAATCTCTTAAGGAATTTAAAGATGAACATGCCTTCTTTTGCTGCAAACTATCATTGATACATGAGGCATGAGACAAGAAAATATGAGCCTTTGGGTAGTACCCATACTCACCCAAGAGCAACCAACGCAGCCATGCATCCTTCTTCATTACATGAGTGTTTTTCAAGGCATGGATCAAAGAAATAGCAACCTTTGGGTAGTAACCAAACTCACCCAAGAGAAACTAATGTGACCAAGCTTCTTGCTGGCCCATGTCATATATTTGCAAGTGGTCATGCAACCCCTTGCTTATCATTCTCACCCACTCATCCCAATGTGGATGATGAATGATGTATTACATAAACATGGTATCCTCCCTTTGTAGAATACCATCCTCCCCAAATTGATGAAGAAATTTACACTCCATGAAATGTTGAAGTGCACCTTCAATTATATCTCTTAATGAGACCTTCATCTCACCCATGGCCTTCCAAAAGGGCCATGGGTGAGATGAAGTACCTGATTTGCTGCAAGTAGAAGTCTCTCTTTGAGCTGTGAGATGCTCATTGAGAAAGTGTCATCAAGAAAGGAGCAAAGATTTCTCATCTCAAAATGTCTACCATTTATCATCATAACCTCCATTTCTTCATGAGTGAAGCTACCTTCATAATGCTCCAAGAATAATGGGGCTCCTTCATTATCACTGCTACTAAGTGACAACGTTGTAGATCTGCATGGTAACACATATGCTATCTCAAAGCAAGACACAATGCTAACGTCATAACCAGCCATTGTACATAGGATCATGCTGATCCCATTTTCTGAAACTCTACACTTCAACTCAAAGGGTTGAATTTAGTCCATCAATGAAAAACTTTTATAGCTTTCCATCTCCTCCTTGATTAGATCAAGGGTCCTCTGCGCTGTGATAGTTTGCTGCTTCAAATCAGCATTTTGATCTAACCCTTGGTTATGCATTGGCCCTGATGGCATGTCCCCATAAGTTCCAATAAGATCTACTGAAAAATAGGTGATGAATGTGCATACATACCTTGGATCAACTGATGTGTGGGACCCTCTTGCTAGAACACAAGAGTTCCTCCAAACAGGACAATGGTGTCTCCAACTGCTAGTAAGAGAGATGGCTGCTCTTCTTCCAATGTACCAGCGTTGGAATCTTCCTCCTCTTCCTCATGCATCTTCTGAAACATGCATGGGACTCTATATGTCAAGAGCTCAAGACTATCCTGCAAGGTTACAAGTGTCTCTTCTCTAGATGCAAGCACTTCTGCAATTGGTGGTGAATGTAGTGACAAGATTGACATCCTCCTTTGTTCCCTTAGGAAATGTCTCTTTGTGACACACCTTTGGTTGCCTCACATCAAAATTCTTCATCAACTTGTGAAAGAAATATGAATATTTATTCACGTCTACATGTTCCATGTGACTAAACCACCAATCATTGGCTTCACCTAAAAGATGAAGTGCTGCAATTTGGACAACCTCTTTTTTAGTCACAGGATGTAGATTGAAGAATGTATCTAACTCTTTCCTCCAAGCCTTAACAATGCTTGAGGAATATCTGTCAAATGTAGGCAAATAAAATCTATTGTGCCTCTTTCTTCTATTGCTACTATAGGATCTTCTTTCTTCCTAGAGTTCAAAGAATTATTGGAGAGTTAGACTCTCTTTGAAAGCTCTATATTGTTCCTTGTACTCTTCAAGATACAAATTGAGAGTCTCATGAGTCTGAGGTTCTCTTCTTCCTTCATTTCTATACCTCTCACCCTCTTAATAGTAAGTGGGCATAGTAGATCTATGATTCTTCGGTCTTCTTTTCTGCTGATAGGAAGTGCTTGGACCTTCCTCATCAAATCTTCTTCTTGGATCTTCTCTTTGCCTTTCCTTCTTCATTTGATTGACCTCCTTGGAGAGATATTGAATGGATCTAAAGAGAGGAGTGGAAAGAATATAATCCTCCTTCATGATAGATCTCATCTATCTGCTTCTTCTTTTAATGAAAAAGATGAAGTTTCCACAAGTTGAGCCAAAGATCATGCTCTGATACCACTGTAATATCCCCAAAGGGAGAATACAATAATAATGAAACACAATATAAAAAATGAAACTAAGTAAACAATAAATTTAAAGACAACATCAGAATATACAGAGAAGCTGAGCGATTTTATTATATGGGGATGATTCAATTACACAATGTACAAAAATGAGTAGATCTAGCCAAAGAGATGGCCTAGAATCACTCTGCAATGATGCTACAACTAGCACTGCGTAACTGGTGAGCTTATAGGAAGAAATATTGTGCTGTCCCTTCTGCTGAAGATATACATGAACTGCTGTGAAAGGAATGCATATCTAGGGAGCTCAAGAGCTCTAGTGATTCCAATATTCCAGATCCGACCAATGTGATGGGAACCAAAGATAACCCAGAAAGGATTTTCCAGATCTACAACTTTGGAAAATCACCCTCCTAGGGTTTGATCCTTTGAATGCTGGGTTATATAGATCTGAAGCTAGATTTGATCCAAAGATGGCTGCAATATGTTCTACAAATAGATCTGAGCTTTGAGGGCTGATCCCTCCTTCAGATCTACAAGCTAGGAGCTTGAGATCTTGTCTCCTTTTCTTCCTCCTTCAAGTTGCAACAACTGAATATGAAACTGCTACAAAAATTGCATTGTACAAGAGGGAGAGGCTCTATGATCGCTGAAATATGCTGCAATAGAATCCAAGCTGATGGAGATAGTGATGGCAAAGTGAGTGGATGATCCCTCACATGATTACTAGCTGAAATGCTAGCAACTTCCTTCCTCCTTCGTATCTGAAATGATGGACTGCATAATCCTTGATGGGAATACTACTAATAGGAGGTCAATAATGTTTGGCCTGATGCCAGATCTGAAATGAAGCCCTGGGAATGCTGATCTTCAAGCCCAAGGTGATAGGAATAAACCTGCACCGGTTCTCCAGCTGAAATACTGAAGATAACCTCCACCTTCCAAACTGATCTTCAGAAATTGCGTAATTCCTGAAGGTAGATGTTTTGTAGAAGATGGAAATGATAAGTGGAACCAATGCATGATTTAGAATGAAGTACAACCCTCTTTCCATAGCAAATCAAAGAAAGAGGAGGGATTCCCAACCAGGAACACCCTGTGCTAAACATCACTTGCCATCTTAGCTAAACATCCATGGAAAGCATGGAATGTCACATGACCATTCTAGATCTAAACAGACCTCAAAATATATAATCAATAGCCTGCCTTCATTGTTGTCTTCATCTCCTTTATATAGTTTATGAGCCTTCCCATGCCTTGGCGCACCTCTAAACTACGTTGTGCATGTGGACATAATCCTCCAAGTTTGACTGCGCTATCTCTCTAGGTCATCGATCATGTCTACATACAATGTACACTATCTCCATCATGTGTGCATTAATTGCACCACTTTCTCAATCACTTCATCATGAATTCTCTATGATCTTTCATTAGATGCCTTCAATGATCTCAGTTGACTGCTTCAACCTCCATGATCTATTTCATTAATGAGACATGATCTCCAATCCATTCACATTAGTAGTTGCTCCACTACTCCATTATGTAGAACTAGGCTTAATTAATCCGCATTCACACATAAAAAGTGGATTTTTATTCATCTTGAGGATTATGGGTCCCTCCACCCTTTTTTTTACTTAATTCATTAAGAAAATTAAGAACTCTAATATTCCAAATGTCATGTGAAAATTTGGGAATATTACACAGGTAATATATTTCCATATTTAGAAGTATGATCTATGAAGAAGGATCTCTCGGTGCACTGATAGATGAAATCAACATAATATGTTCTCAGGGAATATGAGGTGGTTGTATATGAACGAGAATTAGGGGAATTTTGAGGTCTAAAATCGGTCTCATAAGAAAAATGTACAACCAAAATAAACTTTATAACAACCAATAGGATTCAAGATGATGATTTCAACCATGGGGGATGATTAACTATTTTTTAAGTAAAAGGGTAAAATTATTAAAAAAAATAAAAGAATAAAACTATTTTTTCAACTCATATTTTCAACTTATCTCCCAAAGTTTTTACTCAAATTTCAAGCGGGAGTACTCGTTGGATGCAAAATTTAATTTCTCATCGAAGGAGTACCCATGTTGCATACGTTCGATGGACCTTGCTACATGAAAAATGAGAAATACATGAAAAAACGTGATTGCAATCACAATTTTCATGTATTTCTCATTTTTCGTGTAGTAGGGTCCATCAAAAGTATGCAACATGTGTACTCCTTGGATGAGGAATTAAATTTTGCATCCAATGAGTACTCCAACTTGAAATTTGAGTAAAAAATTTGGGAAATAAGTTGGAAATATGAGTTGAAAAAGTAGTTTTTTCTTCTTTTTTTTCCCTCTAAATTTGATGTTGTATTCAAATCTTATTTTATTATTTCCACTATTATTTTATAATTTCCTTAAGAGGCCCATTTTAGACCTCAAAATTCCCCTAATTGAAACTAGAAAATTTATAAGTTCTTGGCAATGAAGAATGTGCAGAAAGGAAGAGATTATGAAATGCAATAATGTCAAGAGGCAGTTATCATCCAGAAGCCAAGAAGATGTGACTAGGAGATCTCCTGGGAGGATATGTAGACTCTGAGATAAGTCTGGTAAATAAGAAGACCCTTGAAAAAACATATCATTAGGAGATGTGTCAATTTGAATAAAGGATGCCGATGGCTACAGTAAGATGTCATGGTGAAATATCATCACCGAGGTAACTTTTGTTCATATGTATATGCTTATCTGGATGACTTTGTGCAGGGCTTCTAGTCATGAGAAAGGACGTATGATCCTTAGAGATGATTTGAAGGAAAGAAGCATGGCATAATGGTGAACCAGATGAGAAATACCGATGAATCACTTTTTGATAGTGGACATGACTCGTGATTGAAAGTGATGGATGATCTGTGCCCTATGAAGCCAAAAGTTGAAGATTCCTCAATATCGAAATCCATGACATCGAGGGGAGGAATTATTTATGAGTAGTTGGATTGCTGCTGTAGGACCCTGGTTGAGAGGGAGCATGGTGGTACGTTTCTTACTTGGAATAAACTTGAAGTATGTCCTTCCTGTGTTGAGAGGGAGTGACATATGTGATTCTCTAATACATGTGTCAGGCACTAGACAAGGACTAAAAACTGTAAGTCTTAGTGAAGACCATGTGGAGAGAATGTATAGAAACATCATTCTGGTCTTCACTTGGAAGAGAATATGGAGGATTGGGTAATCACCTGGGATTTGATACCCTTTGAGAATGAGATAGGAAATTCAAGATAAGAGTAGTCGAGGACCGATATTATTTAAGGGTTGGCTACCCAAGAGAAGAATAGTCCAAGAAGGTCATAATTTGGGAACACGTGGGTGGAGTATGTACCTTGGAGAGACAATGACTATGGTGTCTATAAGTCATGTGTCTTACCAACATTGTAGCCCATTGTCTCGTTGAGATATGGGGATATTAGTCAAGGCCTTGCACTAGGACAATGCTGGTTGATATGATGCTATAGAGATGTGATTACCAATCCGATTCTTCTTATGAGATTCTTCAGTTTGAAAGTAACCATGTACCTATATGAATACCTCCCTAGTTAAGAGGGAGTGTTGAAAAGTGTAACTAGTGACGGGCCTCTAAATTAGACATAAATTAAGGCCCATCTAACCTTTATTAAGCCTATCTACCTTTCTTATGCACATGAAAAAATATATTAAATCTCTCTTTCTGCACTTAATAATGTTTTCTTATGCTTTAATATTTTCTTAGGAAGGTTTAAATGGAATTGCATATTCCTGCCTAATATTGGTTATTTTTGTAGAATTTTGTGAGAATATTAGGCAGATTATGTAGATTTGGAGAAGGAGATAATTTAGGGACTTGCTCTCTGCCACTGGAAGATAAAGATTGAACAATAAATGATCACAATATCAAGAAATTAGGGAGAAATCTTGGAGATATTCAAGGGGGTTGTCCACCCTCCTTAACTCTCAAAGGTAGCCAAAGGATCCTCATGAGATCCCGTCCAGCAATTCGAATTCCAGAGGAAGCCAAGCAACTCAAGACCAAGTGCACTCAAGCCATACTTCACTTGGAGTCAAGTGGACTCATTACCTATTTTTAAGGGAGTTGTTGGTAACTGCCCTTGAGGATCAATAAAGCTGATCAAGAGCTAATTAGGTTCGATTCTGGTGGATTCTAGTCCATTTGATGTAGTCCATTCCATTCCATCCCATGCCAATAATTTTCCATTATGTTAGGCTTTTTCTCTTTAAGACCTTCGGGATGTAATAAGACTTTATTTTTTGTAAAGAAATGAGTAGGAAAATGTTGTTTTACTGATCTAGTTTCAGGGAGCCAGGCTCTTGGGTTAGGGCACAATCCATGTGCCTCAACTTCTCTGTTGTTTTTATTCTTTCCTTTCTTCCATTGAGCTAGGTTTGTTTCTGTCATTTAGTTAGTTCTGCTTCTGATAGTTTCATTTCTGTTTAGTTTTTGCTTTCAATTTGTTGTTGTAGTTCTTCATATGCTTGCAAGAGTAATAGAGTAGAGAAAAAATCCAAAATCTATGGTCAAGCCTTCCCGATAGCCCAAAAAATGCTTTTGGTTTTCTATTTTTATCACACATTTTGTCTGTTTTTTGTGCATGAATCCGTAGGTTTGTTTGCAGGAATGAGCATCAAAAGCCCTAGAGAAATTATTAAGCCATTCCGCTTCATTTTCCAGTTCCTATCCATCTCTGTGTTATGCTTATGAACCTTGCTTTTATGCCTCCATTTCCTTCCTTTTCCTCTTATTTGAATTCTGCACCTTTCTATTCACAAAACACTTCAAAACGCTAAAATTTTGACCTTCTCCTTTGCTCCTCGAACTTCCCGCTACCATACATTGCAATCGCATTTTGCATCTTTTCCCTTTAAGATTTACTGCTCCTTTTTACTGATTGCGATATTTTTATCGCACTCTGCCCTTGCTCCTCGAACTTCTTGCTACCATACTTTGCCTTTTCAAAAATCACACTTCGCATATTTCCCCTTTTCCCTTTAAGAATTACTGCTCTTGTCTGCCAATTGCGATATTGGTATCGCGCTCCGCCACCGGTCCCACCGCCACGTCATCCGACTCCTCGCAACCTTTGGCCTTTTCGCATTTCACACTTGGCAAATTTTACCCCATCGCAAATCGCATTTCATAACTTTTATCCCGTTTCATTTCGCACTTCGCAGTTTTTATCCCCATCTTATTTTGAATTTCACTCCCGCTCCCGAAAAACACTTCTGATATCCATCCAACTTTGTGATATTGCGATTGCGATATCGCATATCGCATATCACACTTCCGTCCTCCATCGCAACTGCGCCATCACACTTTATAAATCATTCTGCTCCAAAGAATTTTTGCGCCATGATAAAGTTTTAATAAGGTTCAAAACCCCTCTTTTCACACCTCTAAGCCTTGTCCCATATGTTCAAGCCCTCCATTAGCACCTTTGTCCCTTTTTCCTCCAAACTGCAAGCAACACTTTTTCAAGTTTAGTTAGATCAAGAATAGTTGCATGGTTAGAAGCATGGTAGCATGGTGGATAGATCATAGGATAAGTAGAGTGCGTTTAGCCGTTTTTCCCATTAAGTGTGGTTTAAATTAGTTCCTTTCTGCCATTTCTTTTCAGCAAGTTAAATTATTTTCCTTCTCGTCATTTCCCTTCTGAAATTTAAATTAGTTTCTTTTCCACCATTTCTTTTCAGCAAGTTAAATTAGTTTACTTTCCTGTTATTTATTTTCATCAAGTTAAATTATTTTCCTTTCCTGTCATTTCTTTTCACCAATTTAGTTTAGTTTCCTTTCTGTAATTTATTTTGGTTTCATTGAAGTGTGACAGACTTCACTGAGAACCCCTAGAAGTAGAACCCCTTCGTAGATAAGAAGAGGATGACATGAGTAGAATGCATCTGCTGTGTATATAACATTGTCACCTCCAAGTTTGTATGAACCTCGGGTTCATAAGGTAAAGTAGGGCATCCCCTGGGAGTTGTAGCACTGTTGGTGCAATACTAGGGCGCACCAACTATGTCGCTCTTCATGTTGACTATGTAATTATGTATTTACGTAAAGAAGAAAAAAAAGACAATAAAATGTATTTTGTTGTACTTGCTTCATGGGTTTCATGAGCAAGATTTTATTATATAGTTTAATAGAATTCTTCTTGATGTCTATTAGGTTTGTGTCTTCTAGGTATAAAATATAATTGTCATATACATGAAGGATCTAGTCTAGCAATATATGCTCCAAGACCTTGTGGAAGAAGGGCACCTAACAACCCTCAAACAATGTTGGAAGCCAATCTATACATACCGTGAAGACAACCTACATCAACGTTGGAATAACCTCTCTCAAGTCGGCCTAATTCATAGTGGAGAAGTCGGATGTATGGTCGGCGTTAAAGACAGATCAGTGCCCTATATATACCCCTGGACTGCAGATCATTTGAAGTGTAAAAAATGCGGATTTCTATGATATAATATGCGGATTGAAGAGGAAAAAAAGGTGCGGATTCTAGACTAGGAGTAGTGCAGATCTCAGACAGGGTTAAGTTTGGATCTCACGGGTGAATCAATTTGGATTACAAGACAAAAAAACAGTGTGGAATTCTCTGTGTATAAAGTGCATATTTCAGGAGTCTTGTACAGGGTGTCAATTGCGTATTTGTCTAAGTTATCTCAGCTAAGGTGTGGATATGTCATTGCTGTACTACATATTTTTTGTGATACCAAAACTAATAAAATGTCCTGGAATATAAAGTTAAGGGTAGTCGTATTGAAGGAATAATTTGCTAAAGTTAATACAATGATCATAAGAATTAAACCAGTCTTAAAGTGGGAGAAAGTGAGGAAGGTAAATCTGAGATTTAGATTCACCTTCCTAACTACAACTCAAGGAATTCAGTTGCAAGTATATGCAAAGAGAAGATAATTTTGTCCCTATATTTGACTGGGAAATAAGAAGTGAAACTTGGAGACCAAGTTCTCTAGTACTAGTGCAGAACAATGCAGATTGGTGAAGAAGAGAAGAATCAAGTTTGAAGAAGCTGTGTGAAGGTCTTGGAAGCATATTTAGATCAAGGTTCTGAGTCTTGGTCATGGTACTTGTCATTTGAATATATATAAGAAGAATTCTTTGTGGGTTTTCCTCTCCAAGAGGGAGAGGTTTTTCCCTGGCTCTAGGAGCCTAATTTTTTGTCTTGTGTATTTTGATAATTGAATTGATGAAAGAATAAATAAGATAATGAAGAGAAGATAGAAGTAACTCAAGTAAGCTCACAAGTAATTATCAAGAAGATAATTTGAATTAATCATTAGCCCTCTAAATTCTCAACATCACCATCAAGCAAATGGTGCAGTAGAAGCTTTCAACAAAATTTTAGAGAATCCGCTCAAAAATATCTATAATGAAATCAGAATGATTAGGACGTGCGCATCCCATCTGTGTTATGGGCTTATAGGACCACATGCAAGAAGTTGACCGGAAAAACACTGTTCAGGATGGTATATGGGAAATAAGCAATCATGTCAATGGAATATATCATCCCAAGCCTGCGCTTCACAACATTCACTAACATGGTTGAGATTGACATCATGGAGGAACATCTTGCAACTTGTTGCCTTAGAGGAGGATCGGTTCATTTCTAACATCCATCAGCAAGTGTAGAAGGTGCACGAAAAGTCCTGGCATGATAGGCACATCAGACAGAAGGTGTTCAAGGAGTAAGACCTGGTCTTGTTATATGAATGTTAGTTTGCATGCCACCTAGGTAAGTTCATGAAACATTGGTTGGGGCCATATATCGTGAAAGATATCACTGATGGAGGTGTGGTGCACCTAGCCACATTGCGCGGTGAGAGTCTTCCTGCATATTTCAAGGGAAGCTGGCTGAAGCAATATAGAGACAACCTTGTGCCTACCAAATGACTATATGGCCGACGAATGCAGAGGAAAGGCACATACAGGTGTGACAGGAGCACAGAGGTGATGCGTAGCAGGATAAACTAGCCGTTGGAACAGTAAAACTGGGTGAAAAAGCGATTTTACCATTGGATGGAGCAGGTTTCCTGCATTAATGAGGCGATCTTACGAAATTTTTACTATTTTTACGGAGATAAGATGGATTTAATGACGATCTAACCATTTTCTCCTTGGATCACCTATAAAATGAGGGACGCGGGTCACATTTGGTTCCTTTTTGCTTTCTAAGTGTATTGCGCCTTGAGCTTATCTATGAATTGCACCGTAAATTTGTCTTTGAGAACTGTATTTATGGCTGAGAGATCCCCGCATATGATGTGATTAATGCGAAATTTATATTTTTCCCAAGAATGATGGCCACTAATCTAGAGAGAACACCATCTAAGGAGCACTCTGTGCTGCTCACAACGTCTACAGAGCCAGGGTCAGATGATGTCCATGAAGTGATGTCGGAGGTCCAAGAAGTCATGGCCATGCTGGCTAAGGGAAATTTTTAGATGACAAAGGGGTCATCCTCCAAGCCGTGGACCTCCCCTAATAATGTTACATCTCCACGACAAGTAATTAAGGATAGATCACCTATGGGTGATCCGACAAAGAGGCCTATGAGCACCACTAAGGAGGCTGCGCTCGTCAAACCAAGCTGATGGCAGACGAAGTATGTCAAGACACACATACCCTTCGTGCACGCTCCAAGGGATGTGGATGTGGTGTGGGATGACCTTTAGATGTCGCTAATGTCGTAGGCCATCCCTGTTAATGGAGGCGTGTTTGGCAAGATCCCCCTTGTCAAATTCGATGATTATGACCTCGCGAAAGAGGAAACATTCCCTGACCTAGCACCTGAATATTACCTGGAGTGCGTGCTATATGATGATGTGTTAAAGGTAGAGCCTATGCTATGGGGAACAGCCTGAGAAACACAAGGATCCTCAATTTTCTAAGGATTCTGCACTTCGGGAGGTACCCCATTACCACTGTCTGCGTGCGCCAGTTCCTGGTATTAGTGCACGAGGGGTGCCTGTGGATCTAGGGACGAATTCCTATAGACGCCTCGTTGATCCATCAGATCACTGGCCTGTATAAGAAGGGGCCCCATCCCATGGGTAGTTTTGGGAAGAGTAATGAGATCAAGGTTGCTGCAAAGGTGAAAAAAGACTACCATGTTAGACGGGACACCAGGGGATTCCTGGTGCAGCAGATTGAATAATCGGGTGTGCACCTAGGAACCTTAGTCCTGGGCTGTAAATTGATGTGCAAGTGCCTCCCAAAGGCAGTCCCTACACACGTGGTTGCATTGGCAGGCCAATGTGAGAAGGGGGTCAGCTACAACTGATCCCAATACCTCTGCCAAGAGTTTCTAGACAATGTGCGCGAGGCGCAAGACGAAGGGAAGAAATTATGTTACTCTTGGTTGTTGCTGATTATTGTGCTGGTAGTGTGGGAGACTCCAGAGGTTGCAACCCTCCCAAAGGTGGAGCCTGGCGTATGCGAAGGGGCGCGCTACGCCAATCTGTGGGATTCGTCCGATGCAAAAAGAGTGAAGGAAAATAATTTTTTCTGGGTTCTCTTTGAAGGTGGACTGGAAGCAGTGATACATTAACGACCCAGACTATCCCTAGCAGTGTATGAAAAGTATAGAAGTATCACAGACTTTCAGGTTACCATGCACCATGTGCAGATTAGGGTGCACAACGACCTTGTCTGGTATAATTTTCCCTTTATGGTGACTGAAGTGGAGATCGACTAGGTCATTGCGACCTGGCCAACAACGTGGAAGGTTGGGCTTGGCTCCACCTAGCTCTTCATAGTGTCCACATTTGGAAAAGAGACAAAACCAGGAGAAAAAGACAAAGAAGAAGAGAAGTGCACCGAAATAGATGCAGAGACGAGCGTAGAAAAGGACTGAAAAATATCCCGAGCAGGAAGCAGAGAAAGAAATGGAGCAAGATCCTGGAGGAGAGGCTGATTTGGACCTTGGAGGCCTCGATGGTCTGGATGGCACTGTCACAAAGTCTATGAAAGTAATGAATTGCGACACAGAAGCCTCCAAGGGTGCATGAAAGAAGAGGAAAGGCTGTAAGGTTGGAGGAACAAAGGAGGTCAGTTTGACATAAGACAACCTTGACAAGATCACTGATGCGGTTGCATCTGTATCTAAGGATCGATGGATAGTAAGCAGTACAAGGCTATGATCAAAGCATTACAATCGGGATTGCAAGCACTACAGTTGAAGATAGACAATATCTAGGCGAGCGTGAATCAATCAAGGCCGATTCAAGTGAGCCATCCTACAACCATGATCATCATCACAACGGACAGTAGGATCTGCCCCTTCCCTGGCGCAATAGTCACTCTAGAGCAGCCGAAATTGTGTGCATAGGTGCAGACCTGTCTATAGGTTGGGATAGACTTATCCATGTTTCTTGGAGGAAAGTTGTACATAATCCAGACTATCATCACAGATGAGTTGTAGTGCAGGGAGGCGCGCGTGCAACAACAACTGAGCGAAGCTGAGCAAAAGGTTGCGGCAGAGACTGAAGAATCACTCGACGCTCAGACAACGCAACGGGTGGTTGTAGCTCATCGAGCAGAGTTAGAACATATGATTGACCGACTATGCGGTGACCTACCAGAGGTGGCCATCCTTGCATCTGTTGTGCCATAAGAAAAATTCGAGAGTTTGGTCGCAACACTGAAAGCCTCGCAGTTAGAAGTGAAAACAGTGAAGGCGAAGTTCGAAAAATAGATTGCAGCATTGTAAGCTAAGCTACAACCAGAAACTCCCCCCAAGGTGTGCACGTAGCGGGTGTCATTGGTTAAGGAAGCTTTTGAGAATATTGCCACTAAAGTTGATAAAGGCATCACGTTGCTCTAAACGGCTATGGGATTGTGGACATCTATGCAGAAAAATCCACTGGTCAGGAAGATATTGCAGGAATTGTGCGCTAAGGAGTAGGCATTTGACAACCTGCAGTAGGCCCTACCTACTTTTGTACCTGTTCAACGCATGGCCTGCTTACAGACTAGCTAGATCTTGCGCGATAAAGTAGAGGAGCTGCGGTGAAAGAACAATATCATGAAAAATCACATGAAGCCTTGGGCTGACAAGGCAACGAAGCTGTCGCAGGATCTGGATGTCACTGTCAAGAATTTGAACCAGACCCATCAGAGCATCAACCTAGCCATAGAAGAGATGACATCACAGAAACTGGTGGACATAGTGTAGAGTGCAGATGATCATAGCGCGAGCGTCCTGGCACCCTTTGTCACTGCCATCGAGGAGTTTCAGCTCAAGATGAAGAACCGAGCACCACTGTGACTTGGGACGAGTCATAAGATTTTTTTGGGGGCCTGTACAAGCAGGGTCCCTTAGGACCACAATTTTGGAGAAAAATATAGTATTTTTTGTAATTTAAGTTGTGTACGGTAAGCGAAGCACAGGTCAAGGGACTTTGGGGCGGGTAAAATCCCCTCATGAGTTGTAATGGGAAAAATGGTAGAACTAGGGGGTGCAAACCATAGTTTTCATACCTTAGATGAGCGCAGGCTAAAGATATAAATAGGAGTCTAGATTGAGTCGAGTGAGAAGTAGTAAGTCTGAACTAATTTTTGATATGATGTTCTGAGCTGAAAGGAAAACTCGTTGGGGTTTAGAAGGCTCCTACTGGTTGTGTGCGCGAAGACCTTAGTCCTGCTGTGTGCGGACCCCGTCGGCTGTGTGCATAGGTAGAACAGACGTATTGTAAGGATGATATGAGATATGAATGAAACAAGGAATATATTGGGATACATCTGAGTAGAAAATGCATCTGTATTCTGCTTTATGATATGTTTCTGTATGTTATTTCCGTTTACTGGATTACCTGTGTTTGGATTGGTTGCGTAACTACCTTCCACATTATATGAATGTTGCATGAATGGATCTATGACTGTCAAACCTGAATTTTATGTATTAAGGGATTGCGAGACCTTTATCTGTGAATGCGCAGATTAACTTGCGTAAAATTACCTAGATCTACCTGGTTAGGGCTTCTGTTTCAAAGTTTAGACCAATGTTGTTATCGATCTGAAGACACTCCCATCATTTAATTCTCTCTCAGGGTGTGGAAAACTGGTTCCAGCACCCTCCCATACTGCTACGGGTGATACTTTGACCTATGCAAGTAGGTCACTACCGAAAGGGCCAGTAGTAAGAGGGTTTTTTTGGTTAAAATTAACTCCAAACATGGGTCAGGACCCCTTAAGCCAACAGTTGGTTAGAGAGGTTGACTTGGGGTATGCCGACCTAAGAGTTTTTTGATGATTTGGATGATGTATGGCTTGAGACAGTGATAGCTCGAGAGATGGCACATCGCCTGACTTTGCGTCATGCGATAGTTGCAGTTTTGGCTGTTGCACCTTTACTGACACCGGGTGTAGCCGTGTGTCCAGAGGACCCACTAGGCAAGGCTCAGTCCTAGAGATATTTGTATGTTAAGGGAAAGCACGCATTATGAGGATGCTTCCCTATTTTGATGACCTGTAGATATATTTTTTGATTGAGATGATGGTCAGGGACATGATTTGTATACTAGGAATCATATATTTTTTGATGTATATATGTGAGATGTATATTTTTTGTGGCTCTTATGATGTGTCTATGGTTATTATTTGTGTTTATGATAGATGTTATGTACCTGTGATGGACATTTATGTTTTACGATTTGCTTTTTATGGATGATGGTTTATAGGAAATGAATTCTAGTTTAGGATATGGTTAGCTATGTGATCAAATGTCTGGTTTTGATTTCTTGGTATATATGTAAATGTAATGTGATCAAAATAACAACTCAATTGTCGTGCATGCAAGTACTTCCTAAATAGGTGTGAATGTCGTACTTCAAAAACTTGGTTTAACTGCTATACCACTAGCTGGGAATCAAGATAGACATGTAGATTGTGAATGCCCTGGTTGGAGGCATCACTCAACAGCCCGATGACTGCATCATAATCTATTGATTATTGGTGTGTGATCCAATATATACTCCATTGATGAGGAACGGTGACTGGTCAGGATGGTATATGGCCCAGGAAACTGTTGCTAGATTTTGCGACCATCACGAGGCTCCATCAGCGAATCCAAAATAATGGATAGGGGGAAGATCCATCAGTGACACAATAGAATTTTTTAGAACAAGTCCTCAATGATTGTGATAATCTCAAAAAAATATGTTATATGCATCTTATCTCTAAGGTTGAGAATTCCTACCCTTATGGGTGAAATGTTTTGAGGTAGATCCAATTGACAGGGTTAGCTAGGCATGTACTATTGGGTTCTGAGAGGATGTATGCTCCTTTGAGGAGGAAATGTTTTGTGATGTAAGGACCTTTCCATAATGTTTCGAACTTCCTCGGTCGTAAGGCCTCTTTTGCAACTTCGTAATGGAGGACTAGCTCCCCCTCTGAAAATGAGCGAGGGATGATGTTGCAATCAAATGATACTTTTATCCTTTTCTTATGTGCTTCATTACGTTGGAGAACGTTTTTTCTAGAATAAAAAACGAGCAGTGATGCATTGAGTCCCACAAAAAATCTCGTTTCATCATGGCCTCTAGAATATCTTTGTCAGAGTGAAACAATATGTTTGAGGGGGCATTGGTTTGTGCAAGGCCGTGAGGAATTGGTTCAAGCCTAACTGTGTTGGTCGACAAACATTGATATTATTCTGTGGTTGATGCCGTGGAACCAGATGAGGTTGATAGGGTGCAGACTGGTTAGGTTTTCACTGACGATGGTACTGCTACCATTGTGGTAGTTCCAACGGTCTCGACACTAATGAAAGATGAGCAGACAACACAAGTCATGGTTTTGATGCATGATGAGATGAATTGTATATGGTGTTGTGTGTCGTGAGCATTAAATGGTGGAAGAATTTATGTTGTGGTGGTTTTTATGAGAGAAAAATTGTGCTCTTCTGGTGGCATACTAAGTGTACGTACACTTTCCTAGATTTTGAAGTTGCGTTGAATGCAGAGGTGCCAATTTTTTTCATCAAGGGGCACATATTTGTTTCATGGTTATGGCTTGTGAAAATGGTGCATGGAGTAAAGGTTCCTATTGAGTATATGGTATGAGAACCAACATTACTTCCCATTCCCGAAGTGGATGCTTGGAGATGATTGGGAATTGGGGCATGTTTTCAATTCTGCCATCTCTGAGTCTTTGGCTTTGATTGGTCTGGATCCTTCGGGGAGTTCAAACTCAGTGCTTCCCTTGCTGCCTGTAACCTTGGGAGGTATTCACAATTCATAGGGTGGTGGAATTGCAAGCAAATACTGTAATAGGAGTGTGTGATCTTATCCTGATTAGAGAGATGGATTTGTGGTATGGTGGCTACCATGCAAAGACTATCAGTGAGTTTCTTGAGTTCCTAATATTGATTGACCATGTGGTATTTTCTATCGCATAGAACACATTTTGTTCTTGGCTAGTTTCATGCCTTGCTAGGTCGATTGGTCGCCTTATCCTTCCTAAGGTTTTGGTAACGACGGGGGATAGGCTGCCTTGCATCGGGCTACCTTGGTTCTAAACCAGTTACATATGGGTATTTGGTGACCAATGATCGTATGGTATCTAACAAAGGTCGAAATTGGGGGATGTAAATACAATGTTGAGCGTGATGGTTGTCATGACAAATCATATAAGACTATTGGTCTTTGGTTCTCCACTCCCTTTAGACTGCTAGAGTAATTGGGTACCATTTACGAAATGATCTTAAATCAGGGCATTGAGTGACCAAATGATTGCGAGTGTCACAAAATGCGTAGGCTGGGTTTATTCGTGGAGGGTGGTTGGGGGGGGGGGGGATGATCTACCCCTTTGTTGGCCATTTTTATGCTAATATGAAGAGGATGTACCTGGTTGCCTCACTCTCTTGAGTTCGAAACTTTCTATTGAGTTTGAATCTGATTCATCTGTTGCAACGAGACATGTTATGGCTTGGTGTAAACAATTTAACGTTGAACAAAATCAGGGGATGTAGGGACAACGACGAACCAAGTGGTTGTCAGAACACACTGGACACAAATACTGGACTGCCTGTAGGACGTCGTAGTACACTGGGTTGACTGGGTACCATATTTTAAATAATTCTAGAGCTGTACAGTTAGCGATGAAGTGATCTCGTTCATCACAGAGTGTACAAAACTGGACTGAAGCTTGAGGGTGATTATAGGGAGGAGGTGGTCGTTCAGGTGACCGTCTTTCCTCTAACACATACAATATGGTCCTTGTTGATTTTGTCCTTTGAGTTGTAGTAATTATGGTATATTCCATGTTCGAGTCAGATAAGTTAGGGTTTTCAGCAATGAAGTGTCGCATGAGATCCAACATAGACCATAATCGATGGATACGGGGACAATGACGCACATGGTGGTTGCTCCGATAAATCTGACACATATGTCATTGATGCCGAACTAAGTTGATTTGGGCAATGTGTAGGACTTGATACCAATGGTTAAATGCTCTTAACTTGGGACACTATGTGACTAAGTGATCAAGCTCGTCAGATAGTGCACAAAATGGGCCTCTAGTGTAGCCTCCGTGTGCCCTCTCTAGTCCGTTGGGGTGACTGTATACGAGCAAGATGTAGGCTCCTCTCATATGTACATTATGGTTTTAGTTTCTCCCTTATCCATTTGTATGGGTGGAGTGGAGGGGCCATGTTAGTAATATTTCTCTAGGGCTTGCAAGGCATCCCTATATCATGGCATATATGGGAAATGATGGGTGTAATGCCCATAATGGTTGCATATGGCGCACACATGATTGGTGCACAATGATTTCCCTTGTTTGTTTGTGGCATGTTAATTCTTATGGGAAGTCGAGGTCACACATTTATTTCAACTTGTAGAAGAGGTTTCAATTTATCTAACTTCGGGAAAATATTAGTAGGATGGCCTACAATATCGCACAATGCATAAGGTTGTAATTCCTTACGTAACTTGGGGGTTTCGACTTTATTCCTTTTTATTTTTATTTTTCTTGGTCGCATTAGCTGGTGCTGCTATAGGTGTTTCATTAACCGTTGTGACCTCTTGAGGGGCGATGGGGGTTATTATTTTTTTTCACAAAGGAAAAATTCGTAATTTTATTAATGAAAATAAAATTACATGTTACACTTTGTTGTGATTTTCAGAGAACAGGAAAATTACATTGCATCTAGATGCTATACAAGAGGAGTAAAAAATCAACTTTTCCTCCCTTTTTTTTTTTCAACCTTTCGCCATGGACCTGGTGATGGCAAGGTTGTGATAAGTGCAATTTTCTGCTATGGTTGCTCCATTGTCCTTATTCGAATCAGATGTGTCTGAGTTATGCTGTCTTTTTTGTCCTCCACTTTCTGGTGCCTCCTGGTCCAAAGTCACCTGAGCCGTGTTTGTAGGCTCTTGCATCTCCTGTTCTTGTGTCTCAGCTTCCGTTGTAGGCTGATTGTTTTCCTTTGTGGTGGGTTCCGTCTCATCCTCTTCCACATCCTGTTCTGGTACAGAGGGAAATTTCCAGCCCTTAGTAGCCTTTATTGTCTTTTTATTTTTTCTGTTATCTCTTTTAGCTTCTGGAAAAGTGTTCTGTAAATGCCTTTTATTCCTGCATATTCTGCACCTGAAAGCAGTGTTCTCTTAATCGAGATGCTGCATCCATTTTTGCTGTTTGTGAGTCAGTAGGATGCATTCTGGAAGCCCCTTGCTGAGGTCCACTTCCACGTAGATGCGTGCAAAGGTGAAGACCCTCTCCTCCATGCGTTGGGTGTCAGTTTTGATGTAACCCCCAATCATGTCTCCAATGCTTCCAAGAACATCTTCATTCCAGAAATGAAGTGGGAGGTTGTAAAGCCTCACCCAGACTGACATTTTGGAAACCTCCATGGTATTTGCATCAAAATATGGAAACCAAGGTGTGTTGAATAGTCCTGTGGATCCCCAAAACCATGGTCCAGCCTTTTGGATTTGTTCTCTGGCCTCCGGGGATAAGAATTTAACAATGAAGAATCCCTTTGAACATAGGTGTATTTCACAGTCCGTCGTCCAGTTATTGAAGATCCAATGAAATAGCTCCATTGGTTTTGGCCAGAAGCAATTAAATCTACATATGAGTGCTTGTGATTCATAAATGGATCTATGCTCATCTATGTCAGGTAATTCAATCTGCAATTTTTGAATCTGGTTAAGTTGTTCCACAATGTACGGTTTTGGGACATTGGCTGCCTGTGCTATATGAGCAGCAACATCATATGTGTTTTTCCCCTTTATAATATTCTGATAGGTAGTTACCTAGGATCCTTGGGCACTGTGCTGCCCAACAGCACCACCTTGCAGTCACAGATTGAGGTAAATGGTGTCTGCAGGGCAGATGCCATAATCGCAGAGGATACTAGAGTCCTGTAGCGATCTCCCTCCATGAATGAGTGACTGAACATTGCTAGGATAACCAGTGGCTTTCTAAATGTGTTACTTTAGGTATGTAACCTGTTGAGATTCATTTATCCATAACAATAAACTGTTCCCCTAAGGGGTTTTGAGAAAAATCTGGAATCTGTTATTGCTTACCCGATTTTCATTTGCAGGGATGTAGGTACCGGTCTCTAGCTCTTCCTGGTTAGTCTGCTTCAGTGGAGTCCCATCAGGATCTGGTATCCCTATACGCATGCAATATTGGCCTGTCCCAGAACAACCCACCATCGAGGACCAACGCAGAGTATAAACAACCGATGAAGAGGTGCGCATTGGGTGCATTTTTTTCTTTTTGTGATTGCATATGGAGTTTGTAGCTCCAGCTCTGTTCACCTGCGGAAAAATTAGAGCGTCGAGTATCCCAACCTTAGGAGGTAGCATAAATGAAGAAAGGGGGGAAGGGGAACAACGCCTCCTAAAAGCCAGCGGGTGGTCTTCATAACTCCCACCAGTCCACTGATGGCGTGTACTAGCACGGAGGTTTCGCATAGTCTAAGTGGATGGTGCATCGTCTGAGTGTGAAGTCATGAAAGGAATCGCAGACTGCCAATCGAGTCTGCAGGGGGCCCAGGTAACAGATGCCGTCCCTTCCATCGCCAAGTTGCGAAAGGGGAAAAACTTGTTCCATCGCTCCATAGTTGCATTGCCTCGAGGGACAACAGGGGAAGCACTTTGTTCTGATCCATGGTAGATCCTCCAAATCAGCGTATACCAGTTTGCATCGACAGCGTTGGGAGCCTGAAACCCTAGTTCAAGAGAAAAATTGCCAGAGCTCACCATCTATTCTCTTCCTTCCTATGGGGGTTATTCTTGTAGAGGTAATGCCTAGAATTCCTAGCATGGATGGTGGGACCAATTACCACACGGGTATTGTGAAAACCATATTCAGCAATGTTATATTTTCCAAGACTTGTTTTGACACAAAAATAGTTGGGGGGTATAAAAATGGGGTTTGTGAAATGGCGTAGGGTAGGAATGTCATGCCAATGGCGTGGGGTTTCTAGGCTAGTTTTGATGTTTGAAAAAAGCACCATGCACACTGGTGCCCTTGTGCTTCCTGGGACTCCCTCTGGTATAATAGGGGGATCTCCTAGGAATGACCCTAGGATGGATGATGGTTTGAACTGGACGAGGCCGAATTATGTATATTGTGTAATTGGTTTCGTAGTTGTGTCTACGTAAGGTAACATGACATCGAGAGCCATCATGGGTTTCTTATTTTAGTATGTGAGCTAGTCAATGGTGATGATCCAATCTTCATGGGGAAACATCATTACCCTAAGTAAATAAGATGCGATTACAGTCATGACATACATATAACTGCGCTCGAGGAGTATATTGTTGTCTAGTTGTGCGTCTAAGACCTCTATGTCTATAAGTATTGTATTTATCGCTATGTTTATAGGGACATTTTGATATAGAATATTAGGGGCTAAAGGGCGACCTTCATACGCTCTAAGCATGATGTTATTTGGTTCAATTCACGTGATCCTAAATTTTTCCAAATGGATTTGAACATGATGCATATGGATGCTCCTTCATCGATGATGCATCGGTGTATGGTGATGTTATGAACTGAAATCGATATTTGGAAAGCTACTAGAGAAGGAAGATTAGGGCTTGATTTGTCTAGGTCGAAACCATTAAGCGCAAATCAGAAGGGTCGATTTCACCTAATGCGGAAACTAAGGCTTTCCGTTGTCTTTAGGGTGATGTCCTACGTGCCTCGTTGGTCCCTTGACCATTTTCGGAAGGGGATACATAAGTACTTTGGATATGGTTAACAGTGCAGTAGGTGAACTCATACTCATACCTAATGGGTTAGTGTTTAGGGGTGTATCATAGTTCCTATTCCTTGTTTGGAAGAATAGTTCTTCATCGGTCATGTAAATTTTGTGACTGTCGCCTTCGGTATCCTTTAGGGGTGGTTATTGTTGCTGGGTGTGAACCTCTCCTTAGTGGGGGAAAGGCTCCTCCTGCATCACAGTAGGATGTTGAGTAGGTCCTCCTTGTCCACGGTTATCCTATTTTTTTTTTTTTTTTTTTTTTTAAATTCAGGGAGCTTAGGATAGTGGTGAGTGTAATGGCCATATTCACCAGATATGGCACAAGAACGATTTTTCCTTAGACCGAATCTCTTGTTTTTCCCTTGGGAATTATTGTTTGACTCTTTGTTTTGATTTCTGTTGGGGTTGTCCCCAGGCTGAGATCGCGGGGGGAGTTGTTGATTACTGCCCCCCCATCGAGAGTCGCCATTTTGTTTATTCCTAGGCTTATTTTTTGCAGCATTTAGAGGGTTATTGTGGTTCTCTTAGTTGTAATATTGTCGTCGTTGAGCTTGGGATGGTTTCACTAGGTTCACTGGCGTGTTGTTTTGCGGTGGTGTATTTTGTGCGGGGAAAGAAGGATATAGGTTCCCCTGCCCCTGATTGGTGTAAGATTGCTAGGGTGGTTCTCTTACATCATCATTCCTAGCTGAGTACTGGTTCCCCTACGAGAAAGGGTATGAGCCTCATTGTTGTTAATGGTTTGGTTTTAGACTATTCGTCATATTATGAAAAGGTGCAGATTGACTTCAGTGGTATAAAAGTTGCGACACGTTCTAGGTAGAATCGTACAATTATCCTGGGTAATGGATATTGCTACCTAGGTCACCATGAGTCAAGGACCCGATAAAACCATCTGCGGTATTAGACACACCTAGTAACTCTCTATAAGTTTGCAGGCATGGGGTATTTGGCAAGACATTGTAAATATATCATGACTGGGTGTAGATGAGTTCAAGCTATTGAGATTTGCTAATGGCATCCTCCTTTGAGGTAGGTTTCTGTGTCACCACATATTTTGAGGTCTATGTTGTGATAGTTTTCAAAAATAAGTCCAACAACACTCTATCGTCATGTTTGGATTTACACAAACTACAACGTTTCCGCCATTCATCGAGATGGTTCGATATATGATTAGTGTTTGCCTAAAATGAGTCAGCAGTTCCATTCTTGAATCATGGTGAATGGGTACCTGAAAATAGGTGAGGAACATTGTAGCAAGGGCACTAAAGGTTCCATGAGAAGCAGAAGGTTTCTCAACATACCATTTCGCTGCAGGCCTATTAGGGTGTGTTGAAAAAGTCTTAGTATAATAGAATCAATGATGATACTATTGGACTAACACCGCAGGTGGAAAATCATTATATGATTTCATGGGTCTTTTGCTTGCTTCCCTTCTAATTTTGGTATATCCAAAGGGAGCTTTATGGGAATGGGAGGCAAATTAAGGCTATGAGAAATGGGGTCATTAGTTAAATTCGTTAGATTTGGAAGATTAAGTGATGCTAAGAAGGGTAATTGAGTATTGACTGCCATTGTGTGTTGTGGAAAAATAGGTGTCTGAATGTGATGGTTTGTGGGGGGTGCCTGGGGAATATTTCCCCGTGGTGTGCCCTGATGAATATTTTGTTGAATCACTGAAGGGGTAGAGCTTCTCTACCCTCTAGGGGTCGTGGGAGGAGTTGAGTGTGGTGACCCTGTTGGGGTTTCTACTGGTGTGGTGTTGGGTGACCCTTAGGGGTTTACAATCACTCATGCCTTGATAAAGGATGAAAAAATAATGGTGGTGTTGTGTCATCTTCGACACCTAAATGGTAAAATACCTGGCACTCCTCTCTCTAATGGGGGGAGGTCCAAGAAACACCTAGACCAATGAGGTCCCTTTGGGTCCATTATGGTGTCGAATAACTTAATCTTGGTGATACTTTTGGTTTGTTGTAGAAAGGAAGTTTTTTATCAAAGAAAATATGATCACATGTATAAAACAAAGCGAAAATATAAGAGGTAAGTTTTCCTTTAATTTAACACTATGTGATCAAGAAAGCAAAAAATATGGTTATGTTTGTTTTGTGTATGATACTCAAAAGCCTATATAGACCTATTCGTCCTTACACTCTCAATGTAACTGGGCCTTGCGAAGATGTATTCTGATGGATACTAGGGTTAACCTCCCAAAATATCTGGAGACACCTTCTAGCAGTTGAATAATTGACCAAGGTAATGGTAAGAGGATCAAGTGTTGTCTGCATTGTCATCTGTAGGTAAGAATGCCCTATTTTTGGCTAGTAACGTACCATCGTCTCACGTGAGCTTTCAAGTCTTAAGCTTCTTGGTAATAAAATACAATACTGAGAACTACATGGGTTAGGTAGCCCCAAAAAGTACTGCACACACTAGTTCTAAGCTTAACCCCCTCTGAAATGAGTCTCTGGTAATGCTCAGGTATTTGTTCCGTGGGCGAATAGACGGATTTGAAGCTCCCTAAAAAGTCAACATGTATGTTTCAAAATGTATTATTACCACGATAGCTTATTGGATTCCTACCCCTGATGGTCCTAATCTAAACTCTAATTTCTTTCATGGCCCCTGTGGGGAGTATTTAGTGATTTCGGTTAGTGATTATTTTTAGAGTCTCAATTTTATTAGGGTGTGCCTTGGTGAAGTAACTATAAGAAGAGGATAAAGGTCCCAATACACTAGGTGCCTTTTAGTCCAATGCTTACCGATTCTTTGTGTGTGCTTTGGAGTGTACAATCACAAGTGTTATGAGATGTGATATGCACTGATCCTTTACAATCCTTTTCAAATTACCCTATGTGTGATTGTTCCTTGCAAAAATAAACGACATGCAGATTATGGGCCACTTACACCTTCCCTAGTTAGACTAAGTTTGCACCATAGGGAGATGGAAAATTGTCTTAAGAAAGCATTCATGTGCATACCTAGGCTAACCAAGAGGTGCAAGGGTGGTAGAGATTACTTTCTTTATTTTCAACAGTTTGGTCCTGGTCCCGATTCCTAATGCAAAATTGAATTAATCTAAAGCAAAGATTGAAAAACTTGAATTAGCTAAAGATATGTGGATATATGGGCCGCTTACTTTTATGATAATTACGCTATGTGTTATGCATATTTTATGAGCAAATCGTTGTTCAGACAACATATGTGGATTGAAGGCCACTTACTTTTCCATACTTAAACTATGTGTGATTTGCAAAAAAAATAAAAAAATAAAAAAATGAAATAAAAAAAATTACTTAGTTGTTAAGCTAAATTCTATCAAATAAGAGTCCTAACTAGTCATGAATTACCAGATCACAGCAATGGAAATTTTTTTATGGGTTTCCAAACACTTTACAAGTTAAAAAAATGGGAAAAACTAAGCAAAAATGGGCTTTTTTCCTTCTGCGCGGTTTATCCACCCACAAGCACGAAATGTGCGTCCATTTAAAAATAATGTGCATGGTCGGGATAAACAAAAAATTCCTCCTCTGGGAAAAATTTCTCACTGAGGGTGGCTGAAGGTGTTGAGAGGATGTAGGGGTGATTTTGCAGCAAGTTGAGTAGGAAGAAGGACCTGCATCAACAACCATTAACTCAAAATAAATAATTTAGTGGAGTCACCATTCCTCTGGTAGTGTATTTGGTGCATGGGCGGACGAAATACACTTTTCTTAGTAGGGAGGCTGCTTACCTATATACAAGTCAGAGTTCAAAGTTGTTTTTCAAACGTTAGTGGAACAAGTTCAACATGTAATGAGCTAAGTTAAATGGAAACATAACATGCTACATAAACAATGAAACAAAAACAAAACAACATGCATAAGAAACACGCTCAATAGAGCAAACACACTAATAACTCAACAATGGAGAGCTTTCTCCCTTTATTAGGTGCTAGTAGTAGTAGGAGATAAAATGCTAAATCTCTTGTAGTGGATCTTTCAAGCTACAGAGCTCCAATATCCAAGACAAGGGGGTATCTTCCGCTCAAGTTTTTAGCAAGCCTCTCTTCCCTCTCAAAGGATGGTAGATCAACGAACATGTGGTGAACTCTTCTCTCTTGGATTGAGATGTTGGATGGATAACAAGTGAATCCTTCCAATATTCTTGTTGTTGGACAACAAAAGCTAGTTTTCTAACTATCAATTTGTCCAACATAACACTATGTCTCCTATTTCTCTTCCCATGGCTGGATTTTATAGACCATTTTCAAAATTTCCCTCCTTCTCTTGGTCCAAGATGGATGGTAACACAACAGTGGGGGTAGTATTCCTTTGTGTGCTGCACTAAAGCCTCAAGGTGGCTCAAAGGTGACTGTACTTGGTTAGGTTTAGTGAAATTTTTTTTCTCCAAGTGTGCCAAGTGGTACCGAATGTTGACATTCCACATCCCTAGGACCACGCAGTTATCAAAGGGATAGTTGCGCAGTGCGCGACTATCAAAGGAAAATTCGCACTGCATGCTCAGAGCCAGTGTTGCCTATGCACGGTCCAAAAAAAAATTACTTCTGACCTTAGGAAACTATAATTTTTAGCTCTTCTGATGTATTTCTTCCCTATAAACCTTTATATGTACTTTTTGGTTGAAATTTTTTAATGTCTTACGCTTGTATGATTTTCCAGTGTTAACAGAGGTAATTAAGGAAAATCAGTTACAAACAACATTGTTTTCATGGAATTTGAGGAAATTTTGGCTTTAAAATGATGTGAAATAAACTTTTATAGCTTAAACATAGCAAACTAAAGGAATTTGGAGCATTTTGACATGAATTCCAAGTAATCAAATTGCTATGAAACTGATAACAACGTACAAAACATGGAGATAAAACATATAAGCCAAAATAGAATCTCAGGTAAAGAAGACAGTCTATTACAAATGTATATTAACGGAAGAATTTTTTTACAAAGGTGGTCCTCTCACAACATCCATCAACCCCATCAAGGTGGAAAAGTTACACATATATAGAGAAAGGTCTTCATAACAAAAGTTTTCCACCTGGGATAGATCGATGCATAGATAAGTGACCTGATTATAATTGAGTTACAAAACATTGAGTCTTTATATGGATATTTTCTATTTTAACATAATTTGAATACAAATAGGAGACTCCTATAATTTATGAACTCAACAAATTTTGTTGGTGATCCTCATCGCATGCAACCAAATTTTGAAATGTGCTAGAGTGTTGTGTGTGGAATGCTGAGCTTTTGCCACGTGGATGCTGACCTCGTTTACCTGCTGACCTGTCTTCCTGAAAAATAGGATTCCATTGGCTGATGATGTCAACACTCCTATGACCTATATCCCATATAATTCCTTGTTGTCCTATTTCCCAAAAACTAATAAAAAATTTATGACGCAGACAAAAAGAGTTAGGCAGTTTTGTAGCAAAATTTGGTAGCTAATGCAAAAAACATGTTTCTGCTACCCAGCTAAGCTTTCTGACACTTGTGGGGTCTTTATTGATGTTTTTTAGCTAAACATGTACTTTTATAACTCCCTTATATGAGGTATAAACTTCTCTTTTCCTCCATGAAAACCTACAACAATTCCGTAGCAAATATCAAGCTTAACTATGGGGAGTTGCTAAGAAACTCTAAAATTTCTGTGTTTTTGCTTTTTCTTGGTTTCACGTGCCTCTGTATCACTCCTAATATTTTTCCAAGCATGTATACTACTAAAATTATTTGTTAAACACAACATATGCAAAAATTAAGGATGTTACCATATTCAAGGAGTGCCATCTACTTCAACAATAATCTTGAGATTTCTCTTTGCAAGTTCGACTTCGATAATTTCAATTTGAGTCTCTAATGCTTTGACTTGTCCCTCCAAATTTTTCATGTCTTCTTGTAACCCGTTTTTCCTTCTACAAAAGTGTTTCATCATTCTATCCAAAGGCAATGTCCTCTTCACCATTTTTCTAGATTCTTCTCCAACCTTTTCATAGAAATCAAGCTTCTTTGATATATCTTCTTCTAACTCCTTAAACAATAGTTTAGATTATACCACATCCTGCGTAGCTTCTCTGTTCTTACAAAACCTCCATTTCTCTTTTTTCTTGTACAGGCTATTTACCTTTCCTTTTCTTTGATGGCTCTATTTTTTCTGAAGGCACCTGTTGCATCTTTTCAATTGGTTGTTGTGATCATGTGACAGGCTTCCTAGGTTTGAAAACAAAACCTGGTTGCTCTTGTGTAAAATATAATGTCTTGGCTCTCTTGCTCTTCTTTTTAGTTTCTGACTTTATCATTTCTACAGGATGCACAATTGGAATTTCTTCAATCTTAAAAGATTCTAGGATATTAAATAGTTTTCCCTTCCATTTCCATTGACTTCAAGTCATCCTCCTGTTGGTGCTTGTAGAAGTTTTTACTACTGCCACAGGTTCTGCCTCTGATTGTTTTTCTTCCCTAGGGGTTATTTATTGGTACTTTGGAGTTTTTCTAGGGGTGGAAGTATCTAACTCATAACCACTTAAAAATAGAAAGGTGAGCCAATCTCTGTTCAACATGTTTAACTCTTCTACAACCAGAAATTTAATAAGACCATGATGGAAAACAAAGGTATTACTGGCATCAGGCTTAGCTTGGACCTTGTCAGCTATCTTTCCCAAACTTGTATACAGTTAAAAAGGAATGTCTAAAGGTTGTTTACCTGTGAAATGTAGTAGCAATTTTAAATGGCACTGGTAAACCATGTTGAACCTACCTCCACATGTGAAGTACTTTTGGATGACCATTAGGAGTTTATAAAAATTTTCTTTGAGGCAAGTTCTGGAGATGCTTGTAATCATATTAATCCCTTTGTTCTCTTCCTTAAGAAACTCATCACAATTCAGCAGCTGAAACTTCTGCACTTTAAACCACATTTCTCCAGACCTTGGGATCTCTATAGCATGGGCATTGGTGTCAGGGGACACTGCAAAGTTCAACATGCCTACCTTAGAGTCTGTCCGTGTGAAATTAATGGCATTGTAGCTTCTGACAAAACGAAGGCACCCTACGTTGGAAAATGTTTGAGTGAAAGCAGGGTCCTCCTCCAATAGCTTCAGATCCATTGGTTCATACCTTACAATTGAGCCTCCTTTATATTGCTTCCTCTGTGACATGGCTTCAACACGTTGAGAGATACTTGCCACCTAAAAATTATCTTAAATACAACTAGACCTGCTATTGACACCAACAGACCTTCCCTAAATACAACAAGACCAACTGACAAGACAGAAAAACTGATCTTAGGATAGAAAAAATAGTTTGAATGACAACAAGATAGAACTTATGACAACAAAACTAATCTAAAGTGGAAAGATAATGAAATAGGATTGAAGCTATACGGTGTGAGCATTTTTGGAATGATGGATAAAGACAAATAGCATGTATTCATTATCCACTGTGACTCTGACCATAAACCCTTTTTTTAAAATGTAACGTTACCATATCGTTACCACAACGACATAATTTTGTAGTAGGACAAGTGTTCAAAAAGGCAGATCCACTATGGAAGTGTTAAGAACTTCTGTAGAAAACCCTCAGTTTCCTTAACTAAAATTGTTACAAAATTTTGTAAAACTGTCAGAATGCCAATTATGACCAAATAAGCTTGATACACATGGAAGTGGATTTTAACCTTTATGATAACACCCCACTTAAATTCACAATGACCCTACAAACTGACTTTATGGCAAAAATGACGTTTGTACATGAAATTTATTTTGAGAAAATTCAAAATCCTAACTAATTTAACCAATTGAATCAAAGACTAATCCTAAGTGTTATTTTGGATAACAGTGGCTCCAATGGGAATGTTGTGCCCTTGTGGTGCAACAAAGAACCAACAGACCAATTGCCTTTTTGAAAACTAAAAACAAAAACTTTGATGATGTCATCTCCAAGTCCTTATGACCTTCACTCTGGGCTCAAACATTTTGAAGAGATGATTTACACTTGCAAATGGGAACTGAAAATGGAATATATACAATGGTGTTTCTTCCAGCTGATTGACTCAAGAGGAATAATGCTTGAGAAACTTGCCATTGATAGGTCCTCCTTAACAGAGTTGACCATCCATCTCTTGTAGTATGAATTTATTATTTTATGGTAGGTTGAGATATTATATGGACCTTAGGAATAAAGTTGTTTTTCATATGAATGACTTCTATACTCACTTTGGTTTCATCAAACATGTTTTGCTAGTCAACTTGAATGGTTTCAAACTCTTCTTTCAACTCTAAATTTTTTTTGACTTTTTGATCATTTTCAAATACTTGCCAACTTTTTATGTTATCAGGAATGGCTGGCCTATGTCTGATTTCAATCTCATATTTATTATTGGAATGAATAGGAATTGTAAATAGGCTGGCTGAAATAGCCAAGGAATCTGCAATACCATTATGTTCTCTAGGCTTAATTATGAAATTGTACTCCTCAAAATTTTCTAGCATTTCAAGAATCAGATTTATGTATGCTCTCATTTTAACTTATTTAGTTTGATAGGTTCCATTCACTTGTTTGATGACTAGCTCAAAATCACCAAAAATGAAATCTTTTTATCACCTAAGTTTTTTAAGACTTATAAACCCAAAACCAGAGCTTCATATTCTGCCGTGTTTTTTGTGCAATCAAAATTGAGTTTGTAAGAGCAAAAATTATTGTCATCTCTTGGGTTGATTATCCAAATGCCTGCACTAGTTCCATCTCTTCCAGCAGCACCATAAAAGCCCATGTGCCACCAAAATTCTCTGTCCATATATTCAAGTTATTGATTTTCTGTTTCACTCATGATTTCATTGAAAAGTATGGATGATCATGACTCATTTTCCAATGCATAAAATAAGAAATTTTAACGTTTATCTTTGTTGCTGGCCATATATTCCATCCTAGACTCTCTATACAATCTCCTTTGATTACCAAAAACAGGGATAGTGGCATAAGAAATGTCCATTTGCATGGATCCCTTGATTTTGGCAGCCCATGATCTAGATAATAGCATACCTAACTTTGGTAGAATATCAGCTACAATTATGTCCATCAATATAGTTTTAGCAGGGACTTGAGTTAAACCAAAAACCACATATTTGATTAGACCAATACACTGAACTCTCTTAGAATCAAATTAAAATAAGTCCTTGTATTATCTGGTTATGTCCAAACCCAATATATCCATGATGACCTTTGGCATTAAATTGTGATATTCCCCTGAATCTAACATAGAATTGTGTAATGCCATGTCATGAATATTTAAAGTTAAATAAAATGATGGCACTTCTTCATTTTTTTCATATTCCACTCTTGGTCCTAAGAATATGGTAGGGTGATCTTCTTGCATATTTAGAGTATCAGAAGGTCCAACTTGAGTGTTAAGCATATTCACAATTTGACTTCGGTATTCTGTGACCTTTATTATTTCACCAAATTGAATAGAAATTTTAATTTTTGAAATTTCATTTTCTAGATTAAAACAGGTTGTGCCTTTTCAATTTATTTCCCAAGAATGTCCTTCTGTTGTTCAGGAAACTTTGGACCATCTGCTTTCTTAGGTTTATTTTTAATGGCAACTATCGGAACATTCCTATTTCTCAAGTTGTATTATTTTTGCATCTCAAAAATGGCATGTTGGTAGCCTTTCTAGTATTCCAATTGTTTTTCATCTTCTTCATTACATATGTCTTTACTAGATTCATCATGCTCTTATTTTGCTAAAAACATCCCTATTTCATCCTCTTCCAAACAATGTATGTTGTCTTCTTGAATTTCTGGCTGCATTTCTTCTTCATCTACTAGATTTTGTTGAAAAGGGGGCCTAACTTGTTGATGAGGTTGGTTTCTCTGTTCTCTTGGTCTCTGCTAAATTTGAGGTGTTCTAAAATGTGGATTTTTGATTTGTGTTTCTGGCTGTGCAGCAGGAGGATTGTTTCCAAGTGCTAGTCTATCCATAAGTCTTTCCATGGTTTTCATCATACTGTCAAATTTCACATCTGAAGATGTAGAGGGTTTGTCTTCTTCTTTTAATCTTCATTTTCCAATATTTGACCTTTTTTTGCATCCATGTTAACTTCCACCTTAACAGAATAATTTTTCTTATCAGCCAAAGTGGCAGACTCCCTCTCTCTCAACAAAATGGAAAATTCATAATCAAAAGCTTCAAGATAATGTAATTGAGCAGCTCCTGGGGGAGTTTTATATGAGCAAGAATGGAGTTGTAAACTTTGTTAAACCTTTTTGAAAAATCTTGCATTGACTCATTGCTTGCTTTCTTCAAATTTCTGTATTCAGTGATTGCTTGAACATGATTCACCTTACTTCCCCACTTCCTTAATAAATTGTCTTCTAATTGATCCCAATTATGTATACTTGTTGGGGTTAAGGATTTAAACCATTTTCAGAATTCTCCAATGAAAATTTGTACAAACAATCTCATTTTAACATCTTCATTATCCACCTCCTCTAGGTATATTAAAGTCACTGAATTGGTGAACATGTTTTTCTGCAATGATTCCCTCCTCATCTCCAAATGTTTTCATTCCAGTAGAATATCCTTGTGGCAGATCATGAATTAGAGAAGGAAAGACAAGAGGGGAATATATAGCAGGACCTATAGGAGGAGGAGGAGGAAGTACTACTGCCATTGTAACAATGACAATAGATGTACTAGCAGAAACTACAACATGGGAGGTAGCTATCAAAATAGTAGGAGTAGTAGTAAAAGTAGATGCAATGCCAAGAAACTAAGTTATAAGAACCTTTAACTCAGAAATAAAAGAACTCCACTCAAGTAAAGGGATGCCAACTCTTATTTTCAATACGAATTCCAAAGGATCAAGTTATTTTAGTTTCTCTAGAGACTCTTGTTCTGGTGACAACTCAGATGTAACAATTTCCCAAAACCCTTCTTTATCTTCTTTGCAAACAAAATTTGTGGTGTCTATCCCTAATATTTGTAGATCTAAGACACTTTCTGTTAATTCATTTTCTGATTTAGATCTAAAAAGTGTTTGCACAAAATTTTCATCAAACTCTATGTCTTCAATATTTTGAACACCTCTAGAGGGTCAAGATGAAGCTCTTAAGAGATATGGAGTACCTGATTTTGATGAGATACCATTTCCTCTGATAATTTTCTCTGGATCATCTACAATATCTGGTGGATTAGGATCTAGATTTCTCCTCGTATGAATCTTCTTGGAAGCCACATTTAATTTGACTATGCCAGTGAAGTCACCAAGGTATAAGTACAACCTTGAAATATCTGATCTCCTACTACCTTCAAGCGCTCAGCTACTATGAAAAGAAACACCCAAGATAATATAACTTTCGACTCTTGGCAGATGCATCAAAATGTTATGACTAGGTTAGAATAGGCTGGGCTATGTCAACCTCCAACCAAACATAACTATTTCAAACCAACTTGTAATTGCAAGTTAGCCCTTCTAGTTTGAGAGGGCTCTCTCAAGGAAAAAAAGTAAAATGTTCTAAAATAAAATTCAATTTTTCAGATGGCTAACTTTGTTTCTTGTGCCTCTTATCATTCCGAATAGCTGTAAAACCCTATACACTACTAAAATTATTGGTTAAATATAGCATAGTAAAACATTAATGATGTTACTATATTTAAGGAGTTCCATCTACTTCAACAAAAATCTTGAGATTTCTCTTTGCAAATTCCACTTTCATATTTTCAATTTCATTCTCTAATGCTTTGACTTGTCCCTGCAAATTTTTCATAACTGCTTGTAACCAGTTATTCCTTCTGCACAGGTGTTTCATCATTCTATGCAAAGGCAATGCCCTCTTCACCATTTTTCTAGATTCTTCTCCAACCTTTTCATATAAATCAATTTGCTTTGATATATCTTATTATAACTCCTTAAATAGTAGTTTAGATTCTATGACCTCCTGCCTAGCTTCTTTGAATTGTTCTTGCAGAACCTCTATTTCAATTTTTTCTTGTATAGGCTCTTTGCCTTTCCTTTTCTTTGTTGGCTCTGTGTTTTTTGAAGGCACCTCTAGAATATTTTCAATTGGATATTGTGATCTTGTGACAAGCTTCCTAGGTTTGAAAACAAAACCTGGTTGCTCTTGGGTAAAATATAATTTCTTGCTCTCTTACTCTTCTTTTTTGTTTCTGCATTTGTCATTTCTACAGGCTGCACAATTTCAATCCCAATAGCTTCTAGGATATCATATAGTTTACCCTTCCCTTTGTGTTTACTTCTAGTCATCCTCCTCTCGGTTCTTGTATATTTTTTTATTACTGCCACAGGTTCTGCTACATGTTCAGCTACAGGTTTACCTCTGATTTTTTTTCTTGCCTATGGGTTATTGATTGGGACTTTGGATTTTTCCTAGAGGTGGAAATATCTAACTCATAGCCACTTAAAAATAGAAAGGTGTTCCAATCTATGTTCAAACTTTTTAACTTCTACAACCATAAATTTAAAAACACCATGATGGAAAAAAGAGGTATTACTGGCATCGGGATTGGCTTGGACCTTATTAGCCATCTTTCCCAAACTTCTATACAGATAAAAACGAGTGTCTAAAGGTTGTTTACCTATGAAATGTAGTATAAAATTTTAAATTGTACTGGTAGACCATGTTGAACTTGCCTTCACATGTGAAGTACTTCTAGATGACCATCAGGAGTTCAAATTGTTTTTATTTGAGGCAAGTTATGGACATGCCTGCAGTCATATCAATCCCTTTATGCTCTTCCTTAAGAAACTCATCACAATTTAGCAACTAAAACTTTTTCACTTTAAACCACATTTCTCCAGACCTTGGGATATTTGTAGCACGAGCAATGGTGTCAAGGGACATTGGAAAGTTCAACATGCCCACCTTAGATTCTGTCCCTGTGAAATTAATGGAAAAGTCTTTGGAAATCTACCCATGGTAACCCCGTAGCTTCTGAAAAAAATGAAGGCACCCTACGCTGGAAATGTTTGAGTGAAAGCAGGGTCCTCCTCCTATAACTTCATATCCATTGGTTCATACCTTACAACTGAGGCTCCTTTATATTTCTTCCTCTGTGCCATGGCTTCAACACATTGAGCGTTGCTTGCCACCTGCAAATTATCTTAAAGACAACTAGACCTGCTATTGACACAAAAAGACCTTCCCTAAAGACAACATGACCAACTCATAAGACAACAAAATAGATCTTAGGACAACAAAAATAGTTCGAATGACAACAAGACCGAACTATACAGTGTGAGCATTTTGGGAATGATGGATAAAGACAAATAACATGTATTCATAACCCACTGTTAGGTCCCTATATTACTAGTATAGTCCCTTATTGTTGTTAGTGTAACCCCCTTATTGTTATTTTTGTACCCCTGTAACCCCAATATTGTTATTATTGTGCCCTTACATTATTATTGTTAGGTCGGCTAGGATTATATTGTGGCCCCATGGACTCCTATATATAGAAGGAGGTTTTTTCATTTATATCATCCAAGAATTGTTCATAAATGTAATGTATTTGGAGGTTTCCCCCTCGAAGTGGCTATTTCTAAGGCGTTGATCTCTCTTTTCTTCTATTTTTGGAGCTATTTTTGTAACTTTTTGGTATCAAAGCTTTGGATTCTATGGTTTCGCTGCTCCAAACATGTCATCATAGAATTTTCGTTATAATTTTTTGTACGAAGGTTCAGAAGCTTAAATTTTTACAGAGCGAAGTTGAAATCCTGAGGAACGTCTTGTAAAAAGTTCAGATATTGGTTCGCAATATTTTCGGAGATATGATCTATGCAATTTAGGGATTTTTCAAGCTCCCGAATTTCACCTAAAACAGGTCATCGTGGAATTTTCGCTATAACGAAGGCTCAGAAGCTGAAAGTTTTATAGAGATAAGCCTAAATCCTAAGGAATGTCCTGTAAAAATTTCAGATATTGGTTCGCAATATTTTTGGATATATGATATGTGGAATTTAGGGAGTTTTCAGGCTCTCGAATTTCATCTCAAAGAGGTGATCGTGGGAAAATTTTAATAACTCTCTCTCTGAGCGTCGGATTGGATTTTTTTAAAAAGTGGCCGCAAGTACATGGAATGTAGTTTACTTTATATAAATTTTAGAACCAAAGGAGGAAAAAGTGACACGTAGAACGTCGTACAAATTTGCTGTATTGAACCAATCCATAATTAGGTTATTGTGGGAGATTGAGCATAACTTTTCCTTGAAGAATCCAAATCAGGTCAGACCTGCGGCATTCGTAAGAGCATTTAGAGGACTACTAGAGGGCCAAATTTCAGATATTAAAAAATCGAAATCACAAAGATAATTTAGTTTCAATGTCGAACTCCTCAAATGCAAGAAAAAGCTGTGTATTTTGTTTTGGAATTGCATAAGTATTGTGTGAAAGATCAATTTGAAGTGATTCCAAGGGCATATTGAAGCAGATATATCAGTATTGGGTTCTAAAATGCCACCTAAAAATAATTCAACACCCATTAAGCCTTTATAAGGCTCTACTATGACTCATGAAGAGGAAGAAGTGCAACATGACATATCAAAATTACAAGAGCAAGTGCACCAAATTTCGCTCTCGTAAAGAGAAACAAACAATGAAATTGAAGTTTTGAAGAAAGGCATAGATGGTTTGAAGAATGGCATGGAAGCTAAAATGGATGGCATGGAATGTGGCATGGAAGCTAAGATGGATGACATGGAATTTAGGATCGATAAAAAAATTAAAGTCAACATGGAAGACATGAAGAATGATATAAAAGCAGACACGGAAGTTTTGATGACAAGGTTAATACAAGAAATGATTCCTAATGGCAGAAATATAGTAGAGGAAAATCATGATGAGAACAAAATAAATGTTAATCGTGATTTCATAAACTCTAATGTTGGACTGAAGAACCACCATATTCCAAAGATGGATATGAGGAAGTTTGATTGCTAGGATCCTGTAACATGGATACTATAGATAGAGCAATATTTTGATCTCAATAATGTGCAAAACACACAAAAGGTACACATTTCAACTTTACATTTAGAACAAAGTAAATTTGTATGGTATTGATGGTTTTTCTCCCGTAAGAAAATTGTCACTTGGTCATTTTTTACGGAGGAAATGATAGCATTATGAGGATACAAAGAGCAACACCTTCTTTATACAATTGATAAATCTCAAACAAAATGGTTCAGTGCCGGAGCACATTGAAGACTTCCAAAAATTGAATATAAGGGTAACTGATATTCCAGAGGAACAGAGGATTGATGTCTTCATAGGGAATTAAAAGGATAACATCCAAGTTACATGAAGTTCGTGTTTGGGAACCTGATTCATTGGAGAATACATTCAGGTTGGCAAGAAAAATTGAATGTAAAATTATGGCAACGAGTAAGCCTACCACTCACATCTATAAAGATGGAAGTGTTGCTACCCCTAGACTTCCACAACCTACAAGGTTGACACCACAACAATTGGAAGAAAAAAGAGAAAAAGGGCTTTGCTACACTTGTGATAAAAAATACACTAAAGGTCATAAGTGTGCCGAGAAGAAATTATTTTACATTGATTGTGAAGGGGAGGAATAAAATTAACAAGAAAATTCAAAATAAGAAGATATACACGAGGAACCAACTCTAGAAGAAGAAGAAATGAGTCCCACAATATCGTGTAATGCATTGGCAGGAATTACCACTCCTCAAACTCTCAAGATATAATGACATATCAAGAAGAAAAATGTAATAGAATTGATTGATTTGGGTAGTACCCATAATTTTATTCATTGTAAGGTAGCCAAGGAATTGAATTGTTTCCTATATCCAACACTAGAATGTTAAGTGATGGTTGCAATTGGAGGAACTATAAATTACTTTGGAAAATGCCATAATATCAAGCTAACCACGGGGGAATATGTTTTTAATAGTCCAGTTCTTTCCATTTCAATGGGAGCTACTGATGTTGTACTAGGAGTATAATGGTTACAATCTTTGGGGATGATAGCTTTTAATTTTCAAGAACTTTTCTTGAAATTTTTTTCGGAAGGAAAGGAAATCGAATTATGGGGTATCGCAGGGAAGCCAGGAAATATAATAAGCTCTAATGTCATGAAAAAGCTTTAGAATAAAGAACAACAAGGCGTAATTTCACAATTATGCTCACTAGAAGTTCCAACATCAAAATAATCTATTTCTCCAGATCTCCAAAAAGTCTTGGACAAACATTCCAAGGTGGTTGAAACTCCCAAAGGACTCCCACCTATTCGTGATCATGATCATGCTATTCATTTGATTCCAAGAAGTGTTCCTCCAAACATTAGGCCTTACAGATATCCTTATGTCCAAAAGAGCGAAATTGAACGTATGATTGCAGGAATGTTAGAGGCTGGTATAATTCAACCTAGTCAAAGTCAGCTAGGATTATATTGTGGCCCCATGGACTCCTATATATAGAAGTAGGTTTTTTCATTTGTATCATCCAAGAATTTTTCATTTATGTAATGTATTTGGAGGTTGCCCCTCGAAGTGGCTATTTCTAAGGCATTGATCTCTCTTTTCTTCTATTTTTGGAGCTGGTTTCATAACACCCACCGTGACTCTGACCACAACCCATTTTTCTAAAAATGTATCGTTACCATACCATTACCATAGCAGTAGAATTTCGTAGTGGGACAAGTGTTTGAAAAGGCAGATCCGCTACCGAAGTGTCAGGAACTTCCGCAGAAAACTCTTGGTTTCCTTAACTAAAAATGGTACGAAATTCTGTAAAACTATCAAAATTCCAATTATGACCAGATAAGCCCGAGACACATGGAAGTGTATTTTAAAATTTATGATAAAACCCCAATTAAATTTACAATTACCCTACAAAATGACTTTATGACAAAAATGACCTTTGTACTTTAACTTTAGTTTGAGAAATTTCAAAATCCTAACTAATTTAACCAATTGACTCAAAGAATAATCCTAAGTGTTATTTTGGATAATGCATTGCAAGACACTTGCAAAATTGATGGAGTGGCATGAAAAGAATAGGAGTAAAGATGGATTCATGTGAATTCTGACTAACTCCAAAGCATTGAACACATAGAGGAAAAATGGCCAAGAAAATTCAAATATGAAACTCGTAGTATCAAGTTTTGTCTTGGAATTAATGGAGTGTGTTTGTTCTCTTTCATGAGATAAAATTATAGTGCTAGGACATTCATATTGATAGTATACAATATCCCCCGTGGATGAGTGTTAGAAAGGAGCACCTTATGTTGACTCTCATTGTTACAGGAAAACATCAAGTTAAAAACATGGATGTTTATCTTGTGTATTTTATTGATGAGATGCAACTGCTATGGAAAGGCATAAGAATGTATGACATATCATGTTCTCCATTAAATAGGTCATTCATGTTGTATGGTGTGCTATGTTGGACTATTCATGATTTCCCAGGACTTGGTGTTTGTTTCGGTAAGCTAAATTTTTTATGTATTCACACTCATAATTTATTATCATCCCAACTTTAATAGTTATTTTGATGTTATTCACCTTACTTATTGAATTGAAGGGATTCAAATAAATGGGATATTTGCATGTGCAAGATGTGCATAACAATTTCAAGGGTGGTATTCTAAATATCTACATAAATTTATTTATGCAAACAACACAATATTTCTACCACCGGATCATAGGTTTAAAAACCGCCATAAGAATCAATTTGATGGAAAATTTGAAAATAGAGGCCCTCCCATGATTATGGGTCTAGCTGAATGGCTTAAGAAGTATGAAGATGTTGAATTGAAAGCTTGGCATGATTTTTGTGATGGGGGTGATTCTATTGAAGAACTAGAACAAGTTGTAATTTTGATCCCAGATTGGATGAAAAGAAAATCCATATTTTATGAGCTCCCATCCTCGAATGATATATTAATATCATGCCTATTAGATCCTATGCACATCTTAAAAAATGTATTAGATTCAATATTTCGGCATATAACAGGAAAAGAGAAGGATACTTTGTCTTTGAGGAGAGATATTACTCTTTAGCGTACCAAATTTGATAGGAAACATTTGTGGCCAAACAGGGAAAATGAAAAATATGTATAAGCTCCATGGATTTTGAAAAAGAAAGAGCTAGACCAACTAAAAAATTCCATGCATTCAATAAGGACACCTATTGGTTATGGGTCATCATTAGATAAATATTTTATAGTTGATGGACATATCACATGATTTAAAACAAATTATTTTCATAATTTTATGAAGGTATTATATATCATCATTTAACATTTACTTGTAAAATTGATTAGGTACTAAATACATTCTGGTATTCTATTGTGTGACAAAAATAACCAATGAGCTTTGATAAATGAGTTTGACAACATATTATGCCATTAGAAATTAGGGGGTATTCATGTCTTATTGTTGACTTGAGGAGTACCATAAGTCGATTGTTAGCATTTGAAAGGTACGTGGTATGGGATGTTCATGTGTAAGAGACATAGATAAATTTGTAGAATTTGTTTTGTAGATTTGAAACTACTTGTGAAATTTTAATCAAAATCACAAGACACAAACCTACTCTACTAATTTGTGGAAAGTAATTCACAATCTAAAACAATAATCTCAGACATGCAATAATAAATAACACACATGCACATAGTATTTTTTCCAGGGGAAAGCAACCTGCTAAAAACCCCAATGCCTGCTTGCATTAATCTGATGAATAGATATGTATTACATTTGCTTTTCTCAACCGAGCACAACTTGCAAGTGAATAACCTATCTCTCTGCCCACTAAGAAGATCTGACCCAGGCTTAGTCAAAATTTTCCTTTGCTTGAGCCCCTATTTCCTTGTGCAATTCCCTAAGAGATTAGGCCCCTATTATTTAGGAATTTCTCCTACTTGGATTGTGTAATTCCCAAGGTTGATCATTTGGCTGCATGCAATACCTGTACACTCAAGACTAGTCTACAACTGATGTTACACTGCCTTGAAAAAGCCTGGAAAACTCAAATTCTATGCATGCACTAGATATTTTGGGTTTATTGATTAGTTAACTAGATGATCACTAAGTTTGACAGAAGTCCCACTGCTTAACTAACCTTCCACTAGTTCCTCCAACAATTAGAACTAGTTTAACTGAAAACAACCTTAGATAATTGGCCTTGATTGCTATAAATTAGCAATCACACATTATTAACTGTACTCTAACTCCTCCAAATCAATTTTATTGAGCTAACTAAGTGACACGAACCATGTCACCTAATTTAACTGCATCCAAGTTGTCTGCTGATGTGGAAATTCAAATTTTCTCAATTTAATCAAGGAAAAATTAAATTGAGAATTTCTTGTTGCATTTTTCACTCCCTCTCAGCAAGAAAGGGATTATCAACCACCCATATCCTGCACCTATGGAACTAAAAATTCCATCTTGACAAGGCCTTTTTCAAAATGTTAGCATATTTATCCTCTGTAGGAATGTATTGAAGAAAAATTATACCCCTATGCACACAATCTTGTAAATGGTGATACCATATATCTATATGCTTGGATTTATCATGAAAAATAGGATTCTCAGATAGGTTGATGCAACTCTAATTATCATAGTAGATCACAGTTGGATCCATCATATGACTAAGAATTCCAACAAGTATCTTTCTCATCCATATTTCCTCAGATGTTCCTTGAATGGTGGCCTTCTATTTTGCTTCTGTCGACCTGAGCACCACAAATCTTTACTTCCGCTGTACCATGAAATAAATACGGACCCAACACTAAAAATCCCACCTGATGTACTCTTTCTTTCTAAGGGAATCCCTGCCCAATCAATATCTATGAAGCCACACAACTTCACTTCCTCTATCTATCTCTACCATAGTAAACACTAAGTAGTTCCTTTGAGGTACTGTAAAACATGATTACTTGCCTTCCAAAATAATTTGGTTGTCCTAACCATAGCTTGGCTCAGTTGGTTGACTAGATAGCACATAACTGGTTGTGTTTTCATAAGATACATTAGTGAACCCACTAAATTCTAGTAAATAGTCTCATTCACCTCTTCAACTGAAGTTCCATCCTCCTTCCTCCATTTGTTTACTAGAGGTGTCTACAAGGGTTTACAACTCTCCATGCGGAATATTTGTAGTATCTTTTTTTCATACTTTCCTTGAGACACAAATAGTTCCTCATCGCCTGTCAATACTTCCAACCTGAGCAAGTAGTGCATGAGAGCCATGTCCTTCATTTAAAATTCTCTTGAAAGGTACTCCTTGCAAGATCTGATTAGTTTCTCATCACTAGTTAAAATTAAATCATCAACATATAAGACAATAATAATAAATTTACCTTCTACCAAGATATGATAGAGGTTTTCATCTGCTTCAATTTTAGTGAAGCCCAAACCGGTAAGATAGTTATTGATCCTGGTGTACCAAGCACGGGGTGCTTGTTTGAGACCGTACAACGCTCGATTGAGTATGCACACATGAGACCCCCGATAAAAAATCTCAAAGCCTTCTAGTTGCTCAATGTGCACCTCCTCCTCAATATCTCCATTGAGGAATGTTTTTTTTACATCCATCTGGTGGATCTTCCACCCCATTTGCACAACCAGAGAATGAATTGATATAATGGATGAGTAACTTGCTACATGAGCAAAGGTATCCTCATAGTCAATTACATCAACTTGAGAGTACCATTTGGCCAAAAAATTGGCCTTGTACTTATCTATGCTTCCATCTGCTACCTGTTTTACATTGAAGATCCATCTTAAACCCACAATGTATTTATCTGTTGGTCTTGGGACCACTTCTCAAATTTTTTTTTTTTACAATGGATTCATATTTATCCACCATTTCATTTACCCATATAGGTTTCTCTATTTCTTCCTCAAAATAGGATGGCTTAGTCTCTACAAGATCAGCCAGTAGAGCCATGTAGCCAGTGTACCGATTGGGTGACCTTCTCTACCTGCGCAAATTTGAAGGAGCACCCACATTCTCCCTCACATCCTAAACAAGTCTCTTAGCTTCCCTTGTACTTTTTCTGCCTTCTCTGGATGGTTCTGCTTGAGTGGCTATCTTCACTACCTGCTCCTCAATTTTTGGCTCCTCCACAACTTCCTGAGGCTCCTTGTCTGCTCAACTTAGTTTTCCTAAATTGATGTCATAAATTGTCAACCAGGGCTAGTAAACTGTTGAAGTGAAGTGCACTATATGTGCCTAGGTATCTGTTTCTCACTACGTTGTGTTTAGTGTTTTTTTCCAATGTTTTTGATTTTGTGTTTTTATTCTAAGAGGAAAAGAACTAAGTGTTGGTAAAGAGAAGTTGTTGGTCACACTAAAACAGAGCAAAACCTACTCTAAACTATGTATGGCACTTGAGAACAGAAAATGCAATACTTTAACAAGAAAAATATCTCATAGCATGAACTCAATAACTCATAACATGAACTCAGTCCAATTCATTCATTAGAAATATGTTGGAATAATTTGAGAAAATGATAAGTTTAATGTAATGAGGTTCTTCTAAGTAAAAAACAATCTACAATATCACAAAGAAAATCTCGTCTATGGCTAGAAATTTGTTGGAACACATTTGGAAAAAGATAGTCTGCAACCTAGTGAAGAATTCTACTCTAAATTAACCTATGACACCGAAATTAATCCATTCCAAAACTCAAAATATCACTGTCAAACCTCATTCAAGAATTAGAAATCTTTTGGAATAGCTTTGGAAAAGAGGCAGTTTGTGAAATTATGAGAGGTTGCAGAACAGTCAAGACTTCAAAATGACATTACCAATTCTAGTTCCTATGATGATGATGTATTAGTAGAAATTAAGAACAAGAGTGGTTTGTAAATAATGAAGGCCATAAAGTCTAACTTAACAACTAGAATACTACTGACTAATAAAACTAAAAATACAATGGATAAAACTGAACTAGAATGCAATCATTCAAACTTGAAATACAGTGAACAGAATTGAACTAGAGTGCCATTAACCTTCGGAGTTTTACAACTAAACTAAAATGCAACTAATCACTGAAATACTACAGCTCTGTCTCATTCGGTGTTAGTGGTATTTTGGAACAATTCATAGAAAAAGACTGGCTGTAACATGTGATGTAAATGAGCATAAAAACAAAAAGTTAAAAAAAAACGCAACTAAGCTCTAAAACACCACAACTAAGTCTCACTCAGTGTTAGTGATATTTTGGAATAATTCGTAAGAACAAGACTAGCTGTAACAATTGATGTAATTGAGCACAAAAACGTAAAGTTTAGAAAAATGCAACTAATTCCTAAAATACTACAGTTATATCTCATTCAATGTTAGTGATATTTTGGAACAATTCGTAAGAATAAGACTGGCTGTAGCATCCAATGCAAGTGAGTATAAAACACAAAGTTCAGAAAATTTCTTAAGCTAGGAATGCAACAAGGCTAAAGTTACTTATCTAAACAATGTGCACAGAGCTTCTCGGGTAGTAGGGGCCCTCTACCACCGGATTAGCATACAAATCTCCTCAATATTTCCTCGGATCTTGCAATAAAGTGGTACTTGTTTCATTAAAGGAAAAGTATTTCAAAAACAGAGTATTACGGTCTTTTGAGATCTAGCAACAAAACATCAATCTCGCTAGCTGTCTCTCGGTCTTCCAAGTCATTCTTATAAAAGAAATACATAACTACCCTTGAGAAGAAACATGAACAAGTGTATTTTTCAATCAAAATCAAATTAGAACTCTTATGGAAGCCTCGTACTTTGTTGGAGACATCTGTAGAGTCCTTGTCCTGGTAGGAATCTGCTTCTTGGCTTTGATCTCTTCCACGTGCATAACCACCTGTAGCTTCTTGCTCAGACTTCGTAGAGAGAAATAAATGATGTGGGAGTTTTGTGGAATTCAACCATATGCATTTTTCCTTGAAGTGACACCTGTAACCTATGAGAACATGAAGATAGCTGCAGAATAGGCGACTGGCTACAGAATGGCTGCATTCTGTAGCTCAGTCTAGTCAAAAATTACTACAACAACAAAACCATGAAAATATAGCAAGTCAGTAATTGTATACATTCCTAAAGTGACTTTAATAAATCCTATTGACCATTTAAGCCTGTAATTGATAAGGGACAAAGGAAATGAAGTGAAATTTGGTGAAGGGAAAGGACATCTTTGGGGCTCAACATACCCCCACTGCAAAGTTTTTGCATGTCCTCATGCAATCAACTCATATATTCTGAGACTTCTGCTAGGACATCTAGGCTCCTTCTTCTGCTTTTCCTAATAGTCAATGGCCTCCTAGGCTTCTTTATGACCAACTTGAATCTCAAATTTATAAGTGCCCTGCTCAAATTTTTGTTTTTCTTCTTCAACTTCTCACTAGCCTTGTACAATTTTTCCATTTGTAGAGAGAGAGTTGTATTCATATCACTTTTTAGCTTAACCTGCTCCCTTAAAATGTCATTCTCATTCTTGATATGCCTATTGAGTACTTCTAAATCATATTTATCTCTTCTTAGCATATCAATTGCAGATTCTGGTGGGCTAGGAGTTCTGTCTCTACTTTCTGAGGCTCTCTTCTCTAATGTCTCAACATAATTATAAATTTGTTGTTGTGCTAGGTCTATCTCCGGAGCTCCTTCATCAAGATCCTCCTCGTACTGGTACTCAGGTGATCTAGCAGTTGGTGTCTCTTCATCCTCAATGTTTATAATTCCCGTTTGTCAAACCCCTGTTTTCTTCAATATACCTCTAAGCCTGTGGCTTCGTCTTGGTTGAGATGGTCCTTCACCTCTCCTTGGCATATATTTTTATCATCTTCTCCTTTTTAATCTGTTTCTTAATTTCGGTCAATTTCTTAGAAATTATCTCCTCACTATCCTCTTGTATGGACTTACCAGTTTTAGTTTCAACAACTTTGGAAATTTTCCCTCTCCTGCTTCTTCTTGTAATTTTTCCTTTAGATGGAGATTCCTTGGGTTCTTCAAAGTGATTCCTCACTAGAAACTCATCCCAATTGTCTCCCACCTTTCTCAAATGATGTTCAATCAGGATTTTAACTAGGCCGTGGTGGTACAAAGTGGTTTCCAGGAATTGAACCCTCTTTTGAACATTAGAGGCCATTCTCTTCAGACTATGAAGTAGGAAAAAGGGTAAATTGATTTCTTCATCTAAGAAATGCATCATTAGCTGAATATGATAAATATATAAGGTACCAAACCTTCCCTCACAAGTTATAAACTTTTGCAAAATGAGCAACATATTCCGCCATTTATTCTTCAGTGCTGAGCTAGGAATGCCCTTCTTAAAAATGGAAACATCCATATCTGGTGTTTTAAGCATTTGCCTCCATGCCTCATTATGAAATTCCCTATTTTTGAACCCTCGTTCTCCTTGATTGGGTAATTTCGCTACTTCTGCAATGAAAGCTTCTGTAATAGTGAATTTAACATCTCCTATTTCGACTTCTGCTCCATTGAAGGACCGTGCAAATGTTTTAGTTACCTCTTTATGAAAACCATTGAATTTTTCCAAAAATTGTAACCACCCAGCCTACTGTAGCATTTCTCTAATTTGTGGGTAACCCTCTAAGTATTTGGTTCCGACTGGTTCAGACCTTACTATGAGACCCATGGCTTCTCTTCTCAACCTTCAATTTACTGCTCTTCTATCCACGGTGAAAATGGCTGTTAAAGAGTTGTTTTTACCCCAAAGGTGCTTTCTCTGTTTATGCATTAGGAATTAGCTACGGAAGGATGATATGAAGAGGTTATAGAATGAGTGAAATGTAGTGAGGGTGATTTACACGAATTAATGAGTTTGAGAGTCATTATGGGAGAAAAAACCGCAGAAATATTTCTTGAGAAATTCAAAATCATCACTGAATACTTCGGCCTAGTGACGTGACTGATTAGGTCACTTTAGTACTTAACCGTTAAGTTTTAAATGATGATTTGATATGGAGGAGTGGAGGGGATTTTGTCCAATGTTTTTATGATAGGTTTTAATAGGCATGATCAACACGAATAATTAAAACAACTTTTTGAATCATACATGACTTAACTATACTATAACTTTCATGTTCTGTCATCATAATAATTTTACAACTTTACCTTTGCCTTTCCTTTGATTTTTGTGGTTTTGATATGCTTTGTCCTCCTTTGAAAATCATTGATTCTTCAGTCTTCATAATTCCTTTGATTTTGCTTGTTGACATAGGTGTACAGGGTCAATTTGCTGCTGAACAAGTGTTGCTGGATAATTGCCTTCAGGATATCTAGCTGTAGAATGTATAGCTGGCTGCAGAATGTCTAATTGGCTTTAGAATGTACCTATAGGAACTTTGAAACATGGAATGGAATGTCATATGAAATGGATCATGAAATATGGTGGAATGGCTCAGGAGTGAAGTGAAATGTAATGGAATGAAATGAATCACAATTGTGAAGTGGAATGAACCATAAAAAGTGGTCTGCAACTCTTGATTTGTAATACTCAATCTGCAGAAAGAGATCAAATTTAGAAATCTGAGATGGAAATGAAATTGACCATGAAATGGAGTGAATGAAGTATGGATGAATGGAGTGAGTTCATGTTAATGAAGTGAATGAAATATGGATGAATGGAGTGAATGAAATATGAATGAATGGAGAAATGATGGAGTGATACTTATGATTTTGTGATAGCTAATTGCAGAAAAAGAACAAATTTGAAAAGCTAAAGTGTCAGAAGGATTCTGATTTTCACTTTATCTTTTCTGTATAAACATGCTAATCAGTGATTAGTTTTCATGTTTATACTTTATTTATTTATATATTTATTTTTTTGTTCATTTGAATTCAGAAAATTCAACTAAGTTGATGAAGAAGAAAAATTCTTCTTCATTAACTTCACATTACTGTTTTCCTGGAATCTCTTGACAAATTCTTCTCTTGAAAGTGGCTTATGATACAGCTTTAATCTATGACCATTTACAAGAAAAGTGACCTTATTTTCATCTATTTTCCTTATTTTTATTGCTCCATTGTCAAAAATTCTCATAATTTCATATGGCCCAAGCCAATGTGTTTGGAATTTACCTTGAAAATATTTGAACTTTGAATCAAACAAGAGAGCCCAGTCACCTTCTTTGAACTTCTTTTCCTTGATGTACTTATCATGCCATCTAGTCCTTTGCTGTTGGACTATACTTGTTTTCTGAACTGCATCTTGTCTGATCTCATCCAATTCATTAATCTACTCCAATCTGTGCTTTTGTGCCTCTGATAGATCAAGTCCTAGCTGAACTGCCATTTTGAAAGTTTGAATCTGGAACTCTATGGGAAACAAAACTTGCTTTCCATAAACAAGTTCATAAGGAGTATGGCCTGTTGTGTTTCTCCATGTAGTTCTATAGGCCCACAAGGCTTCAGGAAGCCTATCTACCTAATCTCTTCTATGTAAATGAACAGTCTTTGTTAGGATTCCTTCAATGACCTTATTAGTAGATTCCACTTGACCATTTGCTTGTGGATGATAAGGAGTATATTTTCTATGCCTGATTTTGTACCTCTCCATCATTTGTTCCACTAGCCTTGATGTAAATTGAGCTCCTTGATCTGTAAAAATTTCCCTTGGGACACCAAAACGAGTAAAAATATCCTAAAAAAGAAAAGTAACTACAGATGCTTCATTAGCAAAAAGTAATGGCTTGGCCTCTACCCATTTGGTAACATAATCAGTGCAAACTAATATATATCTCTTTTATCTTGATGGAGGACTAATAGGTCCTACAAAATCCAAAGCCCATTTTTCAAAAGGTTCAATATGTACCTGAGGCTGCAATGGCATCTCACCTGAAGGAGAAGGTTTCCCTACCCTTTGGCAACTATCACACCTTTTGACATACTCTTTAGCATCTTTAAAAAGGAATGGCCAATAGTATCCTAAATGAAGGACCTTATAAGCTGTCCTCTTATCAGCAAAGTGTCTGCCATAAGGTTTATCATGACATGCCTTGAGGATCTAAGGCATCTCATCTTCTCGAACACATCTTCTAATGATAAAATCTGGACCTGTTTTTTATAACTCATTAGCAACCCATGAATATTTTCACTGTCATAAATGATCTTTCTTTTGTCTCTTGCATTCATTATTGAAGGAAATTTCCCTGAAACTAAATAATTAGCAATGTCAGCAAACCAAGGAGTTTGAGTAGAAATTGCAAAAATATATTCATCAGGGAATTGATCTTCAACTGGAGTGTTATCTTTGATGTTTTGGAGTCTAGATAGGAAATCAACTACTGTGTTTTGTTTTCCAGGCCTATCTAGAATGGTAATGTTGAATTCTTGTAAAAGAAATAACCATCTTATGACTCTGCCATTAGTAATTGATTTGTTCATTAAGTATCTAATTGCAGAATGATCAGTGTGAACAAAAGTTTCATAGCCTGTTATATAGTGTCCGAATTTGTTTATGGCATGAACAACAGCTAAAAACTCTTTTTCAGTTACAGTATAGTTTAACTCTGCAGGAGTCAAATTTTTACTGGTATAGTAGATGGCAAAAGGAATCAGGTCTTTTTGTCCCAATACTGCTCCTAGAGCTGTATCTGAGGCATCTATTGAAATATGAAAAGGTAACTTCCAGTTAGGTCCCCTTAAAATAGGTGCTTCAGATATTTTTGTTTTCAGGGTCTCAAAGGCTAACTGGCAATCAGAATTCCACTTGAATTCACAGTCCTTGGTAAGTAATTTGAAAAGTGGAGATGCTATCTTGGTGAAGTTTTCTATAAACCTTCGATAATATCCTATAAATCCGAGAAAACTCCTAACATATTTTTGACAACTTGGAATAGATAAGTTAGAGATGACTTCAACTTTTGACTCATCAACTCTAATCCCATCCCCTGAAATGTGATGTCCCAAAACAATTCCTTCAATAAACATCATAAAACACTTTTCATGACTTAGTGAAAGATTTTCTTCTTTACATCTCTTTAAAAATTTTTCCAAGTTTACTAAAGCTTCTTCAAATGTGTTTCCATAAAATGTAAAATCGTCCATATATACCTCTACACAATCATGTATTAGATCTGAAAAAATTCCTAGTACTACCCTATGAAATGTTGCAGGTGCATTGCATAATCCAAATGGAAATACTCGGTAAGCATAGGTACCCCAAGGACAGGTAAATGTGGTTTTGTCTTGATCTTCAAGTGCTACTTGGATTTGGTTATAACCACTAAACCCATCTAAAAATGAGAAGTACTTTTTGCCAACTAATGTATCTAACACCTGATCTATGAAAGGTAGGGGAAAATGATCTTTAAGAGTAGCTTTGTTTAATTCTCGGTAGTCAATACATACCCTCCATTTACCATTTTTCTTTGGCACAATTACCAAAGGAGAAACCCACTGACTATCTGAAATGGGATAAAGTTGACATTTAACAATTTCTGCAATTCTTCCTTAACAATCTCCCTAAGATTTGGATTCATCCGTCTCTAAGGTTGTCTGATTGGTTTAAAATTTTCCTCTATGTAGATGTGATGAGTGCAAGTATTAGGGCTTATCCCTTTCATATCAATGTAATCCCATGCATATGCAGAAGAAAGTCTTTGTAATATCTTGTCTAGCTCTACTTGTTGAGATTTCTCTAGGTTCTTGTTTATGTTTAATGTTTTGCCTGGAAATATCTCAATTGTAGAGCTGCCAAATTTATCCATGAAATAAAGAGACATCTGTCTTGATGATAAAAACTCAATGTTGGATTCTTCTTGTAATTTTACATGTTTGTATTCCGAAGAGGATTCAAAGTTCTCTAAGGTATTCAAAATCTGGCTATCTTCACTAATTTCTGAAATTGTGAAGAGAGGTTGTAAGTCTTCTTCATCCTCTATCCATTGAGTATCATCTAATTCTGTAATTGTTTTTGCTGGAGGATACAAGGTAAATTTCTTGGTTGAAATACCATCAGAGATGTACATATCACCAGATCTACAACTAATGAAAGCATCAGTTGTAGCTAACCAAGGTCTTCCTAATATAATAGGATGCCCTCCTAGATTATTCTTGGGAGTTAGGATCATAAAATCCACAGGATACTCCCAAGAATCTAGGGACACTGGAATGTCTTCTATTACCCCATCAGGTTTGATCACAGATCTGTCTGCTAATTGTAATAATGTGGGTGTAAAAATAAGATTAGGAAGTTTTAGTTTATCCATGATTTGTCTACTCATGATATTGATTGCTGCTCCTAAATCAATAAGTGTGTTTTGGATCTCAGTTTCATTAATGTATATTTTAACAATTGGATTTCCTGGGTCTAGATACTTTGGAATAACAATCTTACCCATCATGATATCTGCTATTTTTCTTGCCAGTTGAATTTTTTTTGTCTTTCTTATTCTTTTTCCTGTTTTCTTCATGCTCAACTCCTTTATTGTCTTTGCTAAGATTGTAATTTCTTTGATAGCTTGCAATAATGGGATCTTAATACAAACATTTCTCAGCTCATCTAGGAAATCATAATTAGGCACCATAATTTGTTTTTCTACACCTCTATAAATTTGTAATCTTTCTGGAAAGGGAGGTGTATAAGTGGATGTTGATGGCTGTTCTAATATAGGAGTTGAAATTATTGGTTCTTTTTATTTTGATTTTTCAATGTTTAGATCTTGGAAAGGTGTGTTCTCTTCAAGACTTCTATTCACCAGTAGAGAATCTTCCTCAGAGTTGTTTTGCTCTTGTATGATTACAAAAGGTTTCTTCTTTTCAAGTATTCTTCCAGACCTAAGTTGAACATCACTAAGGTCTAAAGGAGTAATCAAATAAGTTGGAAACTGTTGGCCTTCTATCATGTATGTATTCTGAGGATTTTTATTGTTGGGGTTTGGTATGGGTTAGGCAGGAAACTGATTTGTTTTCTGAGGAAATGGTAATGGAAGTGGTGGATTTTGAGGATTTTGTTGAAAATTCTGTTGAGGAGGGAAATGTGGATATGGTGGATATTGATAGTACTGAGAGTATCTTCCATAGGGATTTTGTGCTCCTTGCGCCCAAATTTGAGATTGATTTTGGAATTGGGGCCAAGGTTGCTGCCAAGAATTCCAATTTGGTGGGGGTTGAATATACATCTGATCATGGAATCCTTGTGTTTAAGGTCCTTTCCACGGCCTTCTAGAGACAAAATTGAGAGATTCTGTGGAATTTGTAAAGGTTTCTTCTTGAAAGGCAGCTTTAAGACCAGGAAGTGAAGGACAACTCTTGGTCTCATGTTTTTCGGAACAAATTACACAGGTCTCTACTACTTTTGCATCCAAAGGGAACTCTCTCAAGGCATGCTTCTTTCTACATTTGGGACAAAAGATTGCTAAGGCATTAGATTCAGTTTTCTGCTTGTTTTGTAACTTAAGGGTGTCTATTTGTTCACTAAGACTCCCCAAAATATCAGATTTGAATTCATCAAGAATATGTCCTATTTCTGCCCTACTTACTGTCCCATAAGCAGATTTACTTGCCCTTGCAAGAGCAGGGTCTCTTGGTCCTTTTACAGTTTTAGATTTCCCTCTTGAAAGGTTGATACATAATTCAGCTATTTCAGGTAATGTGAGCTGAGATATATCCCCTTTTCTCATCATGTTAAGGATATATAACCATTCATCCCTAATTGTCTTCAATAAGAGAGCTTTCAAAGTGTCTTGATCTAAGTTTTCCATTTTTTCCCTCTTGATGTTATAGTTAAACCTCTCCAACAAATCTTCAAAATTTTCATCCTCTTTTTGTAACATTTTAAACACTTCCTCCTTATGGTTGAATGTCATACAATAATCCAAATACCTCTCTAGAAATGCTTGTTTCATGTCTTCCCATGTCCTAATAGAACTGTTGATCAAACTCATAAACCATTTTAATGCCGCTCCTTTCAATGTTGAAGGGAATAGTTTAAGTTTTTGAGGATCTTGTAAGTAGTCATAGGTTCTACATAGGACTTCAAATTCAAATTGGAAGGTTTCAGGGTCTTCAGTTTTGAGTCCATAAAAGTTTGGAAGGACAGAGGGTGAAATGTTTTTCATAGTTGCATTGGTTTCTTCATCTACTATAGGAAACCCAAAAGAGCTTCCCATTTCTCTTCTACCTCTTCCTCTTCCTCCTTCTCCTTCTGCACCTCTACCTCCTTCTCCTCTACCTCTACCTCTACCCCCTCCAAATAGTGTGTGTTCTCCATTAAAAACTCCTCCTCCCCCTTCTTCTGCCATAGTTGATTCTTCTGTGGAAGTTGAAAAGTTTATGTCCCCAGCAGGGGTCTCGGGATCTTCTTCTAAGACAGGTTCAGTGGATAAAGTGGAAGGTCTTTCTAATGGAATATCTGATCTTAAGTTCTCTGGAAGTCTAGGATCAGTAAAGGATGGAATGTGGGTTTGAGTTGGAGGTGTGCTGGCTCTTGGTCTTGGTGAAACAAGTGGTGTTCTAGGAATCAAGCTTCTGCTTCTTATGAATCTACCCCTTGAGTCTCTTTCTCTACGCATGTCATTGTTTTTGGAAGGTAAGAAACAAGGCTACCTAGTTACACTTCCCCGGCAACGGCGCAAAAATGTCTGCTCAACTTAGTGTTCCTAAATTGATGTCATAAATTGTCAACCAGGGCTAGTAAAATGTTGAAGTGAAGTGCACTATATGTGCCTAGGTATCTGTTTCTCACTACGTTGTGTTTAGCATTTTTCCAATGTTTTTGATTTTTTTGTTTTTTTATTCTAAGAGGAAAAGAACTAAGTGTTGGTAAAGAGAAGTTGTTGGTCACACTAAAACAAAGCAAAACCTATTCTAAACTATGTGTGGCACTTGATAACAGAAAATGCAATACTTTAACAAGAAAAGTATCTCATAGCATGAACTCAATAACTCATAACATGAACTCAGTCCAATTCATTCATTAGAAATATGTTGGAATAATTTGAGAAAAGGATAAGTTTAATGTAATGAGGTTCTTCTAAGTAAACAACAATCTACAATATCACAGAGAAAATCTCGTCCATGGCTAGAAATTTGTTGGAACACATTTGGAAAAAGATAGTCTGCAACCTAGTGAAGAATTCTACTCTAAATTAACCTATGACACCAAAATTAATCCATTCCACAACTCAAAATATCACTGTTAAACCTCATTCAAGAATTAGAAATATTTTGGAATAGCTTTGGAAAAGAGGCAGTTTGTGAAATTATGAGAGGTTGCAGAACAGTCAAGACTTCAAAATGACATTACCAATTCTTGTTCCTATGATGATGATGTATTAGTAGAAATTAAGAACAGGAGTGGTTTGTAAATAATGAAGGCCATCAATTCTAACTTAACAACTAGAATACAACTGACTAATAAAACTAAAAATACAATGGATAAAACTGAACTAGAATGCAATCATTCAAACTTGAAATACAGTGAACAGAATTGAACTAGAGTGCCATTAACCTCCGGAGTTTTACAACTAAACTAAAATGCAACTAATCAATGAAATACTACAGCTCTGTCTCATTTGGTGTTAGTGGTATTTTGGAACAATTCATGGAACAAGAATGGTTGTAACATGTGATTTAAATGAGCATAAAAACATAAAGTTCAAAAAAAACACAACTAAGCTCTAAAACACCACAGCTAAGTCTCATTCAGTGTTAGTGATATTTTGGAATAATTCGTAAGAACAAGACTAGCTGTAACAATTGATGTAATTGAGCACAAAAACGTAAAGTTCAAAAAAATGCAACTAATTCCTAAAATACTACAGTTATATCTCATTCAATGTTAGTGATATTTTGGAACAATTCGTAAGAATAAGACTGGCTGTAGCATCCAATGCAAGTGAGTACAAAACACAAAGTTCAGAAAATTGTTTAAGCTAGGAATGCAACAAGGCTAAAGTTACTTATCTAAACAATGTGCACAGAGCTTCTCGGGTAGTAGGGGCCCTCTACCATCGGATTAGCATACAAATCTCCTCAATATTGCCTCAGATCTTGCAATAAAGCGATACTTATTTCATTAAAGGAAAAATATTTCAAAAATAGTGTATTACGGTCTTTTGAGATCTAGCAACAAAACATCAATCTAGCTAGCTATCTCTCGGTCTTCCAAGTCATTTTTATAAAAGAAATACATAACTACCCTTGAGAAGAAACATGAACAAGTGTCTTTTTCAATCAAAATCAAATTATAACTCTTATGGAAGCCTCGTACTTTGTTGGAGACATCTGTAGAGTCCCTGTCCTGGTAGGAATCTGCTTCTTGGCTTTGATCTCTTCCACGTGCATAACCACCTGTAGCTTCTTGCTCAGACTTCGTAGAGAGCAATAAATGATGTGGGAGTGTTGTGTAATTCAAACATATGCATTTTTCCTTGAAGTGACACTGTAACCTGTGAGAACATGAAGATAGCTGCGGAATAGGCGACTGGCTACAGAATGGCTGCATTCTGTAGCTGAGTCTAGTAAAAAATTACTACAACAACAAAACCATGAAAATATAGCAAGTCAGTCATTGTATACATTCCTAAAGTGACTTTAATCAGTCCTATTGACCATTTAATCCTGTAATTGATAAGGGACAAAGGAAATGAAGTGAAATTTGGTGAAGGGAAAGGACATCTTTGGGGCTTAACACTCCTCCTTTGGAGCTAAAAGCTCCTCTTCTAGTGGGATTTGAAGCTCCCTCTCAAGAGAGCATTGCATCACTTTTTCCTCGTCAAAACTTACATCCCTTTGCACAAATGTCATTTTGAGTAATGGAAAGTACACATGGTAGTTGTGAGGAGTTTCTGTGTAACCCACAAATACCCTCAACTTTGTTGTTGACTCAAGATTCTTCCTAAAATCTTCAGAGACATGGCAGTAAATAGAGCCTTCAAAAATCATGAACTATGCACATCTGAATTTCTCCTTAAGAAATCCTCCTCCGGTGTAATCATTCCCAAAATATTATTAGGACTTTGGTTTTGTAAATATATTGTTGTGTTGCATGCCTCTTCCCACAAGTCCAGTGGTAGGCCTTGGTCATGCAACATCGCCCTTGCTTCTCCCACAATGTTATGGTTGTTTCTCTCATCCACCCCAATATGTTGTAGGTTTTGGGGTGTTTTCAATTCTCATTGAATGCCTTCTTTTTCACATAAATTTTTAAATTCAATCGATATGTACTCACCTTCATTATCGCTCCTGAGATCCTTCACCTGATTTTTGGTTTCTTTCTCAACCAATGACTTAAATTCTATGAACTTGGAGAATGCCTCATCTTTCTTCCGCACGAAGAAGATATAACACTTCCATGAGAAGTCATCAATCAAAATAAAAAAATATCAACCAGAGTGGATCCTTTCTAGGACTACATGTGCTTTTTTGCCCTGATCATGGAATGTTGATTTTGTGTACTTCCCCAAGGTACATCATGCTGCTCAAGTTCTCCTTTTGGGAGGCTAGTTGTCGTAATATTCAAGGTGCCATGATGTAAATGGCCAAGCCTTTTGATCCAAATTTCACCAACATTGCACCTCTGCACTTTCTCCCTTATTTCTTAATGAAGAACGATATTCCATATATAGTTTTTACATGTTATTCACACGAAACCTGATCTTATTCACCTGTGCCATGGATATGTGTCTTAGGAATTCATTTCCTTTGTTGAAGATCACACCATAATCATAGTCTTCAAAAAATATAATAGAGATGAGAATTTTCTTTAGGCCTGGAACAAACATGACATCCCTGAGATTGAGAGGGGAACCCGAATCTCTCTGAAAGGCGGCTATACCAAGCCAGGTCGCATTGTACCTTCCATTGTCTCCCAACTCAATGTGAATCTACAAACATTTTTCCTCTAGGTCATTGGGAAAATCTCTACACCCTATCATGTGGAACGATGCACCTAATTCCAAGTGCCACAAGCATCCCATTGCTATGTTGTCCATGCATTGCGATAAGGGTAAATTCAAGCTCAAACTATGAATCCAAGGCTTCACCTGCTCCTCATCATAAGGTATTCCTACTTTCCTTTTTTGTGGATATTTCATGGCCTAGTGCCCAAATTCATGACAATGGAAGCATTTAGTTTTGGACAAGTCTTTCTTCTTTCCCCCTTAGCTGGACTCTAGTTTGGATTAAGATTTCTTCCCTTTTCAATTATTTCGCTTTCCAACCAACACAAATTTTTTTTCATCCTTGCCCTTGGATGAAGTCCCATCTTTCGTATTCCACCTCATTTCCTCGTACCAAATCAGATAATAAGAATTCCGAATTTGGTAGTTTCTCCCTCTCATTCACTGAATCTTGGTAGTTATGCTAGTTCTTGGGAAGGCCTAGAAGGGCTAGGATTACCAAGTCATATTTTTCAACATTTACACCAACCCCACCAACCTCATAATGAAATTATGTGAATCTGTTTAGATATTGCGTAATAGTGTCATTCTTTTGCATCTTGATATTTCAAAGTTTATCCTTGAGCGCCAGTTTCATGTGGTCACTACTATTCCTGCACAATTTTGTCAGTACTTTCCACATTACGAATGACGTTTATTTCCCATGGAAATTTGAGGCAAATTTGATCCTTTACTGTTGAGGAAAAATACTGAGAGGGGGGGGGGGGGGGGTGAATCAGTATTTAGAGCTGACTGATAATTTTTTGGTTTTCCTTTCCCTTAATACCATATGTTACATTACTTGTATGTCCAGAGATCTTATCACGTCTTTACTTAAATCATTGCATCATTTATTCATCAGATAAGCATGAATATAAATAACAGTACAAACCATCAAACATAGAAACACATAAGAACACCAGGATTTAAGGTGGAAACCCAATTCGGGAGAAAACCACCGCTGCTGAAGTTTCTGTCTTCAATATTTTATTATAAAGAAAACATATTTCAATTTCTGTGCTGACGCAGACTTATACCAGCATGCAGGCACCCACTTGCAGAAGGCTACAACCTTCTCTCGTTTACCAGCCTCTCCTGGAAGGGAGCTATAACCCCCCCTGATCATAAAATCAACTTCTATATACAGAAGGCTTCAACCCTCTGACCCAATGCAACCCTTTATTCAATTAACAAACATATTTTTCCCAATTCTACATAACAAAACAGCGAGACCACAGTGATCCAGACTTCAGAGAATTTATGCATTCAACATTCCGTGTATACTTCTGTGTGTATTAACCTTCAGAAACTCCAACTGTCATATGCACCAGATCCATATGTGTTCTTCAGTAGACATCCGCCAGCTTTTCATCGTTTCTTCTGTTGAATACTCTCACGACTCATCACCTTTTAGATCAATGTCTCGAAGGGTGCATCATGGACTCAGACTCATCAATTAAGCGCGTTGTCTGTCCATACAGATATTCCGTAGATGAATTCCTTCTTCACCAATACTCGCACCAAAACCCCTCAATTGAATAATGATCTTTGTCCTTTATATAGATCTCGCCTTTCTCAATACCATAAGTCTAAAACCACTCAACCGCTAATAGTATTCCTTTAGTTTATCCTCGGGGCTCTTCGATTTCTTTTTAATTTATTTTATTCAAACGAGGAGATTCAAATTATCTATGTGCGCCTAGCCTTTAACCCAAAGTTTAACCCTTTGGATTTTATAAACAATATCCAACGCTTTTCCATACGCAAGTGTCTTGTTGATGTGGTGAGTTCCGCAAGTGGAACAACCATACATCTCAATCGTTTTTGTATTAATAATCGTGCCAATCCAATTTGAAAACCCTAACCTCCGTTCTTCCATGCACGAATCATCCCAAAGGTAGTCTTTTATCTCCGCCATATAATATTATTTCAATTCGGGGGCTTACTTCACACTTTATAACAAAATGTTTGAATTTTATAACTATAACCCCTTTGTGGGTCCCTGCAGAGGCACCAAACAGTTGATACTGACTTGGCATGCAGTGCCCCCATAGTAATTCTCCACCGTTGATTTATGGACAACGCTTGATTTCCTGGTCAACTGCGGGGGCACTCCCTCCGGTTATTTTAAAACTTTATACTGCCCCCGTAACATTACTTTTAATCAAATTTCAATGAAATTTCAACTCGGACTTCACTCCTCAAACAAACTAGATTTCAATCTTTGACCTCGGGCCCACATCGCAGTCGGCCATTTACGATGTGTGATATGCAATGGCGCGACATCGCATCGCAACTTACAACTGGTGGAAACATATGGCGGAAATAACAAATATGCGATATTGCGATATTGCGATATATGCGATATTGTGATATTGCGATATATGCGATATTGTGATATTGCGATGGTGCGATATTGCGATGGTGCGATCTTGCGATATTGCGATATATGCGATATTGCGATATTGCAATATTGCGATGATCACATATCTTAAATAATCCATATCCACAAGACACTTGAAACTTCAAAACTGCGCTTTGCGATTTGCGCTCAAGTGGTAGGGACCACTTGTCCTGCCACATTCAAAGATTTAAAGTTTTCCGCTGTTTAAACATACTTTCATAAATTTCTTGATACTTGGTTGTTGAGGGCTTAAATTCCCGAAATGACTATCTTGAATAACTTTGCTCCTCCGTAAATTAGATTTACGGGAATAACTTCGTTCCACTGTAAAGACGGCTCTGCCCAACACCATAATCAACTCTCCTCTGCAATTTGTGATTGCGGCCCATGATAATTAATTCATCCTTACATTTCTCCCTTCCTTCTTGAATGTGTGTTGCTGTTCACCAAAATTCTGCTGCGCCTTTGTACTCTTCCCATTCTGTCTCTGCTCCTTCTGTTCGTCCTCTGTTCTTTTCTGCTGACCTTTGCCAAATCCTTTGCCATCAATGACAATATTTCCAACAATCTCCCCCTTTGGCATTGATGGAAATACTCTTCCTCTATTTGTCTTATAGAAGCCCTTCTTTGCGTGTCCTCCCCCTTTGACATCAATGGCAAAGGGTTGATCAAGATCTTTTGTACCACCATGCTCCCCCTGAGATCATGCTGCATTGTTAAACATAATATGACAGATTGCATCCTGTCCATATGACAACTGCTCCCCCTTAACCTGTGCATCCTGAACACCTTCAACAGGAGCGTACCCAATTTAATCTTCTGAATTTTAAGCAGATCTGATCTTCTGAATGGAAGAGACTACTCCCAGTTTCTTTTTTAGATATTCGAACGCTTCCCTGGGTAGAGGTTTGGTAAATATATCAGCAACTTGTTCTTTGGAGGAAACATACTCCAATTTCACCTTTTTCTCAAGCACTTGTTCTCGTAAGAAGTGATATTTGATGGGAATGTGCTTGGTCTTGGAATGCATAACAGGATTCTTTCAGATACTAATGGCACTTGTATTATCACACATAATGGAGATAGGAGGTGAGCATTTGATTTGAAAGTCTTGTAGAGTTTGCATCATCCAGAGAAGTTGAGTGAAACATGATGCTGTAGCCACATATTCTGCTTCTGCTGTAGATAAGGCAATGGAGATTTGCTTCTTGCTAAACCAAGATACTAACCGGGGCCCCATATAGAATGCACCACCACTAGTGCTTTTTCGATCATCAACACTTCCAGCCCAATCTGCATCAGTGTATGCATGAATAGTAAGATCAACATTCTTTGGATACCATAGTCCAAAGTCTTGAGTTCCCTGTAGATATTTGAATATTCTTTTCACAGCTTGAAGATGAGACTCTTTTGGATTGGCTTGGAATTGTCCAACAATCCCAACTGCATGCATGATGTCTGGTCTTGTCCCAGTGAGATAAAGTAGACTTCCTATCATAGATCTGTATTCAGGTTGATTTACTGTGGGGGAATCATCATTAGAACTGAGATTACATCCAGTTATCATTGGTGTACTTACAGGTTTGCAATCTTCCATGCCATACTTCTTCAGAATTTGCTTGAGGTATTTTGCTTGTGATATGAATACGCCATCTGTTGCTTGTTGCACTTGAAAACCAAGAAAGAATGTTAGTTCCCCAAGCAAAGACATTTCAAATTCTTGCTGCATATCAGAAGCAAATTTCTAACTCATAGACTCTTTATTACTTCCAAAAATGATATCATCAACATATACAACTACAATCAAAAGTTTTTCATTTTCAGTTTTTCTGTACAAGTTGCTATCAGCAGACCCTTTTGAAAATCCTTATTGATGAAGATATTTGTCTAGACGATAGTACCATGCCCTTGGAGCTTGTTTGAGACCATATAGAGCCTTTTTAAGTCTACAAACAATTTTTTCATCATTTCCCAAAATGAATCCTTCTGGTTGTTCTATATAAACTTCTTCTTCTAGATCACCATTGAGAAAATTAGATTTAACATCCATTTGATAAACTTTGATTTGTTGGAAGCTTGAAAAGGAAAGAAACATTCTTATGGCTTCAAGTCTGGCTACAGGAGCAAAGGTTTCTTCAAAGTCTATACCTTCTTGTTGAGCATACCCTTTGCACACAAGTCTAGCTTTATTTTTTATAACATCCCCATTCTCATTTAACTTGTTTTTGAATATCCATTTAGTTCCAATGACTTTTTTGTCATGAGGCCTTAGTACTAATTCCCAAGTGTGATTCTTTTCAATTTGATCAAGCTCTTCATTCATGGCTTGAATCCAACATTCATCTTTGCTAGCTTGACTGACACTGTGAGGTTCAATAGTGGACAGAAATTCCAGATTGCTAGAAGATCCCACAAGAGTCCTTCTTGTTTGTACACCTGATTCCTTTTCTCCCAAAATTTGAGATTCTGGATGATTATTTTGAACATATCTAGATGGAGCCTTTTCAGACAACTCCTCTTCAGATTCTTCACTGGGTGAACTGTTTGTATCATTATTTTTTGATGTAGGAGAATATGTGTCCTCATCATCTTCATCTGTTGTTTTCTTTTCTTCTTTTGGGGCTGTAGGAGACTCATCAATAACAACATCAATACATTCAACAATCTTTCGAAGTCTTTTATTGTAACATTTATATGCCTTACTCCTAGAGGAGTAACCAAGAAATATTCCCTCATCAGCTTTGGGTTCAAACTTGCCAAGTTTTTCATCATTATTTTTGATAAAGCATTTGCTCCCAAAAATTCTAAAATGCTTTATAGTGGGAGAATTACCATACTAGAGTTCATATGGAGTTTTATCACTATTTACACGAACATGTGATTTGTTGAGAATGTTTGCTGCTGTATGTGCTGCTTCTCCCCAAAACGTGTCAGGTGTTTCGGAATCATCAAGCATAGCTCTAGCCATTTGTTGAATTGTTCTGTTCATTCTTTCTGCAACACCATTCTGTTGTGGAGTGCCAGCTACAAAGAACTGTCTTTTTATGCCATTTTGTTCACAGAATTCAAGAAATTCTTTGGATGTATATTCTCCTCCTCGATCAAATCTGAGACACTTGATTTTTAATTCTAATTCATTCTCAACTAGTGCTTTGAAGATCTGAAATTTCTCAAATGCTTCATCTTTGTGTTTAAGCAGTCCAATCCAACACATTCTAGAGAAATCATCAATGAATAAGATATAGTATTCTTCACCACGAGGTGACTTTTTCCTCATAGGTCCACATATGTCAGTATGAATGAGTTCAAGAGGCTTACTTGATGATCCTTCCTTGGCATTAAACTGTACCCTGGTTTGCTTACCGAATTGGCAAGATTTGCATATGATATTTTCAGGTAGAGTAATATTGGGAAGATCACGAACAACTTTAAGTCTTCTTGATTTGTAGATTTGAGAGAAGCTCAGATGCCCCAACCTTCTATGCCATAGCCAATTTTCTGAAGATTTACTCAAATAACATTGTTCTTTGGGGTTCTTCAATATATACAGGTTGTTTGGAGTTCTTTTTCCTTTTATAATTGCTTTACCTGTATCAAGATCACGTACCACACATTCTTTTGAACTAAAGACAACTTCAGTTCCTTGATCACACATTTGAATTACACTTAACAAGTTATGTTTTAATCCATCCACATATTTGACTTCATTAGCTTTCACCTTATCCTTTAGGAAAACAAACCCTTTTCCTTTAATGACCGCAGGAGTATCATTTCCAAAAGTAACATTATTCTCCTTTTCTAGAGCATTGTATGCAAGAAGTTTGTCTTTATCACCTGTCATATGTCTTGAGCATCCACTATCAATGTACCATTGGTTTTCTTCATCTTCTGCAAATAACGCTATGCCACAATTTTCAACCTGTACTTCCTTCTTTTTCCATACTTTGGAGCTTGAAGAAACTTGTTCTTTTGGCTGAACTTTTCTCCTACATTCAGATTCTTTATGGCCAAAGTTATTGCAGTAAGTGCATTCAACTTCATTTTGAAGAGGAGAAAATTTGTTATAAGAATTCTTCTTTGCTTAAATATCAATCCTTTTCTTTCTTTCTTCTCTTGTCATAATAGTTTTATATGCTACACATTGAACAACTTTATGACCAAAATTGTGACATGAGAAACATTGTCCATTGAAGAAAAAATTTCTGCGATCATCAGATCTTCTATATGAATTTATCTATTGATTGGTGTTTCTTTGAAAGACATTCCTGTTAGTGTTCCTTGAATTGAAATGATCATGCTTTACCTGTAAGGATTCTTTATTCCCTTGCTGAGTGACATCATGTTGTAAACCAACTGTAACTGCTTTTAGATAATTTGGTGCTGAAGCCTGAGAAGATTCTCCGATATATCCAAGACCTGTCTTTATAAGAGGAGAACGTTGTACCTTGATAATCTCATCTAAGGTTTCAGACCCTTTAGCAAATCTAAGATTCAGAGTTTTTACTTTCTCAAGTTCTTTTCTTAAATTCACAACTTCACATTCTAAATTCTCATTGTGTTTCTCTTTATCTTTAAGCTGTTTTTTGAGAGTTTCTATGATTATTTTACTCTCTTCTAGGCAAATTTTGAGTTTATTGTTTTCATCAAGAAAATCACTGTCTTCTAGAGCATCCACAAAAGTGTCCTTTTCTTCTTTAGATTATTTTTCAAATGCCATGAGGAGTCTAAGTTCTTGTTCACATTCTTCCTCACTATCTGATAGCCCATCACTATCTTCATGAGTATAGTAACTCTTTCTAGTGCTAAACTGATTCTTATTCCTTTTTGCTGCTTCCTACCCCTTTCTATGTGTTTCTTTATAAGAACACTTAGCAGCATAATGACCAACTCTTCCACAATCAAAACATTTGAAAGAAAGCTTACCTCTGAACCGTCCTGTGCCAAGTTGAAGTTTCTTTACGAAGTTTATCTCATCTTCTTCTGAGATATATCCTGATCCTTCTGTTATTTGTACTTCCTTCCCTTTTGTAGAAGTTCTAAAGACTGCTTCTTTGACTTTAGATGGTCCTCCTCTTCTCATTTAATATGCAGTTAGTATGCCATGAAGTTGTACCACAGTAAGATTTTGAAGATCCTGCTTTTCTTCAAGAGCTGAAACTTTTGACTCAAATTTTGTTGTTAGAGATCTTAAGATTTTCTCAACCAAAGTAGATTCAGTTATTGTTTCTCCTAGATTTCTCATGCGATTTACAATATCATCAAGACGTAGAAAGAAATTTGCAATGCTTTCTTCATTAAGCATTTTTATATTCTCATATTGAATTCTAAGAGTTTGAAGTTTAGCACTTTTTACCTTTGCATCACCTTCATAGCTTAGAATTATTTTGTCCCATATTTCCTTTGCTATGTTCAGCTGCATGACTTTGACAAATTTTGCTTCAGTTAGACTTCCCAATAGAGCATTGACTGCCTTTGCATTTGTTTCATAATTCTTTCTTTCCATCAGATCTGTTGGCACTGTGGCTGGATATCGATATCCTCCTTCAACAATAGCCCATACATATGCTCCCAGAGACTGAAGATAGGACCTCATCCTTGTTTTCCAAAAGATTAAGTTGTTTCCGTTGAAGAGTGGAGGCCTGATAGAAGCTGTTCCATCTTGATTTCTCATCTTGATTGATCTTCCTTCTAGCGGCTAAGCTTTTCAGAAGGACCTGCTCTGATACCAATTGTTGAGGAAAAATACTGAGAGGGGGGGGGGGGTGAATCAGTATTTAGAGCTGACTGATAATTTTTTGGTTTTCCTTTCTCTTAATACCATATGTTACATAACTTGTATGTCCAGAGATCTTATCACGTCTTTACTTAAATCATTGCATCATTTATTCATCAGATAAGCATGAATAGAAATAACAGTACAAACCATCAAACATAGAAACACATAAGAACACCAGGATTTAAGGTGGAAACCCAATTCGAGAGAAAACCACCGCTGCTGAAGTTTCTGTCTTCAATATTTTATTATAAAGAAAACATATTTCAATTTCTGTGCTGACGCAGACTTATACCAGCACGCAGGAACCCACCTGCAGAAGGCTACAACCTTCTCTCGTTTACCAGCCTCTCCTGGAAGGGAGCTACAACCCCCCCTGATCATAACATCAGCTTCTATATATAGAAGGCTTCAACCCTCTGACCCAATGCAACTCTTTATTCAATTAACAAACATATTTTTCCCAATTCTACATAACAGAACAGCGAGACCACAGTGATCCAGACTTCAGAGAATTTATGCATTCAACATTCCGGGTATACTTCTATGTGTATTAACCTTCAGAAACTCCAACTGTCATATGCACCAGATCCATATGTGTTCTTCAGTAGACATCCGCTAGCTTTTCATCGTTTCTTCTGTTGAATACTCTCACGACTCATCACCTTTTAGATCAATGTCTCGAAGGGTGCATCATGGACTTAGAATCATCAATTAAGTGCTTTGTCTGTCCATACGGATATTCCTTATAGGAATTCCTTCTTCACCAATACTCGCACCAAAACCCCTCAATCGAATAATGATCTTTGTCCTTTATATAGATCTCGCCTTTCTCAATACCATAAGTCTAAAACCACTCAACCGCTAATAGTATTCCTTTAGTTTATCCCCGGGGCTCTTCGATTTCTTTTTAATTTATTTTATTCAAACGAGGAGATTCAAATTATCTATTTGTGCCCAGCATTTAACTCAAAGTTTAACCGTTTGGATTTTATAAACAATATCCAACGCTTTTCCATACGCAAGTGTCTTGTTGATGTGGTGAGTTTCGCAAGCGGAACAACCATACATCTCAATCGTTTTTGTATTAATAATCGTGCCAATCCAATTTTTAAACCCTAACCTCCGTTCTTCCATGCACGAATCATCCCAAAGGTTGTCTTTTATCTTCGCCATATAATATTATTTCAATTCGGGGGCTTCCTTCACACTTTATAACAAAATTTTTGAATTTTATAACTATAACCCCTCTGTGGGTCCCTGCGGAGGCACTAAACGGTTGATGCTGACTTGGCATGCGGTGCCCCCGTAGTAATTCTCCACCGTTGATTTATGGACAACGCTTGATTTCCTGGTCAACTGCGGGGGCACTCCCTCCGGTTATTTTAAAACTTTATACTGCCCCCGTAACATTACTTTTAATCAAATTTCAATGAACTTTCAACCTGGACTTCACTCCTCAAACAAACTGGATTTCAATCTTTGACCCCGGGCCCACATCGCAGTCGGCCATTTACGATGTGCGATATGCAATGGCGCGACATCGCATCGCAACTTACAACCGGTGGAAACATATGGCGAAAATAACAAATATGCGATATTGCGATATTGCGATGGTGCGATATTGCGATATTGCGATATATGCGATATTGCGATATTGCGATGGCGCGATGATTGCATATCGCAAATAATCCATATCAACAAGACACTTGAAACTTCAAAACTGCGCTTTGTTATTTGCGCTCAAGTGGTAGGGACCACTTGTCCTGCCACATTCAAAGATTTAAAGTATTTCCGCTGTTTAAACATACTTTCATAAATTTCTTCATACTTGGTTGTTGAGGGCTTAAATTCCCGAAATGACTGTCTTGAATAACTCTGCTCCTCCGTAAATTAGATTTACAGGAATAACTTCGTTCCACTGTAAAGACGGCTCTGCCCAACACCATAATCAACTCTCCTCTGCAATTTGTGACTGCGGCCCATGACAATTAATTCATCCTTACATTTCTCCCTTCCTTCTTGAATGCATGTTGCTGTTCACCAAAATTCTGCTGCGCCTTTGTACTCTTCCCATTCTGTCTCTGCTCCTTCTGTTCGTCCTCTGTTATTTTCTGCTGACCTTTGCCAAATCCTTTTCCATCAATGACAATATTTCCAACACGTACTTCTTCCAATATTATTCTCCTCGCCTTGGTTGCATATTTATTCCTTTGAGGAAGGTTCTGGGCATCATATTCCGCTAGTTTTGCAACATCTATCCTAATGTATTCTAGCAATGCATTTTCATCCAATATTGCCTCCATGCGATGAAATTAGAGTTGTCTTTCAAGGAATACTATAGTCTCAGTCCATTGAAGGCCATCTTCTCAACTTTGAAGAGATCCTACTAGATTGAACTACAAATGTAACCCCCCTAAGAAACAACGTCAAAATTCCTACTCTAATGTGAATCTTGCTATAATACCATGCAGAACCTCAATGCTTGCTTACATTAATATGATTAATATATATGTATTATAATTAATTTTCTCAATTGAGCACAAATTGCAAGTGCATAACCTATATCTTTGCTCACTGAAAGTCTCTGACCTAGACTTATTCAATTTCTGCCTCTACTTGAGATACTATTTCCTTGCATTGTTCCTTGATAAATTAGGCCCCTATTATTTAGGAATTTCTCCAAAATGGATTTCACAATTCCTTAGGTTGATAATATGACTACATGCAACACCTGTACACTCAATACTAGTCTATAAATTATGTTACACTACCTTAGAATCTCCACCAAGCTTGGGGAACTTCAATTCTCTGCATGCACTAGCTATTTTGGGTTGATTGATCAGTTAACTAGATGATCACTAAGTTTGACTGAAGTCCCAATATTTAACTGACCTTCCACTAGTTCCTCAAATAGTTAGAACCAATTTAACTAAAAAAACCTTAGATAATTGACCTTGATTGCTACAAATTAGAAATCACTCATTCTTAACTGAAATATAACTCCTCCAACTTGAATTCATTGAGATAACTGAGTGACAAGATCCATGTCACCTCAATTAACTGCATCTAAGTTGTCTTCTGAAGTGGAAATTCTAATATTCTCAATTTAATCAAGGCAAAATCAAATTGAGAATTTATTGCTGAATTTTTCAACAGATATACTGTATTGAATTTTATTTTTTTCCTAAAGGTTCATACTAATTTACTATTCTTATATTAGGTGGGTGACATCCAAGGAGATTAATGAATGTGAAGTGCCAAAATGGAAGAAGGAAATTGCATAAACTGTATGTGTATTTTAGAAGGAGATCCCTACAAGTTTCATGGACCTACAAGTCCATTAAATTATACATCTAGTCGATGACGTTGAATGGACAAGTGTCCTATCGACGAGGCGGATGTTTTTCTTTGAGAAGTATATGAAAACTCTAAAAATATATTTCTGACAAAAGGCACATCCAGAGGGTTGCATGGTTGAAGGGTGTGTATTAAATGAAGCATTTTTCTTCCTATGTCAATTATTTGGTAAGGATTTTGAAGATGGGCCATGCTTATGCAATAAATAACGAGCATTAACTATTATTGATGGAGAAAAACCACAATCTAATGGTTTTGAAGTATAATTTAGTAAGTAAATGCATGATAAATGTGGTAATTGTTTTCCTTGCAATCATTAATTTGATATGTAATTTATTTGTAAAATAACAACATGGCCTTTGGATTTTGAAATAAACATGTTGAAATGTAACAAGTGTAGACGAACGTGCTATACTTGACAAGTTCATTCTGTACCACATGGAATTTATGAACAAATGGATTGATTTGTATGATAAAAAGAGAGAAGAATTGTTAGAAGCAATGAGAAATTTTAAGAGCTCGAACCCAAGGAATAGCCCATTTCCTATTGATTTGCAAGGGAATGGGACACATATTGCACACTAGAATGGGTTATTGAAGAAATTCAAAATCAAATAGAAGATGCAAGTATATATTCAAATATAATAGGGGATGAAATCAACATGTCTAGAGGATGTGAAAGAAAGGTAAAGTTGGAATTTTACAGAATGTTTTTTCCTTACAATTTTGACACTATTAACTATTTTAATATTTGGCATTATATATATATTTTAATTGAAATAAATGGTATTTCACGAGAAAGGAAATGTCCAACAATGTTTGCATATGGTCAACATTATCATGTAGAGCGTGTATATGTAAAGAGATGATACTTATATTGTGGCATTATGGTTGAATTCAAGCAATCCAGTAGATCAAGCTCAAAAGATAAGAATATTATTGAAGGGAATCTACAATATGTTGGGCAAATACAAGAAATTATTTAGTTGGATTACTTCACTTTTAATTGTTGTATTTTTAAGTGTATATGGTATGAAGCATTTCACATGACACACAGACATGATACCCATAATGGATTATTTTCTATAGATTCCTCAAAGTTCCTACCAGAGGATAAGGAGCCTTATGTTCTACCAATTCATTTTGAGGAGGTATTTATTTAACTAAAAAAAGAAGCGATGGTGATTAATAATCTATTAATACATTTTTTATTGTGAATAGATACATGTACTTATTAATCAATAAAATTGTTATAACATACATCTAATATGTGTATGTATTCGTTCATCTATAGGTATTTTTCTATGAAGATATTTTTGACCCGAAATAGATATTTGTCATACATTATGATCCAATATTGATGTATTTATTGGATGATGAATTAGTGGATACTGAGAAAAACAATTATGGCCAACAAAATTAAAGAGAGTGATAAGAGAACATTCAAGAAATTGAAATCCGTGATGATGTCGAAGATGGTTATGTTCAGGCACAAGAATAGAACAATATAGAGTTAGATGATGTTATGGAAGACAACAATATGGATGGTATCGAAAATGACGAGCCAAATACATTTGGTAACAATACAAATGGTCTATAGTCATATTTCAATAATGACGAAGATGATGCAAGGCGAGATGACGATGATGATAATATCAATTAATTGAAACATCATATGAACATTTACAATGACACATTGGATGACACTGTTGCAGACAATGATGTTAATGACCAAGACTTCTAAATTTTCAGAATTATTTGTAATCCATGTTTAAAAAATGATGATTCTTATGGCCTAAACTTTGAAATGCTTTAGTATTATTTTTGTCAATACAAATTTCCTATTGCAACATCATTAAAGTATTAAAGATCTTGTATGAATTATTGGCAGAAAAAATTCACGATTACTTGAATGCTTCTTCTGTTCATTTTGTATCAACGGATATTGTGATGAAAACAGAGTATCAAAGATGAATTTTGAATCCTTTGATAGTAGAGTACTTCTAATGAATGTTGTTCTATAGGACTATGCAGGAAATTTGTTGGGAATGGGTTGTGTAGAGTCACTTGGTGCTTGTCCTCCGCTAACATTTTAGATTTATTTTTCAACAATAAAGGCCTCACTCAAGCCTTGCTACCTCTGCTCATTTTTTCGTGGTGGTTCCTAAACAAACCTAGTAGAGAGAGATTTTTTTAGCAAGAAATAAGATCATATTACTTTTTTTCAATATAGTTTTGATGACCTTTGGCTAATGTCGTTTTCCCCATTTATATCAAATGAGAGAAGGAACATATATGAGCTTGTAAAATTATCTTATCTTTGGAGATTTTTGATATTTTGAATACCACATGATATTTGTGATTTTTTTTTTTTAATTATAAAGAGAGAAATTACGATGGAAAATAATTTTTTAACCAAATTCTAGAGCGAAGAGTGACAAAATTTTATCTTCTGAAGTTAGAATGACTTGGATTCATAATTTCCAATTGAGATACATGATTTTTTTTACAAAATGTTAGCAAACTCTATAATGTATATCAGGTGCATGCTTGTAAGAACACAATATTTATGTTGTTAATCCTCTATAGAAACATGGAAATATTTGATGTTTCTCTCCATATGCCATAAATATTTGATTATGGAAGTAACATCGTTATTGCTACCTGAATGTTGATATGTGAATATGGATGGATCAAAGCTTTCATCGAATGCATAGGGTCATAGAGAAAACTAAGTAAAAATCATTGAAAGGGTAATTATTATTGAGAATAATAAAAATGTTCACATCGGTGCTATAGAAGAAACAACAGTCATGCTGTAGAGCTATGTATTTTTGGGAAGGGGGCAAGATAATAATATAGATTCTAAATTTTCCACCTCTGTTATTTTACTATAATTAGTTCTGAGAATTATACACAATGTTTAACATTAAAAACCATGAAAGAAATAACATGATAATATTGTGATTCACATGTGGAAATTTCACATTTTGATGTCTAACTAATCATTGTATGTCTCATGTTGTAACTAGAAGTGAATTGTAAAACAATAAAATTCAATATTCACAATGAAAACATGACAAATCAACAACTAGTCTTAATTGTCCTGTGATTAGTATTCTTAGTTCTACTTCCATTTACTGCAAACTGCTTCAGTATCATCCATGTTGAACATCAAAGGATCTCGACAAACTTGAAGTACTTCTGATCTTGACAAACTTTAATTATTTTTAGGAAGACAAAAAAAAAGTATTTACATACATACAGTAGTATTTCTTTTCTCAAAATACCAAATTTTTCCTCATCGTGATGACGTAATTTATACAAAAATTACAAAATATTCAGTTCTACAATCATTGGGGGAAACCCCCAATATTAGAAACAAAATAAGATAAATATGAAATTAGTTGCAGAAATCTTGGGATTATCTGTGAGTCATGATCAGTTGAAGTAGAATATCCCTCCAATGCAATCCATTTATCGTTGAATGAAGTTATCATTTTCCAGATCGTTGTTGATGGGAATGATGATGTTATCATATCTCTATACATAGTACCTAATTCAGTGTGAAAATCATCAGAGATTAGTGGTAAATCATTGATGAATCTTCGTGTTTGATTAATAATATTAAAATCAGGTCCAATTTTTTTTTACCGATTATATTAGAAGAAGTATGATTAAATTGTGATGTGTCATTCCTCTTTTCTGGAAACTTGACCTGAAACTCTTCATCTGGGATAAGAACTCCTTGATCATTCCAGAAGCTTGGTAGATCCTACACAAAAAAATAACAGAAGATATCTTTAAAATATGATACTTTGCTTAACATATAATTTTCTTTTCCTATCACATCCTTTATTAAGCCATCTTTCACAATATACTTTCTAGCTTGAAATACAAGGCCCACCTTGTCCTATATTCCTGAAAAAAAAAGAAAAAGAAAAGAAAAGAAAAAAAAAACGAGATTTGGTCGTTGTGTTAAGAAATTTTACAATGTTTATTACTTTAATAGGTTTTTATGCTTGATCCTTTTGAAAAATGGAAGCCTAAGTCAAACAATAATTTTTCAATTATTTTTCATCTTCATCCTGTACAAAATAATCCTTCGACCTTTAAAGTTTCAGAGCAATATGGTTCCAAATAACATATTTAGTATCAATCAAACCGAGCTTCATTTAATTTAATGTTTCCTTTAATTCTTTCTGTTTAGCTAGAGCTTCCTCGAGGTCCTTTGTTTTTTGTTCATTATCTTGCTCTAATTTAGTCAACTCCTCTTTTAGTTTTCTACACTCCATATCTTTAACTGCCAAGTTTTCCAATTCTTTGGATAATGCAACATCAAGATCAGCCCCTGAGAGATGTTGAAACTGTTATTTTGAAAGTGTTTAAACTTATTAATTTAACTATTCAATTTGATTTCTTAATACTCCAATGGTTCCTTTAGTATCCTGTAATTCTCTTTCCAAGTCCTCCTTTTCCTGAAGTACTATAAGAAGATCTAGTGTTTGAGGATGAGCATCATGTGGAATTTTGAGCTTTTTATTTGGGACTTGGATTGTTGTATCTTTTGCTTCTAGTAAATTTGAAACTTCAACGTTACTTGAAGCATTATCATCAAGTTCCATAATCTTTCTTTCTAATTCAGCTTTGCGCAGTTGCAAAGTTTTGATTTGTATTTTATCTGACTTCAATTGATTCTCTAATTTATTCACAGTTGAATGTAATTTTACTTTTGTAGTGGACTCATTAAACAAATATATACAAATGAGTTGACCTGCTTTTAAAAAAAAATCAGTTTTATCAACAATATTAAATTGATTCATATTCAATTTGAACTGAGTGGTCTTAACTCCTTCATGAGATTTACTTCCTTTATGAACATGCTCTATCACTGCAATATTTAAATACATGTATTTGTTATCTACCACAATAAGTAAATGAGGAGGATATTTTCTTTTAAGCTGTTCAACTTTCTCTTGTCTATCATGGTAACCTTGTTGTTTGATTTCTGATAGCCTTTTCAACTGATATAGGTCCACTATCTATTAACTAAACAACCTTAAATTTTGTTGAATACTAATCATCAATCTGAATAATAGGTGTCTTTCAGAAGATATGTCATTTGAGTTATCATTTACAAGCATCAAATCTTTTTCCTAGGAACGTTTTGACCTCTTTCTCCTTTCTTCCTTAGTGACATCTTCTTCATATATCTGCATCATATCCTCAGTAAATAGCCTTTTAGCTCCACTGTCAAGCTTGGTCGGGGTAACTATTTTTGTCCCTACTTGTCCTTCCTTTGAAACTCCTTATGATTTCTTGGAGAAATTTTCTTCATTTCCCAATTGATTTTGATCAAAATTTTCAACAGTTGACTATTCCATCTTTTTTGCTAGCCTTTCCGTTTTTTTAACTACCCTCATGTTTATATTAAACAATTTTTAGCTGCTTTATTTTGGCTGAAATGACATGATGAGGATCATACTGAAATTTTCATCTTATTCAAAATTGAAACAAGTAAGCAATCGATCAATCATCTATGAAGTTTCTTTATTCTTAACCGTAAAATGTCCCACTGTTATTGGAAATTTGAAAGAAATTGCTAAATTTTTGCTTGAAAAATGTACAAAATTTGAATCTAATATTTGTGTTAAGATATCCAAAGCGTAAACCCTAGGTTTTAAAAATGAAGGTAGTTTATAGGGTTGAACCTCTGCTCCATAAATCCTTATCACTGTATAGTCCTTATATAAGAACCAATCTCCTATTCTAAACCTTGAACTCAGTTGGAGACATTTCTTCAACTTTGGGCATACTCTTGGAAATTATTCTTCATGAATCAATAAATACATCTTGGATATGAACTTGTTAACAAAAATGAAGAAACCCTACGATTGGTTTCTAAGACACATTGCTCTGTGAATCATTGAAATTACTCCAAAAGAAGTAATTCCTCCTGGTTACAAAACATGTTGAAATTGATCAATGAATTTATTTGAAATTAGGTAGATGAGATAGGCTTGATATCTGAAACTCTATAGGGCATTGAAATTGATCAAATTTTCATGCATTTTTTATACTATAAATTTAGGATAGTTGAACTTTACCGACAATTACAAAGACCTTAAAATAACTAGGAAACATTCACTGGCGGCTTGATCATGATTGAAACCCAAGATTCGACTAATCATGGAGAAAATTTATTACACTTGTTTAACAAACCACTCAGATTTCAGAGGGTAGATTAAATATTTTAGAGAAGTCTCATAATTCAGAAAACTTTGGACAAATGTAAGTTGTACTTATGGGGCTAATGATCTAAAGGTTTAAATGAGAGTTTCTTCATTTAATTCTATAGTGTTTTCATTCATAAGACTGGAAGACTGTAACCCTAAAATCTTGAGAACTAATTCAGTAGTTAAGGAAATGATGATATTTGAATTTTTATTTGTCACTATTGATCTAACAGAAGCAAAATAATTCTTATAGCACCATTTGACCAATTCAGGGAAATGAAAGGCTTGAGGAACTAGACACAATGGTAAGCATGACTCCCAAACTTTATAACTCTTACTAATTTCATCATCTGGCAGAAAGAACAATTGAGGTATCTGATCTTGATTAGTACATGACAAAATTGGGTCATAAACATCCCAATCTTGTTCCACTAGGATATTCTGGGATGAGTCAAATATTTTGTGGTTGGAGACAATTTTATTAAAGGATTCCATTCTTTCAATTATTAAAGCATTGAGATAGAACAAGAAACCGACCTTGAAAGTTGAATTATTGTTGACTTAGATGTTTTAACAATATTCATTATCGCCTGTAATAAGTCCCTTTTCACCCGTAAGCAACTACAAAACATTGTTTTTTTTACCGATTAAAAATAAATATTTATAAATAAAGTGCTTAGTAAGAGGTTAACAAATACCAAATTGGTGTATCCATTGATTCGATATAATTTCTATATCAACGATGGAAATTGAGTGAGGAATCGAGAAAATAACGGTCATTAACACCATAGGAGAATCCTAGATTGAATTTGTGAAGGGACACATGTTACTTCTCGTTGAGTGTGGTATTTTAGTGATGTTTTATACTTCAGGCGAGTTTAAAATATGCAACACATATTCATTGTTCTTCTCCAAATTCCTACGATTTGGACCTTTGAACCATGTAATACAATATGGTACTTTTTCATTTGGTGCTTTGAACTATCCCACATGCAATAGAGTAAAGGAATTGTCGTTATTTAAATATCCCAGCTCCTGGATGCTTTTTTTCCCAGGAAAAAGTTGTAATTTTTCATTATATCAAGAAAAATTAGATGTTACATTTTACATATAATAAACCAGAAATGTTCATGGTTCAAAATCATATCCGAGGAGGCAAAGTAGTCTGCAAGCATCAGTGCTAATATAGTTTGCAAATATCAGTGCTAAGATCCCTAAAGTAGTCACAATATGTACAGAAAAAACATGTTAGCAGCTGATACAAATAGAGTTGATAATATACATCGGTGTAATAATATAAACTCCAAAATGATCCTCTCAAAATTGCAGTCAAAGTGTGACTGATCTCATATCCTGATAGCCATCTTTGAATGGTCTGTGAAAAAATTGGTACACCTGTTCCCCATCATGTTCAGTGATGAGCCATCTGTGCTAGTCTAACTCCGCTGCTTCTTCGGAAAGATTGTTTGCCACTTGGTTCCTCTGCCTGTAAATGTGAGTGACAGATATAGTGTCAAAATATGTTTTCAGTAGATGAACCTCCCTCAATAATGATATAAGTGTGTGTGTATGGAATTGTGAATGAGAATTGAACCAATTAATTACAATTTGTGAGTCTCCAAAATTCTGCAATCTGTTGCATCCTTGTTCACGGGCAAATACAAGTAATAGCCGAAGGCTAAGGAGTTCGGAAAAATGGTTAGTGCCAGGACCTAGCCCCATTTTGAGGTGATAAAAATGAGTGGCTGTTATATATAATACCGCCCTGCCGCCACACCCATGGTTATTTGATGCCCCTCAAAGTATGCCCATGGGTAAGTATGATTAATGATTTCAGGGGTGATATCCTTATTGCAGGTGGGATGATCCTCATCCGGAATGAGACTGTAAGTGGAGAGTATGGTAGAACAAATGTGATCCCAGACCACTTGCATTCAATCAAATGTGAAATGGTTACGACATATCCAGATGCCCCATGCAATCAACAATGGGAGGTTTCGAAGTTTGTTGCAGGTGGCAGCATGCCACCATGCAGACCAGGCCTTAGATATAGAAGAGCCATGCCAGGTGAGTGCACAACCTATTGCATGAGTAACCGAATGCCAAAAAACCTCGATCATTGGGTATTCAAGGAAAATATTTTGAACATATTCTTCATGAGAGAAACAAAAACAACATCTGGATGGGCCCTGGATAGCCCTTCTACGAAGATTATCTATGGTAGGGATGCAATTATGGAGAATGCGCCACATAAGTAGACAATTTTTGTGAGGTGCCTGCAGCTTCCAGATTGAGTGCCACCACCATAGTTTATTAGGAGGTTCCTTGGGTGCACATAGTGTGATATATCCAGTCTTCGGGGAGTATTTTCCGCTGTGTGAGAGTGCCCACAAAAGGTCATCCTCCTGGTCTGATAATCGAATGTGTGAAGCTTGAAGTGCCCTGATGTACCAGTCCCAGTGGGGATGGCCCTCATTTGGTAACTAGAGATCCTGCGCTGATAGCCAGCCCTGGTCATGCCAATTTGTTCACAATGGATCAACCGCCTATGATAGATAGTAATATCCGGTTTGTGCAAGGTGATGTATGATGTTTTGAGGCAGTTTATCATTTTGACCACTGCCCGACCATGAGTCCTCACCCAATATGACCATAGTACCAGATCCAATGTGCCATGTCAGTCCTTACTGGATAAGGTGTATAGATTTTTCGATGGCCTTCTAGATGATCGAGGATCCTTGACAGAGTTGAATGGTGCCATGGATCCAATCCAATGTAGTTCGGGGAGCGATGTATTTGGAGAATGTAACCTCCTTCCACAAGCTATGGCTGGATATAAGATGCCAACCCAATTTTTCAGCCAGTGCAGTGGAAAATATGGAGAGATCCTTAAAACCCCAACTGCCCCAATCCTTTGGCCTGTTGATTTGGTCCCAAGCCACCCAAAAAAATGTACGCTCGCTACCAGAATTCCTCCAGAGAAGTTGTCTGCAAATATGCTGTATGCGGTTGGTGACACCTTTAGGGAGCCAATCAAGGGACATCCAGTAGACAGGTATGGCTTCTAGGACTGATTTGATTAATACCAATCTGCCTGCCTACAAGATCCATTTATGATTCCAAATGTTGATCCTACGCTCCACTTTTGCGATCAACCAGTTCCAATCCTTGATCTGATAGTCATTTGGCTTAAGGTAGAAACCAAGATATTTTAAACCTTCCCTAATGTTACTACGTACAAAAGGGGAATTCTGAATTGTAAGCCCTTGTTCATGTGTCGAACAACGAGTCAGGATAATGGTGGATTTACTATTATTTGGAGCCATACCCGTAGCTCTGCAGAAAATATTTAAGATTTTATCAAATTGTGAATTGTCCTGACAAGAGCCATCCAAAAATATAATTACGTCATCCATAAATAATAAATGAGTCAGTCGTAAGAATTCATTTAATCTAATTCCATGGATGTCACCAGCATCCTTTGCCCTGTTGATGAGGGACGAGAGGCCGTCCATAACAAGGACAAAAAAAAGTGGTGAAAGAGGGCATCCTTGCTTGAGACCTCTTCCAACATGAAATAAATCAGTAGCTGCCCCATTGATGATGATGCTAAAAGTGGCATTCATAATACAAGCCATAATCCAATTTGTTAAAGATTGCGGGAAGCCAGTATGGATAAGTATAAGATGAGTGTAGTTCCATATAGCATGATCAAAGGCTTTGGTAAGGTCAATTTTGAGGATGGTGATTTTGAGATTCTTTGTTTTAATGGAGTGCAGGACCTCCTTTGCAGTGCTAATGGCTTCATGAATCTATTTGTGGTGGAGAAATGCAATTTTTTCCTTAGAAATATGAGTAGAGAGAAAGGGTTTTATACGGTTTGCAATGATTTTGGATGTAATTTTGTAAATGCAGTTACAGAGGGAGATAGGCTGGTAGTCATGGTAGGTAGGAGGGTGATCATTTTTGGCAATCAATGCAATGAAAGTAGAGTTGAAACCATCATAGATTTGACCAGATATTCTATTATCTTCAATGACCTGGAGGAGATCTTTGCTTATGAGTTTTAAAAAATGAAGATAGAATTCAATGGGCCATCCATCCGGTCCAGGGCTTTTGTCCTTCTTAAACCATTTTAGTACACCTTCAATCTCACCCATGGTGACCGGTGTGTTGAGATTGTCCGCCTGCTCATCATCAACAAACTTGTGAAATGTTGCCGCAATGTTCATAATACTCGGAAGATTGATGTTGTGCAACGCTTTATATTGGTTAGTGAAGTGCTGTATACCTAGATCAGTAAGATGAGGGTGGGTTTTGGCCACAAATCCAATATTATCTAATAGTTCCCATATATTATTTATGATCCGCCTTCCTTTAGCACACTATTGAAATAACTTAGTATTTTCGTCACCAGATTTCAACCAGATGGCCCTACTTTTTAATCTCCACTCCTCCTCCTTTTGACGGAGGATATTTTCCCTCTTGGTTTCCAGTGCAATCAACTGCTCTTTGGAGGACGCAGAACAGAAGCCCAATTAGTCAGAATCAGCGAGCTGAGATATTTCCAATTCAATCCTTTTCAGCTCCTCCTCCTCGAGCTTTCTTTTATGTTGTGACCAACAAATAGTGTTTTCTTTGATACGTTTGAGGTTATCATTAAATACCTTAGCAATTTCCTTGTCGGGAAAAATATTATAGTGCTGCCACTCCTAAGTGACCAGTAATTGAAATTCTGGATCATGTAACCATATAGCATTAAATTTGAATGGTGCATGCGGTTTCCGTTCACCAGCTAGAAATTCCAAATAAACTGGAGAGTGATCCGAGGTCCTGCCCGAACCCACCCATTGTTTGGATCTAACCATTTGGTTATGAAAAGTCTGCTTGATAAGGAATCTATCAAGTCGACACGCCAATGGTGCCACCCCTCTGCATCTATTTATCCAAGTAGGTTGTTTCTTTTGCATGTCAATATCAATAAATTCAACCACTTCCAAATTAGTGGCGAAGAAATTAGAAAGCGGATCCAGGACGGCTTTAGGTGTCCATGATTCCAAGGTCCCGATAGAAAAATTTAAATCCCCGCCAAGAATGATGTGATTATGCTGAAGCATAGAGCATCAGAGTAGAGAGTGCCAGCATAAATCTCTGTTAGTGCATGGACCATAGACATTGATCAGGGTGAAAGGATGTACAAAATCACAAGTAGTAACATCCAATCCGATGGCACCCTTCTGACCCCAAGAATTCATAATCTGAGTGGTTTTGTTGTTGATGCCTAATGCACAGCCTCTTGATCGACCATGAGCATCAATAGTCACAAATGTCCAATTCGGGAGGAGTATGTTTAAGATCTTGGAAATGGATGAACCATCCCCCAAAGTTTCTTGAAGGAAAAAGGAATCAATGGGAGCAGTAAGAAGAAGTCTCCTAAGTGCTAGTTTCTTGTTAGGGTTGGCAATTCTTTGCAATTACATGAGAGAAAAATCATGATGGAACCACATCCTTGGGTTTTCTTGCTCGAAGAACCTGAGGTAGGGATGTTTGCATACCCGCAACCACCTCCATGTTGGCCCTGTGGATAGCCTTTGAGATCGCAGAATCTCTACCACGTGATTTAGCAAAAGAGGGGCCTTGCATTGAGCCAATGCCATGATCTGACAAGGTGGGCTGCAGAATGGATGATCTCAGGTAGTAATGGTTCTCGAAAGATGAGGATTCGGAAGCAGTATGAGGGGATAAGTATGAGGTCTCCGCAGATGTGTGGGATATGTTGGGCGGTATAATAGGGGGGGCTGATGCAACATAGAAGATAATGGATTTCAATGAACAATAAGTATGTTGAACATTAATAGATGGTGCAGATGATAAAAAATACTAATATTAGGAGAGGGAAAAGAGGTACCCAGAATCAAAATCGGACCCATCTAAGAAGAGTAGATAGACTGGTTGTGAGTGCGAGCTTGAGTAATCATCCATGTTGGTAGAAATTTCTCGAACTGAGAAATAACATCCATCGGTTGCACCTCTCGTGTCGAGACAATAATGACCAGGTCCGTTTGTGTAGCCATATGTGCGACCGTCTTGTAGAGGGGAGCTGCAGCACCCAAGAGAGAGCATTCTTTATATATATTCCCAACCGAATGGCATTGTCGGCATCAAAATGGAACCCCTTCATAGTCCATCATCTGCTGCCAAACCATCCCTACGAAAAACATGTTATAATTATCATGGAGGCCATCCATAATATCCAAGAAAACTAAAATGTGAGCAATAGAATAGATGCTCGTCTCCAAATATGATTTGTCATGATTCAGATATAGGTCAAAGTCCTCCCCAATGCTGCGAAGTGAGGCTTCATTCCAAAATTGAAATGGAAGCCCTGGCAGATGCATCCAAATCGGTCCAGCACCCGAGTTCTCCTTATTGGGATCGAAAAGAGGGAACCATCTTTTCAACAGTATTGGGTGCATCTCAATATGCCAATATTTTGTTAATACCCAGTCCACCAAAGTAGGATAAGAAAAAGTGAGGGTGAACCAACTCCTATTCAAAAGTATAACACCTAAAAGATGCTCCATGTGGCTGCCCCAAATTTCTTCGGTCCAGAGCTTTAATTGCACTGTGGTGTATTTGTGTCCTCAAACCTTGCCCACTAGTACCGTAGCAGCCATTAACTCAATGTTTTCCATGCCTCTATCCTGGCCAAAATTTGTGTTATGACTATGTTGATTCTTGGTAGGTCGAGATTTTTTCCCCCTTCCTCTGTGAATATTCTGGTCCCCAGAGGCCACGCTTGGTTCACCAAGTCTGTCAAAATCAGACGAATGATGTGCTTCTACAGTCTATGCATCAAAGGGAATATCCACAAAATATCCAGAAGCCGCAATCGGCTCTGTCACAACAAAAGACAGAATGGGTTGTTGCAAGGTCTCCTCCCCTCCAATGAAAAGGTCAGAAAAAGAAAGTGTATCTGCACATAGATTTTCAGATGTCTCGGCAGTGCACGAGCTCGTACCCGTGTTGTTGAGCTTCGGCAAGTCAGGGGTGTCTTGTGCATGATGCTTCTAGAGACGCAACACCGAGGGTGAAGGGATAGTGAAAGACGGGGAGTCCAAATAGCCAACAATAGGGTATGTACTGATCGCAGGCATGACCTGCGGAGACTGTTCTGGTCGGTGAATAGCTGGTGCTGACTCCATATCTGCCGTTGTAGTCACATCATCACTAGTTCAGAGGGTCAGCAGTGTAGTCCAGTTCCTCATCGTATATACTCATGGCCAATGGATGGATAGGTATGATCGTCGACACAGTCCGTGAAGAATGACCAAAAAACACAGTGCTCAGACGTGAAATTCACAGTTAGTGCTGCCGGTGGAAGCCGTGAAACCCTACCGTAGCCTAAAAATTTGTGATGAATGAAGACAACAGTGTGGAAGCCTACCAGATGTCACCAAGGTCACCCCGGTGCACAATGATAGAGGAAGTGGGCATCATGTTGGAGAGAAAAATGGGTTGGAAAGTTGTGGGTCTGGCACCACCGTTAGAAAGAAGCAGGGACCATCCTCCACGGAATATGTGCAGTACAGGGCAGCACAAAAACCCCACCAATAACTATTACTGCCAATACAAGTCCACCAAAACAAACTCGACGCCAAGCAAATGGTAGGAAATAACAAAGCTATGTGGTATACCCACTGCCAGTCAGTGGCATACAGTATATGAAGACTACATAGGTTCAGTTCGCTAAATGGTTAATAGCTAAAAACAATGGAAAACCCAACAAATACCCGGTTATGAAAGATAAAGCACAATACATCCTTCGCTGACGGGTAGACCAGAGACGTGGGGGTCGATAGTCCTCGTGCACACTTATCCATGAACCAAAATACCATCAACATCATCCAGTCTCAAGTATCCCATGGCCGCCATGGCTAGGGTTTCGCACCAGTCCATCTATCCAACCTCTGTTGTGGCTATGATACCCTTTCCCAACTTCACATTTTTCAAAATCAACTCCTGGATGCTATCTTGACGTGTTGTGCATATATATACACACTCCAATGTTAGGCGCCTTATGTTGGTTATTATTCACATCCGACATGTGATGCTTCATATGTGTTGTAGTAAATTTTTTTTGATTTGGGGATTAAGTCTAGGAACTGAATAATTTTTATAAAAAGAACTATAACCATGTATACGAACCTAATGCATAACAATAGCCTTCAAAAAAATTGACCCCAATTATAATTTTTTTGCAAAAATTTATAGATTTTTTAATATGTGATAACAAACCCTTAAACCCTTAAGCCCTAATCTGTGAACCCTAAAATCCTAATCCCTTAACATAAAAGTATTAAATACCCTACACCTCGTGCACATTTCCTATAACTATTATCACTCCTAATTCATAGTCCTAAATCCATAACCATTATAATTACGAACTCCATGATGTCGAAGCCTTATCACTGCTAATTGTATAACACATAAAAACTATAATCCCAAGCCCCTATAACCCTTAACACCTACTAATTTTGACCCCTAGAATCTATTATATAATATATCTTGTAACCATAACCACTATATCCTAAAAATCATAACCCTATCGCCCTTAAATCTTGAAATGTAACCATTATCACTAATAAATGCCTAGTCATAACAATTATACTTCTTGAGCTAATCCCAAATACAAACATATTCTCTAGCTCCTATATGCCCTATATGGGAATGAGGAATGGTGACAGTGAGACTGCATGATGAATTTTGATGGAGATTATTAAGAAGTGTAGCAAGAAAGGCTCAATTTGACTTAGCCTTGGTCAAATTGAGAAAAATAAAAATTTCCACATCAACAGACAACTTGGAGGCAATTAACTAAGGTGACATTGATCTTGTCACTTAGTTATCTTAGTAAATTTGAGTTAGAGAGCTTGGAGCTCATTTATGCATGTGCGATTGCTAAATTTGAGTAGTTCAGTTTAGTTATTCCCAGTTGTGCTCAGATAAAATAGTTCTAACAATTAAGAGAATTAGGTGGAGGTCAGATGTGCAATGGGACACAAATTCTAACTTAGAGATCATCTAGTTAACTTATAAAACAACCAAAAATAGCTCATGCATGTAAGGAATTTGAATTTCTCAATTTTGGTGGAGATTCCAAGGCAGTGTAACATCAGTTCTAGACTTGTTTTTAGTGTAGAGGTGTTGCATGCAATCAATGATCAATCCTTGGGAATTGCACAATCAATTTGGAGGAGATTCCTGAAGAATAGGGGCTAATTTCCTTAGGATTTATGCAAGGAAATAGGGGCCTTAGTGAGAAAATAATTAGCTATGTGTTGGCCATATATTGTTCATTGAGTAGGAGAACCGTTATTCTTTTGTAGGTTGAGCTTAGAGCTGGAGCTGGAAATTGTAATAGATTCTCTATTCATATAATTAATGTAAATAGGCTTGAGGGGTTTTCCCAGTTGGTTTCTCCTAGATATCACTATTTATTTGTGGTTTTTATGATTGCATGTCTATGAATGCTGTTCTAAATTTTGAATTTCATCTCACAAATCACTATAATAGAATTGTGTCTTTTGATTTTAGATTAAATTTCTTGATCAGTTGCAATTCTATCAAATTTCTACACAAATGTTGATGATCTCAAATTATATTATGTCGGGATGTCAAGCATCCTTGAGTCTTGAAACTCTCACATATCATCAAGGCATGTACCTAGTCTAACCATGTCAAATTTTGATGCATACAAGAAGAGTTAGAAGAATTTTACATTGGCTCCATTCACTACTCATTGTGTGGCGTTGGTAGATGACATTGGTGATGGGCATGTTGGAAGACATTCCATGACATTTTAAGAGAGTTTCAACAAATATTCCTTAGCTGGGAATGGCGAATGGTGACAATGGGACTACATGTTGAACGTTGATGCAAACGTGGACAATATTAAAGATTATGAGAGGATATAACACATACTTGAGTCTTGAAACTCTCGCACACCATCAATGCATGTGTCTACTCTAGCCATGTCAAATGTTGACGCATACAATAACATTTTGAATAAATTTCAATGTTGGCCCCATTCATTGCTCACCATGTGGCGTCGATGGATTACATTGGTGATGTGTGTGTTGGAATACGTTCCATGAAATTTCAAGAATGTTTCGATAAATATTCCATATATGGTAATGGTGAATGTTGACAATGAAACTGCATAATGAACATTGATTCAGACATGGATGAACTCAAAGATTATGCAAGGACATAAAGCATCCTTTAGTCTTGAAACCCTCACATACTGTCAAGGCATATGTCTAGTCTCTAACCATGTCAAATTTTCGATGCATACAAGAATAGTTTGAAGAAATTTCAACGTCAATGGCCCCATTCACCACTCACAGTGTGGCATTGGTGCATGAAATTTGTGATGGGCGTGTTGGAAGACATTCCATGATATTTAAAGAGAGTTTTGATTAAGCCCTACATCCCCTAACCCCTAAGATTGCATTAAATTTTAAATCCTTAAGCCCTAATCCCTAAATTTAGTGCCCTCAATCCCTTAAACCTAGTTAATCACTAATCCCTTAACGCAAAATCCCTAAATCCCTTAACCCCTAAGCCATAGACCCTTAAACACTTAATCCTTAATCCCTATTCCCTTAATACTTAAACCCTTATGCCTAAGCACTTAAACATTAATCACTTACCCCGCAATCCCTAAGCCATTAACCATTAAAATACCTAACTCGTAAGCACCAAATCCCTTAGCTCTTGACCCTTAATCCCTTAAACGATAACTCCTAATCCCTTAAACCTTAATTCTTGTACCTGAAATCCCTAAATCTCATAATCCTTAAATCCGCTATCCACTTAACCCACAAAAACTCAATTAATTAACTATTTAGGCACAACTGGTGCTAAATCCAACATTAAAAAGGGAGAAACCAAGGCAGAAATTTAGGTGCTACATAGGGAGCTAAATTTAGTGCAATTTATGGCATTAATTTCTCGCATGATTTCGATCATAATTCCAATGCAATTTTTGGCATTAATGTCTGGTGAAATTCCTAATGCTATTTCTAGTGTTACTTATGGCACTATTAATGATTAATTTAGTGCCTAGATGTTTTCGTCGACAAAAAAAAAGCGCCATCCTGATAAATAGCGCCGAATTTTTCAAAAAAATGGAGAAAAATACACTAAAACAGTCCAAGGCAGAAATTTAGGCGCTACATCAAGAGCTAAATTCAACGCAATTTATGGCGTTAATTTCTCGCATGATTTCAAACGTAATTCCAATGCAATTTTTGGCATTAATGTTGGTGCAATTCCTAATGATTCCTTTTTTTAGAGCATGAGATGTACATTTGTTTTTTTATATATTTCACATAAAACTACATCATCCAAAAACATTAGGTTTACAATTTGAAAAAAAAACATTGAGTGAACCATATTTAAGATAGTCCTATTCATTATTTCAGCTACACCATTTTATTGAGTATTGTATGGCACATTTGTTTGATGTTGAATTCCATGTTGGAAAAGATAGTTTTCAAATTCATTATAACTATATTCTTTTCCATTATCAATACGAAGAGAACCAATATGTGATTGTGCATTATTTTCAATCCATGCATGAAATTTCTTGAAAGTTTCAAAAGCTTATATTTTACTCTTCAATAAGTATACCTAACACATTCTTGTGTAATCATCAATTCATTTCATCATATATTTATTTCCACTTGTAGAAGGAACGGGCATATGGGCACACAAATAAAAATGAATCAGTGCAATATGTATACGTGCTCTAGAAGCAGAAGCTTGAAATGGTTGTTTGTTATGGTTTCCGAAGATACAAGCATGAAATTGTGTTGATGGTGTTGGATGCTACCATCAACAGGGGGTCTCCCCGGTATGAAGTCCCAATTATACATCACACTCTTTGCAGTAGGATCCCCATCCAGATAATAGGCTCAGTCACCATAACTTAGAGATTTTCCTTGGTTGCAATAAACAACATAAGAGAGTATAACTTAGAGATTTTCCTTGGTTGCAATAAACAACATAAGAGAGTATGCAAACAACCTTTGAAACAAGAAAGTAAGTTGAAACTGTGAAGCATGCAATTGCAGTGTATATATGGTTCTACCACGAACATAGTAGAAAGAGTGATTCCTTAAGAGAAAATTAATAGTATTATACTAGTAAAGACACAAGGTAGCATATAAAGAATCGTTAATTAACTTGCGAAATATTTCACATAGTAACAACGATCATGAAAGAAAGTAACAAGGCACATTCAACAAGATGTATACCAATTCCAATGAAATAGTTAATTTTATTTAGTATGTATGAAAACAAACATATACTAAAAATATTAAAATAATAGTTTTACAACATCCATGATACATGCACGAAAATGTGCTGGCTCAGAGAGCTTCAAATATCAAGAAAAAGTTCCAAGTACACAATTACAATGATGCAACACTAGCCCGAGTAGTGGAACAATAAGTCACTTCTTTCTCCTCCAAATAATGATATTCTCTATTATACCTAGCTTGAGAAGCCAAGGTGGAAATCCCATTTTCTTGAGATATGAGGGTTTATTTATAACAAACGAGGTTACCTTTCACCTCCCATGTGACTCTTGACTGCCCTCACGACTCTTGACCTCCCATAGGAATTTTGAGCTTCTACCTAAACTTTGAGCTCTTATATAACTCTTGGACCTCCTATTTACTCTTCATGTTCCATGTGTGACCCTTGGAATTCCAAAGTTTTACATTTTCTCATTTTTTGGAATACAAAATTACATTCCACAAATTGTGGCAAGATACATGCACAAAATAAGACTGTTGTGATGACACTTTGAGAAGCCGTAATTTGGAAAATGTGACATAAGACTTCATTGTAATATATCAATGTCAAGTTCCTATCTTTGTTTCTATATCTTTATTTATTCATGATATATATGACTTCTACTTCATCTTCACCCTCTAAAGGGTTTGGATAAGTATTGGAACCTTCCAAGTCAACATGAGTTTCCATCTCTATCTCATGGTCTAAGTTTCCTTTACTCTTGCATCATAGAATATTTCTGTATGATCTCCACAAGTTTCCTTCTTGTAACCTCTTCTTGCTAACCTCCTTGATCAACATATTTCCATGATAATATGATAGCACTTGGAAATGAAGTTCACTCATGATAGGACATCATCAGTCTCAAAATCACCTATTCTATCTTGTGTATATGCTAAATATGATGGGACAATGTGGAAGGGTTAAGGGAGAGACATTATTAGGTACAATTTTGTTAGAAACCAAGGCCACTACTGAGAGGGTTGGGGGTGAATCAGTAGTGACAGAGAATACACAACTTTAAAACTTTTTCACCAATATGTTAAACAATAAATAACCTAACATATCAACAATAAATATGAACATGAAGCTTCATCAATAATCAACATATAAAATCCATAACACATAAATTACTCATGCACAATGAGACATGAATCATCAAAACACATATGAACACAAGGATATTTTGTGGATACCCTCAAGAGGATAAAAACCACCTTGTTTTTGCTCTACTAGTATTTTATTAATTCATTAATCGTTTTAATTTATATCGTTCAGCTAGCCTCTACTAGGTAAGAGCCACAACCCCTTCTACAGTTTGTTAGCCACCACCAGCTAGGAAGCCACCACTCACATAAAACATGTAGGCTAGTGCCCTAACTAGGTTTCCATCCACCACTGGAAGGAATACTCTACTCCCTAAGCAAGTTTTCCAACCTTTACTGGAAGAAGCTACCACCTCTATCTAGTTCAACCACCACTAAATGGAGCCCAATACCTCCTTAATCTCTCTACGACCACATTTTATAATGTTTCAAACTGGACCCAAAATACATCATCAACATAATCACACCATTGTAATGCATATCCACTCCAAACCAATCTCACTACCACAACCAATTTGATAAAAAACAATCAACAATACACATAAAAGATATGCTGTCATTCTTTGAGTCATATCAACAACCCAAGCTCACACAAATATAATTTTGGTCATAGTGCAACCAATGGCAATACAAAATTCTTGAAATACCTCCACACATCAAATCTATTGCATGCACATTATTAAACAAATCTCCACCAGCATCATAATAGATCTAACTGTAAATCCTTAGTCATGCAATAATGGAGCAGCCACACAAATAATGCTAAAATCATACAAATTAAATATTTTCCTCTACAAACACAAATATATCACTCAGATGAATATCCCATATGAACAATGAGTCTCCCTGCAATACACCATTGGATCCTACAAGATTTTTTTTGGATCTATATATGTTTCTCATACTGAAATATATCTTCTATAGTAGTTGAATACTTTGTCTCTGCCTTGATCCATGTACACTCTGCTATAGAAATATAAACATGTGTTATATCAATCTCATTCCTCCCACTATTAGCTCTCAAAACACTATTTTAACTCTCACACACAAAAGAACCAAACCATATATCACAAATCTTCCTCCTACAATTAAAAAAAATTGAAGTAATTAAACAATAATAACACTCATATATAGAGAGCCAAATACTCTTGTTCATAATTTAGAATTTGTACTCCTAGACTTGATATTTACACTAAGTTAATTTAATGAGGAATATTTTCCACTTTAATCATATTATAGAAGTTAGTTAACTTTTCTGACCCTTTATAAAAAATCGTGAACAAAAAAACCTTGGGGAACCATTAAAACTTTTGGAGTGTGTGCATAAATAAGATAAAAAAATCATTCAGGAGGCATACATGGTTTTACTTCATAATACCTATGTACACACTTCTTTCCTTTATCAAATTAGAATAAATTCCTCAAAACTAAAGTTTCTCACCTGTTTTGGCCACCACTTGAAGTTGATCTTAAGGAGGGTGTTTGGGAGACTATGAAAACCTTACCAAAGCAACTTGAAACCATGACAATTCATGAAAAAATTCTAAAAAACATAGGCAACATCAAGAAAATTAACATAATGCACTAACATTTCTACATCAATTAGGATCTGGAAAGCCTAGGTGGCCAAAGCTCTGCAGGGATGACGAGTACCGATTTGTGCAGACTCTTCTACATCGAGACAATCATGAAACATCTCTAGAAAACCATAAAAAATTTGCATCATGAGTGCCACCATAAGCGGGTTGAAATCAATGCCAACAAAAGAACCTACCATCATGCCAAAATGTCCCCCCTTTATCATTTACGACAACCTCCTACAACCACCATATCATCTGTCACTTTATTTATCCCCCTTTGAAATAAATGGCAAAGGGTAACACACTAAAATTTGGACTAAAAACTTTGATAAGAAACCAATCATGCCAACATGTCTTGTTGTCACTAAATATGTTCCTCTTGAAGATGTGCTAGGGGCTACAAATATCTCATCCAAGTTTTCGTATAAACACTTATGCCACTACCAATTCCTCCTTGCCACAAGCAAGAGGCTACTCAAAGTGTAACTATTGACTCTGTTAGGGTCCTAGAGTCTAGGGATCAAAGTGTGTTTTCCTCTTACTATTCATTTTGGGGGTTTGTTTGTCAAAGTATAGCCTATGAGTCACTATGTGTCATATTCTAGGGAGTTTCTTATGTAACAAGGTTAAATTGGTCAAATGCTTGCAAGTTTAAGGGTCATGAGGGGGTATTTAAGCCCTAATTCTAATTACTCAGAGTTTAAAGTTCATGAAGGGGTCATAATCACAAAATTTCACTCATGGGGGAAAGGGAGTCATTATGAGGGATTAAGGGGTCATTTCATGGAGTTTTCATCCATCATAATCCATCATAAGTCTCATTTTAGGGTCATGTCAATCAGGTATAGTTTGTTAAAAATAGTCATGGATTTGTTAGTGGTGTCACTCTCATAATTTCAAGATTCTCTCCATTTCACCTTAGTCCATCCACTCAAAAATATCCACCGTGACATGAAAGAAGGCATGGGGAGGCATAAAATTTGAATTTATTCAAGTTTCCTTCATTTTCAGTCAAACAAAACCATAATCTGATCTTTGAATAATTTTCAGAAGTTACATAGGTTGAAAGGAAGCGTTTAAAGCTCAAAATATTGAGGGCTACTTGGACTTGTTGTGCAACTGCTGCACAAAATGTTTGTTTTATTCACCATTTTCGAAAGTGGTTTCCAACCAAATGGAGCTAAATTTTGGAAAACCAAAAGATTTTTTTTTTTTTCAACCATGTACCAAATAATAAAATCCTCCTTCGTTTTCTGCATCGGTGTTATGGTTTTGGAGATAGGTAACGCTCTTGGAGGCCTATTTTTCAAAAAAAAAAAATTCTATATTTTCCTCCTATTTTAGTCATTGTTTTGTGGCACATTTTTCTAAAAAATGGAAGTGAATTTTCAAAACTAAAAGAGGTTTTTTCTAGAATGCGCCAAATAACAAAAACCTCTCTCATTTTTTTCATGGTTGTCACAGTTTGGGAATTACAGGTGTCACTTGGAGACCCATTTTCACAATTTCTTGCTGACAGAATTCTGAAATTTTTGAAACTCAATTTGTAAATTTGAAGTTTTGGAAGGTTTGAAGTATGTTGGGTAATGTAAGGTGAAGTTAAATGGATCTATATCATCATCAAGACATTTCAAGCACATTTTAATACTCAAATTTTCACAGAACCATCTACAGCCATATCAAATTGAAGATTTCCCCCTATGCTGCGCAAAAATCTCAGTCAATTCTATTTTGGAAAATTTCGAATTTTGGAACTTCTAGAAGTATTTTTGGTTATTGGATAAGTGTATATAAGTTTAAATTCATGTATTTTTAAGTTTTAAAGTCAAGTGTCGATAATTTCTAGCTTCCTTGATGTTTCTAAAGTGTATTAGTCTCAGAACAACCATTTTTTGTTTTGTTTTGTAAATACGCATTTCATCTAGACTGTTAAGCTTTTATGAAGTGAATTCAATCACCTAGAGTGGTGATTTGAATTCCTGATTGCACAAAAGGATGTAAGGACATGTAAAATGGTTTTGGTTGGGTCATTGTGAATAAGCTAGTGTGCAAATTTGGCATTTTTGTATATTTTCCTCAAGTGAATAGAGCAGAAGGTGTTTTGATAGGGATTCTTGTGTGAAATGTCTATTGATATGTGTACTCCCTTTGTTATCATTGTTTATTATGTTTCCATGGTGTGAAAACAATTCTTCATGCTCAACTTAAAGGGATTTTGCAGAATTCACTTTGTGCTTTGATTTATATTATTTGAACATTCATATGTTTCCTTTTCTTCTAATGGCAATTTGAATTCATCTGTAGTTTGATGATATTATTATCACCTTGTAATGTTGCACTCATCCACTCACTACAACGAAACTTGGTTAATTATAAACATATATGCTTATCCTTCCCCTGCTTAAATTATCATTATCATCCCTTATTCACTTGAATCATTAACTATGCTGAGCCTATTCGAAGTGGATCTTCCTTGTTTCACCTACCTTCAAATTAGAACTTAAACTTACATTTTGATTAGTATAAACAGCCTAAAACCTAGATCATATCAGTCATTTATTTGATTTATAGCACAAGACCATAAGATATCCCTCTCCAAGGCTAGGGGGGTTGGACCTTAGCCTAAAATAGGTTTGAGGTTACCTTTGGGATTTCTCTCCTCAACCTAGAGAAATTTATAGAGTGCTAACAGACTCCATGATTAAATAATGACATCAAAGTATGAGGATATGATTTGATTTACAGGGCTATATAATAATAAATACAATATTAAAGAAATGACTCCATTAGCCAACATATGGCTACAATAATACTAAGGACTCTCACCTCCATGCATGGCAACACTAAGATCAATCTCTCTTCAATCCATTCCATCACTAATACCACTCAATAAACACATAAAATGATATAATAATGATACAACGCTTCATAACAAGAGTACAAGGCTATAACACTAAAGGTATAATGTTGCAACAATGCATATATCAATCGATGCATGGACGAAATATGAGAACCCTCCATGATTCTATGCAACATCACAATTAGCAACGAAAACAATGGAATTCCTTGCATCCATAATCAAAATCAAGGAATAAACATTTGCAAACTAAAAATAGTATTTCCAGCCCTCACACATCCAATCACTCAATCCCTGTCATTAACAACACATATCAACACTAGCAATATGCATCATCAATAGTGATCAACATTAACATCATCAGGCTCCAAAAATCAACTCTAGCATAAACTCTCCATCGACACATAGAAATGAGTAGCAATATAAAATTATCCATCTTCGTGCAAAATACACATAAAATGCATCCAACAAACAATAGCATAACCTCTAGTTGTGAAGAGAAAGTAGCACAACATAACATCAACAGATGCAATTAAATTTAGTCATAGAGCAATCATGCAACCATATTTTTGCACTGCATAGTTGTAATGTACACCTCCCCTCACATCTACCCAAGTAATCGTCCAACTGGGGTAAACATTATCTGAGGGCAGTTAAGAGAGGACTCAACCTCCTTGGTGACTTCAAGGAAGTGGAATCGACGCAGAAAAGCATAACACATATTTCTTGCACCTTCTATCGGAAACCCAGAGGCTATCCTAGTCATCAAGCTGACTTGTCCCTGGGTCCCACTAACTTTACTGAATAAAACCCCCAGAATCTCCCTTGATATGGGAAAGGGTGTGTCTAGGAGGCTTTGGAAGCTCCCACAACATAACCATGCATGCGTCTAGATACTCTTTTACCCAGAACTGTGTCTGCATTCGCGGGATTTAAGGAAATTTTTAATCCCAGAATCCCAAACACTGCCCAAAAATTCTTGTAGCTTTCAAAATCCATCAAACACATGATGAAAATTCCAATGAACCAAAACTTATTCCAGGAATAGGCCTGACCATCCTCAACTGGGACTAACATTTTGTCAAACACTTGGCATGAATGAAATCTACAGGTCTAAGATACAATACAGAGCACAAATGACTGAAAAATCTTGAGAAACATTAAAATGAGGATCACCACTCTCTTCTTTGAACTGATATGACATCAATTAGGTATTTCATCCATTATATTAAAATTTACAAGTAAATACATGAAGTAAACATGACATGAACTAGTCATTTAACCATACTTATAACTAGCATAAAACCATGGAAACAACAGTGAGATAAAAAACATTAAATCCAGAAATTATTAAGTACAGAAGCAAGAGAACTTATCTTTTATTAAACATAGGCAATAACCGACCAGGTTCGGAACTTCGACGTACCACATGACCATAGATATGGCTGAGCCAAATATCTCTTCATCTAATCACGCCCATGGCATATTCTAAGAATGAATGCGGGGTCTCATGGATAAATAAATCCAAAAATAACCAAGGGAATCCAGATTTTAAACCACCTCCACCCTCACCATACCATGATCACACCTAAACCAGTTCACCAATTACAAAATTGTAAAGAGCTTGGAATGCCTCCGAAATTACATCAATTTTTCATCTCCTTGTCTCTCAGGATTTATCGCAATCCAATCCTGTATCAATAGGCCCTAAATTGAGACACCACCCTCAAGCTTTACCGTGTATCCCACCAAAACTGGTCAAGGGATTCCTATGCCTTTGGGAATTTTCCTTGAGACCACCTTCACCCCAGATTCTTAAATCCATATGGCAATTCAAAAGCTCAAAATTGAGATCAAAATCCCAACACAGCATGGCTATCCATAAAAATGCAAGGCAAGGGTGAAAATTACTGTCAAAACCCAGAAAAACCATGCCACTGATAGCAAGAGAACCAAATAACAACATGCATAAGAGATGCATGTCGAAACCAGCTAGGAAATCACACATGCAAGATGTTGCCTGCAAGTATTCCTACTGAATCTGTTACATCATTCTCTTCCTTGGTTTATCTTTTCTTTCCTTTCCTTTCCATGTCCTTCCTTTGATTGCTTTCCTCCTTCTTGGCTCAATGTTGAATTGCTCCAAGAAAAATCTAAGTATCCAAGAGTGTGAAAGAGAGAGAATAATGAGAGAGATTGAACTGATAAAAGGTACCAACTTATCCTGAGAATAATTTTTATGAAAAAGGCCTCTATTTTCTTTATTTTCCATCATTTTCCTTCAATTTACAACTCATGTGCAACCTACGACCTTTTACCTTCCTTTTCTCCTAATTTCGTTTATTTTCATAAATAAATGTGCCAAAATACTTTTTGCCTCTTTAATGCCTTAGCCATTGGCTTTTCCAATTTACCTTAGCCATAAACACATATCCAATGATACCCAATAGGATATATTTTCCCAAGATTCAACTTGGAATAAGTGTCCCTTAACCATGGTCTTCTTTTTACTTTATTAACTTTTATTACATGAAATTTTAGCCCGGGTCTGTTACAGAAACCTCCCCCTTGGGGAACACCATCCTTGGTGTTTAACCACGCCTACACCTCAACATAACTTCTAAAAAGAAAACATATTGATCATGGATCATTATAACTTAGCTCGATGCAGTATTTATAATGAATAACTTGCTCAAAAGGAGAAAACCATGACAACATGACCATATAAAATACATACCGCTTATTGGATCTTTATAACTTAGATCATGGCAGTATTTACATCCATATACATATGTACATTTAAAAAAACATCACTAAAAGATATTCCAAACATATACGAAACATCAAACCAAAATTTCTTTGCCTCAACTGGCAAACAATGAAGATACATAGCCTACATCTGATCTACCAGCTCCCATGTAGCTTCATCGGGCCCAAAGTGCTTTCACTACACTTTAACCTACTTGATGGATTTGTTCCTGAGCATGAGTTTCTTTCACTGCAATATGAATTGAGGTTATGGCTAGAATTCTCCTTCTTGCTCCACTTGCAATACAGACCAATCAATAACATGATCAACATCCTTTATATACATTTTAAGTAATGAAACATGAAACACATCATATAATTTCACTAGAGGTAGTTCAAGTTGATAGGACACTGGTCCAATCCTCTCAAGGATCTCAAAAGGCCCGCAATATCATGGTTCCAACTTGGCACATGATATGATCCTCAAGGAGATCTTCTTGTGCTTGATGTGCAAATAACCATGCTCCACAACATAAAACTCCTTAAATACCATGTGTTGGTATGCAAAAATCTTATGTTTTTCTTGTTCTATCTTTATATTCCTCTTTATAACCTGCATTTCTTTCTCCATGTCTGCCAACATGTCCAATCCAATCAAGGATCACTCCAACTGATGGGATTATTACAACTCTGCTCATACAATGCCTCAAAGGGACTCATCCCCAATGACTCCTTATACCGATTGTTGTATGAAAACTCATACAATGGTAGATAATATTATCACTTTTGTTGTTGATGCATCACGTACATCCTCAACATGTTCTCCAAGATCTTTTTGACTCTCTCAAATTTTCCATTTGTCTGTGGATGTAAGTTGTATTGAAGGCCAACTCTGTGCCCAAACCTACAAACAAGTCCTTCCAAAACTTGGAAGTGAAATTTCCATTCCTGCTTGACACAATATTCTTTGGAACACCATGTAATCTGACTACATCTCTGATGAACACCTGTGCTACATCATTAGTTGAATGCATAGTCTTCACTAGAATAAAGTGAGATACCTTATTAAACATGTTAAAAAAAAACCATGATAGAATCATGTTGTCTCACTGTATTCGGAAAACCTGTGATAAAGTCCATGGAAATGGCCTCCCATTACCATTCTGGAATCGCAATAGGTTGTATTAGTCCACCTAGATGCCTAAACGTTGCCTTTACTTACTGACAGTCCAAACACCTAGCCACGAACTCTGCCACATCCTCAGATTTGGCCAATAATAGAACCTATTCACTGCAGTGAATGTCTTTTGATAGCCTAGGTGTCCTAAATACAGTTTCACATGAAAATCCCTCAAGATCCGCTTCTTGAGCTCACTACTTCCTGGCACATATATCATGTCTCTAAATTTTGACCAATCCATCTGCCGTGAGACAATATTACACATCCTATACACCTACACCTATACATGTACCAATTCCTGTACTACTACCTATAAATTTACTTGTACTCTTCCGCAATATATGCCTAAGATCCTTGTACCTGATATCCTGTTAACCTGCTTGCAAGATCCTATCATGTAAATATTTCTCGTAGGAGCTCATAGTTGCAATGTGATTTACCTGTATCCACCTGTTAAGAGCATATATGACTCTATTCTCTTTGCCTTTGTTGTGTTTGATCTTAAATTAAAACTCACTAATCGTATCCAACCATCTAGCTTGCACGATGTTCAGATTTGGATGGTCAAACAAATGCCTCAATCCACTATGATCCCTCATCAGTGTAAACCTCCTACCAATAATATAGTGCCTCCACATCTTCAATGCATGTATGATTTCTACTAGCTCAAGATCATGCGTCGCATAGTTTTTCTCATGCTCATTCAATTTTTGTGACTCGTAGCATACCACCTATCCAACCTGCATAAGGACTCTACCAAGTCCTCCCTTGCAAGAATTTGTACATACTTCAAACTCTTTATCTGAATCTACGATCCTTAACACTGGATCTTGTGTCAAAAACTGCTTAATCTGCTCAAAACTGGCCTCACACTCCTCTGTCCACTCAAAATTTTTACCTTTCCTCTGAAATCGTGTAATAGGATAAGAAATCTGGGAGAATTTCCTGATGAACCACCTATAATAACTTGTCAATCCCATGAAGGATCTCACCTCATCTAAATTTATAAGAGTTTCCCATTCTATGATAGCTCTTACCTTTTTTGGATCCACTGCTATGCCTTCCTTGGAGACAACATGTCCCAAGTAATGTACCATAGTTTGAAAGAAATTATATTTGTTGAGCTTAGCATAAAAATGATGCTCTCTCAAAAACCTAAACATTGTTGCCAAATGTTTGGCATGCTCTTCCTCATTTTAGAATATACCAATATCTCATCAATGAACACAATAACAAAATTTTCCAGATAAGGACGCAACACACTATTCATTAAACACATAAAGGTAGCTAGAGAATGAGTCAAACTGAATGGAACTACAACAAACTCATAATGCCTGTACGTCATCAGGAATGTTGTCTTGTAGATGTCCTATTCTTTGATGCGTACTTGATGATATCCTGATCTCAAGTTGAACTTAGATAACATTGTTGCTCCCTTTAGTTGATCAAACAAATCATCGATCCTCGGTAATGGGTACATGTTCTTGATGGTCACTTTGTTCAACTGCCTATAATCAATGGACAATCTAAGAGTACCATCTGTATTCTTTACAAATAACATTGGTGCACCCCAAGGTGATGTACTTGGACAATTGTATCCCTTATCACGCTGTTGAAGCCCCGAAAATTAGGTCTACAACAAGGGGGATACCCACCCGGTCCAGACCTTGGTTGGCAGCTCCTTTTCCGTTTGGTATAGTGGGTCCGACTGGGGATAATGGGACCAATTTCCCAATATGTGTGTGTGTGTGTTGAGAATTGATATTTTGTTTCTAAAAGTTCCTAAGTGAAATGCTTTTATTCTAACTCTAATCTAATAACATGCAATTGTATTCTATTTAAACATAAATATCTAATTCTAAACTAACCCAGGATGTAATCTTTCCGTTATACGATCTAAAATGATTTCAAATAACAATTGGTAATAAAGATCATTCAACTGTTATAATAAAAGAATTTAATAAAGATAAACCACTTCATATAAAAATTTAGACGAAACAGTTGTGAAAAACATATCGCATAATAAGCTACTCATATATTAAGCATAAATAAATAGCTATCACCATACAAAAGTGCCAAATGATAACTCAAGCATTCAAGCATCAATATATAAACAACTGAAAATAAATATCACTTTAACACAAAGGCAGAAATAGTTAAGAGATAAAAGTACCATTTATAACTAGTTCTACTCATGAGCTTCAAGCAATAATGACTTATCTATTCTTAATCCAACATCCACTAAGAGTACAAAAGTGCAATATCAGTAGTAGATATTAAACGCAGATATCAATAAATCCTATTCCATTCATTCATCAAAATCTCCTTTGAGGGTGCAAAAGTGCATGTTCTGAGGACAAGTTTTTGACAAATTTCAAGACCCTTCTCTAAATGCACGAGAAGGGTTTAAATACTACTAACTAAATCTAAAAATAATTTATTACAAAAATGTAGGATACGATTTAAATGACCGTCCTCATTTCAGGCAAAAATAAAGCAAAATTAATACTAAATCTAAAATTAAAACTAATCAACTAACTATTTGTGTATCTTTTCTTTGAAATCGCAAGCATTCAGCATTTGTTTGAGAAGTGTAGGCTGGTCGACTTCTGACTTTAATTGTCCTGTGAAAACGGAATCGGCAAGAGCTGGCGCCATCTTCTCGGCAGAATTGATGATACATTTGAGAGTCATGCACTGGCTGTGTGGTTTTACCAAACACGCCTAGTAAGAATCCCAATTTAACTTTGTTAATCTTTTAATCGATTCTGCCTTTTCTTGAGCCTTCTGTCTCCAGTCTGTCTGTAGTTGTTGTGCTTTCGGTAGATAACCTGGAGTAGTTTCAGAGATCAGATTTGCCTTGTGCAAATTTTCATTTATACAATCAATAATATTGCTTGTTGTTGTGGCTGCTTCTTCCGCTGTTTGCTATGCTTTCCTGATTTGTGCATCCCAATTATTAAAGAGCATTACTTTGTGATTGTCATTGATTATTGATGCACCTAATCTTTTCTCCTCCTCTGTTTCTTGCCAAGATAAATATTCAGTAACTCTTTTATCAATTAAATCATAATCATGTCGTAAGTCTACGACATGATTAGTGATTTTATCACTTTCTTCACAATAAGAGTTCCACTATGATATTCTTTGGCATAATATTTCATGTTGCTACAGTAGTTGATCATTTAAGGAAATAGATTCTGTGATGAATTCTGTAAGCTTGGGATCATCCTTGTGCATCTCTTGCATAACCTGTAGCTGTTTCTCTTTTTCAGCCAAACTGTTTTGATATCCTATCTGCATTTGTTGGAAGTCTTGCTGTAATTTTTCAAGCTGTCTCTGTGCTTCATTGTTGGCATTGGCTTGTTGCAGTTGTTGTTGCAAAACCTGTACTTGATCTTATTTCTCATTCAGTAGTTTCCATACCTCAGATGCTTTATCAATGGCTGCAGAGGTATATGCTCCTGTGATCTGAGATAATTTAGTGAGATTTTCAGTGGGATTGGTAGTAGGATCTTTCCATAGGACGTCTAATTGTTCTGCATCATGAGAGTGCACATTTTCGATTTTCCTTTTCTTTCTTTGTCTTATTACCACTACCTTGTGTTGTGGACTATAAAATACATCAAGAGGAGGAATTTCCTCTATTTTGAGTATAAGTTCAGAGGATGGGGTAATGGGAATATGTTCCATTTCTGAGACATTGCTAGTTATTCCTGTGATTATATTTTTTGTTGTTTGTAAATTACTCACAGGTGTCTGTGTGTTCTGTTCTTCAATATTGATTAAATCATTGAATATCTCCCATTCCTTATCTAACTTAGTTCTGATTGATGGTTTCTGTACAATGAGAGGGGGAAGATTTAGCTGAGGAGAGGTCGAAATCTGTTGCTGTGGAAGCTCCTTTGACTGGGTAGTATCCTTTACTAACCCTTCACTTCTATCATGGTCATTGTCAGACCTCTTAGAGTGTTCAGACTTTTTTCTCCCAGACTTGGATTTAGATCTGTCTGTATCTGAACTTCCACTAAGACTAATACTGGGAGTTGGTTCCCTTATGGGTTCCAAGCATAATTTATCCAAAGGGATACTAGTTAACCTCTTTTCTCTGTATATCTTGAACTCTTGAAATTCTGCTGGAGGAAACCGTATTTGGGCCGAATGTATAATCTCTTTAAGTGTGCCTTTCTCTTGGAACATGTCATCAAAAAGATCATCTTCTTTAGAAAACACTCTTATTTTGACCATAGTAGTGCAAATTTTAACAATATCATAGGGGTCAAACGGTCTTCTTGGAAACTTGAAAAAACGTAAACATGTAATGTTGTTTACTTCTTTGAATGCATGGCTTACATCAAATAATGAAAAGGATCCATAGGCCACAGGAAATTGTGGCCAGATAGCCTTCTTTTTGTCTTTCAAATCTTTAGTCAAACCTCCTTCTTCGCAGGTTTGATAAGCAATTTCTCGTGCCATGAGTTTATCAGGAACATACAAAGGTAAAACATGAGGGGAAGCGAAACTTCCAAATACCCTTACATATGTAAACAGTTCTTCTCCAAACCATCTTGCAACAGGAAGTATGTCTACCTCTGCTTCAGGAGAAAACCTAGGAGCATATTTATCATACAACATTTTGTACAGGGGAAACATGATTCCATGGCAAATCTTGTAAAAATAAGGAATGAACTTGGAATCCCAAAATTCTTTGTGATAAATATGAATGGGTAGGGGGTCTTGAGTCGTCCATTTCCAACCCATTAAAGGAAACTTGGAAATATAACAAATTGAATCCATCACATAAGCAGATAAGTAAAAAGGGGGATAAATTCTCTGCGAAACAGTTCTTTTAGACCGGTAATTAAAAATGGCCATGGCTAAGTTGTCAGATAATATCTTAGCCCAATCCAAAATAGTAGCATTAACAACAACATTCAATAATGGTAGCCATTCAGATGAAAAATTATTAATGTCTGGCTTTCCAAAAATCCTACAGAGCATAGCAGTAGCAAAGCAATACAGAGAAGTGAGATAACCAGTACTATACATACCGTGTTTATCCTTTTTTAATGGTTCGTCTCTCTTCGACCAGTCCTTGGTGCATTTTGCCAGGTTTTCATTTTCTTTTGCAAACTTCTCCATGAACTGTTTGTTATAAATTGCCCGTGGCTCCGGAAAATGATACATGAGTCTCAAATCTTGTGGAGTAAATGAGCCGATGAGTTCTTGACCTTGAGTCTTAAACTGTCTGTTTGTAATATCAGTGCTATCCAGTACCCATTTAACCATATTCGTGTATGGAAGAATTTTGGGCCTTGCCGCTATTCGGTGCAAGAATGAGCAAGCTAGCTCTGTAATGGACGCATCAGAAGACCCATGTGAGACTACATTAGCTGTAACCTCCATTACTATGGGGTTTTCTTCCTCAAGTAGATTATACATGCTTTCCCAAGTAGTAATACCAGCATCTTTGTTATAGGCGGTGTCTGTATACAAGGGCGTCATTTCTTTGTCTTTAGAATTCAGAGTCTTGTATTTCTTTCCCATAATACACTGAATACTGCTTTGTATAGTTCTCTGTTCTTCGCTCCTGCAGTTTACGAATGAAGTGAGAATAATGATAGGAAAAAGGTGACGGGAAAGCTTTAAATGCTGAAGATGTATAAAATATACCACCTTACGTGAAATAGATCTTCGATCAAAACGAAACCATATTTCATTAATGAGTGACAACCAATTCATTGATTAACATTAAAGCGCATAACCAAGTCTCGGTTTATGGAAATTACCATTCGTATAATGAGCCTTAAAGATCTGCAATAAGGTGATCTACGATTTGCTTCGCAATATCACAAATCGTAATATCGCAGATCGCAATCTCGTGAAATTGCAATATCATAATACCACAATATCGTAGAATCACAATCTCATAGCAAATGAAAAATCTCCATTAATGTGTTTTTTCTGCGAAGCGCGATTTGCAATACGTGCCATCGCATATCGGTGGTTTTGAGATTTTCAGCGTAACATATGACATTTGAAGCATGCGATGCGATGAATGTTCTTTTAGTGTGTAGTTTTGTATCGTGATAATGAAATCAATGAATTCCACTTGTAAGGAGGTATTCATTACCTTTTTCGATGCGATATTTCTTAAAGAATGATTTTATTCTATCCTATCATAAAACTTAAGCTTTTTAAAGATTTTTCAGGGGGTATTCTCTTAAGTCTATGATAATAAGTTTTATTGAAAAAGGAAATATAAGCACTAATCGATTTAAAATTTTTGACTAAGGGTCCCCATTTATTTAGTATTAGTGATAATACTAAAAAAAAAAGGGGGGTTTTTGCTGGCCACAACAATTGGTGATTCACTCGGAAGAACCAGTTATCTCTGTTTTTCTTTTGAATTTTCTAAAATTTTAAAATAGAAAATTTTTCAGAAAATCAAACTTTATTATAGAAAGACAAAGTACATTATGCTTTTATCTATCAATGATATTTCGTTTCTTCTATATTCAACTTTGAATATTTACTTCCTCAAGCTAGTCCTTGTATCTATATCAGTCACTAGGTTTATAAAGATAAAAACAAATGCTTCTCTGTAAATCAGTTTTAAATATGCTCATTTGTTGTAGGTAGTGCCTCTGCTGCCAGCAGACATTTATAGCCTCGACAGGGTTCCCTGTTATCCAACAATGATCTTGTATCATACTTAGAGAAATATACAATTTTCAAAGAGAAATCCATATCCACACTTATTGCTTTCATTTTCTTTTTTACCCTTAAAGAATAATGCCTTGGTTTGGTAGCCAATTTATGACAGTGCCATTCACTTGATTTATAACTTTGCTGAACGAGCTGGCTCGTGATGAGACCCCTTGTCTTTTGATTGCAATAATCTTGAGTCATTGTCCTGTTGTGGTATGCAGTATTGGCAAAGTCAGCGAGCTATAATATCTATGATCATGATAAGTCGGCTCGTGATGAGACCTCTTACTCTTTAAGTTAAAGTGTATCATTGGATTATTCCCTGAACATTGTAATTTCCTAGGTAGGGAGGAAATCATTGTTTCCTTAAGATAGTTCTGGATGACAATAGTAGAGTTTTTGGAAATAACGTTTCTACAAAGAATCTTCATTTTGTTATTGATACTTTTCATTAGACTGATATAAAACAATTTCTTACTAAAAGTCGTTTTTATCAAAAATTTCAAAGTTGAAACTAGTATCATTTCTAGATTTAAAGCTTTTAACTGTATCTTTCAATAATAATGGTAAATTTCTTAGAAGAACTCTATTTATACAAGTGAAAAAAAACAAAATCTAAAAGAGAATTTGTATCTTTTTCGTGAATTCCAAATGTAACCATTTACAACTGGTTTTATTATGAAAATAAAGAAAATTATTATACAAAATAGAAGAATGATCTCCTATGGAAAATATTTTTTGATAATATTTCCGTTAATAGGTAAAGACTCTCTTTTTCCTGTTAAATCCTGTAACAAAAAAATAGATGGACCTATGATTTCTGCAATTTGGAAAGGACCAAGCCATATTCGTTGAAATTTCGTATGTTTCCATTTTTCCTCATGAGCCTTGTCCCATTTTAAAACTAGATCTCTGATCTGAAAGTCCTTTCTGGATATCATGTTTGAATCAAAAGAAGCTTTCACTAATGCTTGGTGATGAGCATGAGTTATTTTGGCCTTTTCTCATTGTTCTTCCAGCTTTATTATTTCTAGTTGTCTTAGTTGTAAAGAAGAAGTTGGTGCTTCATCAATATATTGAACTAAGGCCAAAGAAGGAATTGCTAGATGAGTTTGAATAACCACTTCTTTCCCATAAACTAAATTAAAGGGAGAAGTGCCAATGGAGGCTTTCTGCATTATTCGATCTGCCCATAAAGCATATATTAAAGACTTATGCCAATTTTTATGATTTTGATCAATGGTTCACTTAATGATTCTGATTAAGTTTTTGTTTGTAGATTCAGCTAACCCATTTCCCTGTGGATAATAATTGACAGAGTATTTAAGTTTGAAACCTCTTTTGAGTGCAAATTCAGTCATAGCATTACCAAAAAAATATGATGCATTATCAAACATTAAAGCAGAAGGTAAACCAAACCTAGTGATTATGAACTGATCTATGAACTCGATGATATGATCGACATTGGCCGTCTTGAGAGGAACTGATTATACCCATTTAGTAAAATAATCAGTTGCTGTAAGGATATACCTATGTTGTTTAGAAGAGTGAGGAACGATATCACCTATTATGTCCAATCCCCATTGATCAAAAGGCTGCTCAATGTTGACTGGTTGTAGCGGCAATGATGGTTTCTTTTGTCTTCCAGCAGCGGTTTGAAAAAATTGACATTTCCTTACGTAGCTATGTGAGTCTTTGAATAGTGTAGGCCAGTAATAGCCTGCGCGGAGGATTTTATGTGCAGTAGCATCTCCAACATAATGTATGCCTGCTGGCCCATCGTGGAGTTCCTGCAAAAATTTTTCAGCTTCATATTTCTCAAGACATCTAAGGAGAACAAAATCATAATTCATTCTAAAAAGAACATCATTCATAAGCTGATATTGTTTAGCCTTCAACCTTAGAGCTCTTTTCTTCGTGTAATCGAGATTTGGAGGAGCATATCCATTCTTTAAATAAAATATGATATCAGCATACAATGATTCAACATCGTTTAGGCTTACCTCATACATTTGTATCTCTGTAGATGGTATCTAGGAAATAAGCGATGCTCTAGCTAGTATTTTTTAAAAGCCTTGACCTCTTACAAAACTCGCTGGTTTGATTTCTACATCATATTCTTGTAAGGCAGTAATCCAATTGGCTCTTTTCTCACCCGCATCTTTCTGTACTAAGAGATTTCTTACCGCTGGAAACAATACTATGATTTTTGTATGGGTTTTAAGTAAAAAGGGTTTGAAATATTTAATTTCTTTGAAAACAACATAAGTTTGTTTCTCTACATCTTAATAATTCAACTCAGCCCCTTGTAAATTTGAACTGAAAAAAGAAATTGGGGCTTCTACCTTGTCTTGATTTGCTTGAGTGAGTATCGCAACATATGATTTATCAGAGGCAAATGTATATAAAATAAAAGGATCGGAAAAATTTGGAGTTGCTAAAGATGGAGCATTAACAATTGCTTGTTTGATCAGATTGAATGCCTCATATTCGTCTTGGCCCCATTTGAAGTTTGAGTTCTTTTTAATCATTGCTTGTAAAGGACATACAATTCTTGAAAAATCTGGCACAAATCTCTTTACAAAATTAATTTGGCCAAGGAAAGATTGCATAGCTTTCTTGTTATGGGGTAGGGGTATTTCGGAAATCTCCTTGATTCTGTCAGGATCAATATGAATTCCAGATTTTGACACTATGAATCCAAGAAGTTTTCCTTCACTTAATGCAAAAAAGGATTTTTTTGGGTTAAGTGAAATTCCATACCTTTGAGAACATTGGAAGATCTGTTTTAAATCTCTAAGTTTATTACCTCATTTCTTGGAATATACAGTTATATCATCCAAGTAAATTACCACTGATTTGTTAACTAGTCCCTTGAATGCGATGTCCATGGCTCTTTGAAATGTGGCACCAGCGTTGATCAGACCAAAAGGCATCTTTTGATATGCATAAGTGCCCCATTTGGTTATGAATGTGGTTTTCAATTGATCATCGGGATGGACCAACACTTGGTTGTAACCAGAGAAACCATCTAAGAAGGACATTAATTCTGATCCTGCAACTGCCTGCAATATTTGCTCCATAGGAGGCAAAGGAAAATTATCATTTTGGCAAGCTTTGTTAAGATTTTGAAAGTCAGTACAAATTCTAATGTCTCTGTTCTTCTTTCTAACGAGAACCATATTGGAAACCCATTTAGAATGTCAAACGGGAAAAATAATCTTGGCTTTCAATAACTTATTGAGTTCAGATTTGATCTGGTTTTCTAGATTGTGATGGATCTTTCTCAGCTTTTGTTGGACATGTTTTTCATCGTTTATCATTGGGATAGTATGTTGGATGATAGAAGTGTCATAAGTTTTGAGTTCATCATAGTTCCAAGCAAAGACACTTTTGTATTGTTTCAAAAGACGAACATATGCTAATTTTTCTTCAGGAGCTAGACCAAGGCCTAGATTGATATTCTGTGGTTTGGCATCAGTTCCTAGATTTACTAATTCATAATTAAAAGTTGAAATTTGCAATTTTGAATTGGTAGATCTTTTGAATCGATCTTTCAAATCATAAAGGTCTTCTAATTTGACTACTGACTTTGGCATAGCATTATTAGTGCTATCTTGTTGCAATTGTCTGTCATGTTGGTCTTCATCAATTATCTGATTGGTGTAAGATCCTTCAGATGTGAGGAAACTTACAATATCAGGATCATCGTTGAAAATCCTCCAATTGGTAATGTTATCAGGAATTGAGGGTCTAAAGATTAATTCGATTGAAAATCGATCAGGGCTATAGTCTTCTGCAGGAATGAGCTTTGAAGCTACGTTAGCTAGAAGGTCTGCACTAGCATTCTGGAGTCTGGGAATTGATGAAATATTAAATGCTATAAAGTGTTCTGTCAGATCTTGAACTAAAGATTGATAATTCTTTAAATGACCTGATAAACAATGTATAGTATTGTGTACCCGTCTGATTAAAATTTCAAAATTTCCGAAAACTTGTAGATATTTGATATCTAATCCAATTGCTTTATATAATCCTTGGACTAAAGCTTCATATTCTGCAGTATTATTAGTGCAATCGAACTCGAGTCTTCAAGTTAGCATAATTTTGTTTCCATCTGGACTAATCAACATGCATCCTACTCCTGCTCCTTCATTAGACTTAGAACCATCAAAAAATAACTTCCAAAAAAAATAATTTATTTACAGGAGTATCTATAAAATTAATACATCTAGAACTATCTGTTTGAGAAATTTTTTCTATTTGAGATAAAACAGAATTTTCTAAGTAAGGTGAAGTATGAGCATTAAAATTTCCTAAGAAATAATCAACTGAATAATTGCCAATGATGTTATTGCTGTATGCTACCAGTTCATTTTCTCCTTCCAGTTTTGTTACTATGTATTTCTGATGTTTTTCTCGCTCAAACTTTATCTGATTTGGTTTACCATTGTAAGGAAGCCACATGTGCGACCAATTAGTTGCAAAGTATCCATGAATTTTTTCTGGCCAATCTCTGCTAAGAATTAAGCCATAAAATTCTGGAATATCTGCAACTAAAATGTCGATAACTTGACATACCTTTGGATTAGATGACAGTCTTATGGTAACCTGATTTAATTCTCTGATCACTTCAACTTGCGATCGATCTAGCTGAACTATGCGCACAACAGATCTTTGTGGTTGAATGTTCAATTTTGCACATATTGATTTTGGTAAAATATTAGATGAAGCTCCAGAATCCACTAAACAATTATGCAAGTTTTTATTGAAAAATTCATAAGTAAGAAGAAATGGAGGAGTATGAGATCTCGACCTTCCTCCAATTAAAGCGATATTTTCTAGATCAACTTTACTAATCGCATTAGTTGGAGGTCTTCCCATCTCGTTAGAAGCTTGAGAAATTACAGGATCGGGCAAAGGTTTTTCTGGTACAACATGTAATTCTTTCAAAAGTACCTTTTGCTGGTGTTTTAACTTGCTCAATTCATAAAAAGTGATGTTAGCCCTAGTCTTCTTCATGTCTTCTATGATATTATACTCCATTTCATCCGAAACGATCAATGTTTTTTATGGAGTTGATGAATCTTTTTGGACTAGGCTAGTTTAAATTTCTTTAGATGTCGTTTTCTTGGCTGCAATTTTATCCTTAGTCATTGAGCTTGTGCTCTTTTGCTTAGGAGTAGGTTGAGGAGGATCAAGTTGATTTCTACTTCGAGTGCTAACCGGAGATGCTTCTTGATCTTCCTCATCTAGGAGGATGAAATCCCACATACCTTGTACCTCTACAACTTCTTCTTCATCGGTAGTTTCTTCAGTAGAAATCTCCTCTTCTTCTTCTTCGGATTCAGCATTTGTGATAGCATTTGGCGGTTTTGAATCAGTTGAAGGGTTTCTTCTATAAGGCTTGAAAGACTTTTTAGAAGATGTTTCTGCCACTTGTTTCTTAATGTCAACCATTTCGTTGGACATGGTTTTCAGAACTTTTTGCAATTCTTCTAAATCAAATGGATCTTTCGATTGTTTTTTCTTGGGGTCTTCCTTAAAAGTAACGTTCTTGGATTTTCGTTCCTCTATTGAATTTTTCTTTTCTAGAGCAATGATACATTTCTCTACTGCTATTGCTTCCTTCATATTGTCAGCTAAAGTTTTTTTGTTAGCCCTATCAACGAATATTGCTATGTTTGATGGTAAAGCAGAGATGTACCATTCACTTCGCACTTCTTCTCTAGGCTTGGAAGCAGTAGGAATTTTATTTAACAGTTTATTGAAACGTGAATTAAAATCCTTGATAGGTTCTTTTGACTTAGCTCGAAGATTGGACAGGTCATTGATCAGTGTCGCTATAGACCTGTCATCACCGAACTTAGTCAGAAATTGATCTTGGAAGATATCCCAACTAGTGATAGATCCAGACGGTAATGAGAAATACCATGATCCGGTTGATCCTTGTAGAGTATAGGGAAAATTTTTGACGACAACGTCTTCATTAGTAACTCCATTGAGATTTATGGACAACATAAAGTTATTTATATGCTCTTCCGCTAGCATGCCTGCTTTAGGATTAAACTTAGGCAACCATTTTTCAGGATGGGCCGGTATTTGACTCAAGGGCGCAGGCATTAAGACTACCCCTAGGTTATTCCATGGATGGGCCATCGCTGAACTAATAACAGAGGAAAGCGCAGAAGATGATCCTTGCAGTTGGGAAGATGAGGATATTACGATTCCAGATGTTTGAGAAGGAGATGTAGAAGTTCCAATGGATTGACAGACAATAGTCTGAATGGAGGGGTGGATGGTTGACTTCGTGGTGAAGAGGTTGAGATGGATGATGATGATGAAAGAGTATCACTATCAGACTCTTTAGGTGATTTCCTTGCTCTCTTCCTTGTAGGTAGAGGTAACTCAGTTGGCTGAACACCAAAATTTTCGCTTTGTAATCTGGTAAGAGGATGAGCAGGGTTATATTGCGAAGTCACACTGCCTTGAGATTTATCAGATCTTTGAGGTGATATTGAAAATGGCTGAAGTTTATGGATCAAAGACTCAACTTCAGGAGGTTAAATAGCAGATTCTTCTGAAAAGTCAGGGTTTGTGGCAGTGGTTGTTGTTCTTTCGACTTCTAGCTCTAGATTTAAAGATTCTAAGTGCGATTGGGAAGTCGGGGGAGATGGTGAGGGAGATTTACTCTCAGAATGGTATTTATATTTTGACTTACTTGCCATTCGGAGGTTCAGGCCCTCTTTCTAGCGCCAAATATGTTGAAGCCCCGAAAATTGAGTCTACAACAATGGGGATACCCACCCGGTCCAGACCTTGGTTGGCAGCTCCTTTTCCGTTTGGTATAGTGGGTCTGACTGGGGATAATGGGACCAGTTTCCCAATATGTGTGTGTGTGTTGAGAATTGATACTTCCTTTCTAAAATTTCCTAAGTTAAATGCTTTTATTATAACTCTAATCTAATAACATGCAATTGTATTCTATTTAAACAGAAATATCTAATTCTAAACTAACCCGGGATGTAATATTTCCGTTATATGATCTAAAATGATTTCAAATAACAATTGGTAATAAAGATCATTCAACTGTTATAATAAAAGAATTCAATAAAGATAAACCACTTTGTATAAAAAGTTAGATGAAATTGTTGTGAAAAACATATCGCATAATAAGCTACTCATATATTAAGCATAAATAAATAGCTATCACCGTACAAAAGTGCCAAATGATAACTCAAGCATTCAAGCATCAATATATAAACAACTGAACATAAATATCACTTTAACACAAAGGCAGAAATAGTTAAGAGATAAAAGTACCATTTATAACTAGTTCTACTCATGAGCTTCAAGCAATAATGCCTTATCTCTTCTTAATCTAACATCCACTAAGATTACAAAAGTGCAACATCAGTAGTAGATATTAAACGCAGATATCAATAAATCCTGTTCCATTCATTCATCAAAACCCCCTCGGAGGGTGCAAAAGTGCATGTTCTGAGGACAAGTTTTTGACAAATTTCAGGACCCTTCTCTAAATGCATGAGAAGGGTTTAAATACTACTAACTAAATCTAAAAATAATTTATTACAAAAATTTAGGATACGGTTTAAATTACCGTCCTCTTTTTAGGAAAAAATAAAGCAAAATTAATACTAAATCTAAAAATAAAACTAACAACTAACTATTTGTGAATCTGTTCTTTGAAATTGCAAGCCTTCAACATTTGTTTGAGAAGAGTAGGCTGGTCGACTTCAGAATTTAACTGTCCTGTGAAAACGGAATCGGCAAGAGCTGGCGCCATCTTCTCGGCAGAATTGATGATACATTTGAGAGTCATGCACTGGCTGTGTGGTTTTACCAAACACACCCAGTAAGAATCCCAATTTAACTTAGTTAACCTTTTAATCAATTCTGCCTTTTCTTGAGCCTTCTGTCTCCAGTCTGTCTGCAGTTGCTGTGCTTTCGGTAGATACCCTGGAGTAGTTTCTGAGATCAGATTTTCCTTGTGCAAATTTTCATTTATACAATCAATAATATTGTTTGCTGCTTCTTCTGCCGCTTGCTCTGCTTTCCTGATTTGTGCATCCCAATTATTAAAGAGAATTTCTTTATGATTATCGTTGATTATTGGTGCACCTGTTCTTTTCCCCTCCTCTGTTTCTTTCCAAGCCAAATAGTCAGTAACTCTTTTATCAATTAAATCATAATCATGTCGTAAGTCTATGACTTGATTAGTGATTTTATCACTTGCTTCACAATAAGAGTTTAACTGTGATATTCTTTGGCATAATATTTCCTGTTGCTGCAGTAGTTGATCATTTAAGGAAATAGACTCTGTGATGAATTCTGTAAGCTTGTGATCATCCTTGTGCATCTCTTGCATAACCTGTAGATGTTTTTCTTTTTCAGCCAAACTGTTCTGGTATCCTATCTACATTTGCTGGAAGTCCTGCTGTAATTTTTCAAGCTGTTTCTGTGCTTCATTGTTGGCATTGGCTTGTTGCAATTGTTGTTGCAAAACCTGTACTTGATCTTATTTCTCATTCAGTAATTTCCATACCTCATGTGCTTTATCAATGGATGAAGAGGCATATGCTCCTGTGATCTGAGATAATTTAGTGAGATTTTCAGTTGGATCGGTAGTAGGATCTTGCCATAGGACGTCTAATTGTTCTGCATCGTGAGAGAGCACATTTTCCAATTTCATTTTCTTTCTTTGTCTTCTTACCACTACCTTGTGTTGTGGACTATAAAATACATCAAGAGAGGAATTTCCTCTATTTTGAGTATAATTTCAGAGGATGGGGTAATGGGAATATGTTCCATTTCTGAGACATTGCTAGTTATTCCTGTGATTATATTTTTTGTTGTCTGTACATTACTCACAGGTGTCTGTGTGTTTTGTCCTTCAATATTGATTAAATCATTGAATGTATCCCATTCCTTATCTAACTCAGTTCTAACTGATGGTTGTTGTACAATGAGAGGGGGAAGATTTAGTTGAGGAGAGGTCGAAACATGTTGCTATCGAAGCTCCTTTGACTGGGCAATATCCTTTACTGACCCTTCACTTCTATAATGGTCATTATCAAACCTCTTAGAGTGTTCAGACTTTTTTCTCCCAGACTTGGATTTAGATCTGTCTGTATCTGAACTTCCACTGAGACTAATACTGGGATTTGGTTCCCTTATGGGTTCCAAGCGTAATTTATCCAAAGGGATACTAGTTAACCTCCTTTCTTTGTATATCTTGAACTCTTGAAATTCTGTTGGAGGAAACCGTATTTGGGCCGAATGTAGAACCTCTTTAAGTGTGCATTTATCTTGGAACATGTCATCAAAAAGATCATCTTCTTTAGAAAACACTCTTATTTTGACTGTAGTAGTGAAATTTTTAACAATATCATAGGGGTCGAACGGTCTTCTTGGAAACTTGAACAAACGTAAACATGTAATGTTGTTTACTTCTTTGAATGCATGGCCTACATCAAATAATGAAAAGGCTCCACAGGCCATAGGAAATTGTGGCCAGATAGCCTTCTTTTTGTCTTTCAAATCTTTAGTCAAACCTCCTTCTCCGCAGGTTTGATAAGCAATTTCTCGTGCCATGAGTTTATCAGGAACATACAAAGGTAAAACATGAGGGGAAGCGAAACTTCAAAATACCTTGACATATGTAAACAGTTCTTCTCCAAACCATCTCACAACAGGTAGTATGTCTAGCTCTGCTTCAGGAGAAAACCTAGGAGCATCTTTATCATACAACATTTTGTACAGGGGCAACATGATTCCATGGAAAATCTTGTAAAAATAAGGAATGAACTTGGAATCCCACAATTCTTTGTGATAAATATGAATGGGTAGGGGGTCTTGAGTCATCCATTTCCAACCCATTAAAGGAAACTTGGAAATATAACAAATTGAATCCATCACATAAGCAGATAAGTAAAAAGGGGGATAAATTCTCTGAGAAACAGTTCTTTTAGACCGGTATTTCAAAATGGCCATGGCTAAGTTGTCAGATAATATCTTAGCCCAATCCACAATAGTAGCATTAACATCAGCATTCAATAATGGTAGCCATTCAGATGAAAACTTATTAATGTCCGGCTTTCCAAAAAGCCTACAGAGCATAGCAACAACAAAGCAATACAGAGAAGTGAGAGAACCAGTATTATACATACCGTGCTTATCCTTTTTTAATGGTTCGTCTCTCTTTGACCAGTCCTTGGTGCATTCTGCCAGGTTTTCATTTTCTTTGGAAAACTTCTCCATGAACTGTTTGTTATAAATTGCCTGTGGCTCCGGAAAATGATACATGAGTCTCAAATCTTGTGGAGTAAATGAGCCGATGAGTTCTTGACCTTGAGTCTTAAACTGTCTGTTTGTAATATCAGTGCTGTCCAGTACCCATTTAACCATATCCGTGTATGGAAGAATTTTGGGCCTTGTCGCTATCTGGTGCAAGAATGAGCAAGATAGCTCTGTAATTGACGCATCAGAAGACCCATGTGAGCCTGAAATAGCTGTAATCTCCATTACTCTAGGGTTTTCTTCCTCAAGTAGATTATACATGCTTTCCCAAGTGGTAATACTAGCATCTTTGTTACAGGCGGTGTCTGTATACAAGGGCGTCATTTCTTTGTCTTTAGAATTCAGAGTCTTGTCTTTCTTTCCCATAATACACTGAATACTGCTTTGTATAGTTCTCTGTTCTTCGCTCCTAAAATTTACGAATGAAGTGAGAATAATGATAGGAAAAAGGTGATGGGAAAGATTTAAATGCTGAAGATGTATAAAATATACCACCTTACGTGAAATAGCTATTCGATCAAAACGAAACCATATTTCATTAATGAGTGACAACCAATTCATTGATTAACATTAAAGTGCATAACCAAGTCTCGGTTTATGGAAATTACTTTTCGTATAATGAGCCTTAAAGATCTGAGATAAGGAAATTTGCGATTTGCTTTGCAATATCAAAAATCGTAATATCGCAGATCGCAATCTCGTTAAATTGCAATATCATAATACCACAATATCGCAGAATCACAATCTCATAGCAAATGACAAATCTCCATTAATGTGTTTTTCTGCGAAGCGCGATTTGCGATACGTGCCATCGCATATCGGTGGTTTTGAGATTTTTAGTGTAACATATGACATTTGAAGCATGCGATGCGATGAATGTTCTTTTAGTGCATAGTTTTGTATCGTGATAATGAAATCAATGAATTCCACTTGTAAGGAGGTATTCATTACCTTTTTCGATGAGATATTTCTTAAAGAAAGATTTTATTCTATCCTATCATAAAACTTAAGCTTTTTAAATATTTTTCAAGGGGTATTCTCTTAAGTCTATGATAGTAAGTTTTATTGAAAAAGGAAATATAAGCACTAATCGATTTAAATTTTTTGATTAAGAGTCCCCATTTATTTAGTATTAGTGATAATACTAAATAAAAAAGGGGGGTTGTTGCTGGCCACAACACACACATATCTTTCAACTGCAACTTTAACTCTACTAACTTAGGTGTGCTCATCATGTAAGGTGCCTTTGATATTGGTGCTACCCCTGGTACCAAACCAATATAAAATTTTACTTTCCTGTGAGGTGGAAACTCTGAAATATTTGCAGGAAACACATCTAGAAACTTCTATAGAACTGGATACCTACTCAAAACATCTACATCCTCAACTTCCTTAACGTTGTCACTAGAGATTTGTTTTGCAAATAACACACACCCTTTCCTGTGAATACGCTTGGCTACATAGTTGTCCCCATCCTAACTTATGTGGATTTTTTATTTCCTTGTAAGACTCTTGGTTCCCCATTGTCATCCAAGCACTCAATGGATAAGTCATAATAATCCACCTTGGTCCTATGAATATATAACCAATCCATACCCAATAGCATCCTATATGATCCCAACAACAATATGTTCAATTGTGTTGTTGTAGGCATACAATTTAACTCAAATGCATAAGCTCTTACCCAATGGTGAACTATGTTCTTTCTACTTGTAGCCAACTACACTAATAAATATTATACATGAATTTATTTTCTCAAACCACACTTATCCACTAAGTCAGGAATAATATAACTATAATTAGATCTAGGATCAATCACAATAAAGAAAACTTGATCACAAAGCTTACCATCCATATTAATGATAGAAGCTTGATGATCTTCCTGTATGTTGTCCACTACTGCATAAATCTGAGGAATGATATGACCAACATCCCCAACTGTCTGCACCTCCTATGCACTGTAGATATTGGGTATACCACCCTGATACTGTAGATAGTCCCTGTCAGAATGATCCTTGCCACATATACAACATTGCAACGGTGCTCTACCATTACCTCTATCCTAATTCTCTCCAGGTCCCTTCCCAGTTATATTGAACTTATTGTAAGGAACCACATTTTCTTTCTCACATGCATCTTGCAGTCTTTCCTACTTTGGTGGCCATCTTCCCTTATATTTCTCAATTCCTTTCAAATCACGCATAGGCACAAATTTGTGTTTTGACTGCTCATAGCAATGCTTCAGTTTTCAAATGCCCTCCTCCAATGATCTAGGCTCATTAAACTCAATCCGGTCTCTTTAGGTTACTGGCAACCCGCAGAGGAATCTATGAACATTGGCCTTCTCCTCCTTGAGGTAAGGTACATATCTCAACAACTCCAAGAACTTGCTAGTATACTCATCATCTATCATGGAACCCATCTGCAACTCATAAAACTCCTTACCTATATCATCATAGTACCTCTATGATAGATACTTCTTCTGAAATAGTTTGTCGAACTTACTCCAAGTTACTTCTTCCTCTTAAATACCCCTAACATTCTTCACATCTTCCCACCAGATATTTGTTTTACCTTTGAGGGTGAATTTATCTATTATGGCTTTCATGTTTTCTGAAAAATCATGCAACCTGAAGAATTTCCTCATGCCAAGAAGCCATGCCTCTGCATCCTATGATTTCTTCATCTCTCCATCAAAGGTACATGGATTTTCTTTCTTAAAATCATTTGACAAATATCCCATGTCACTCCTCATGTAGGGATGATAGAAATGAGATCACAACCCAAACTAAAATAATACATGTGTCTGTCACCTCTCCTACCCAGAGTGTCCAAGGATTTTCCATCTCTAATCGTGTAACCCCTACTTGATCTGTAACCACCATGAGACCTACTGCCATATGCCCCATATTTTCCACCCTCTTATCCATAACTGATCCGAAGTGGTCCTTGTCGCTGCAAATATAACAAATTCTGAAGGATTGTCGCATTTACTTTTGCTTATTTTTCCTATGCTTGTATGATTTTGTCATTTTCCGCCTTACAACTCGTTATCTCTTCCTTCAAACTTCTTAGTATATCTTCCAAATTAAAATAATTCCCAACACCTTGTTGCTCAAAACTTAATGTAACTTTCATAATCTATCAAAAACATGACGACAATGCCAATGAACCAAAACTGACTTCGGGACTAGGCCTGACCATCCCCAACTAGGACTAACATTTTGTCAAACACTTGGCTGAATGAAATCTACAAGTTTACAAGACAGAGCACAAATGACTGAAAATTGTTGAGAGACATTACAAGAAGGATCACCACCCTCTTCCTTGAATTGATATGACATCAATTAGGCATTGCATCCATTATATTAACATTTAAAAGTCAATTCATGAAATAACCATGGCATGAACTAGTCATTTAACCATGCTTATAACCGACATAAAACCATGGAAATAACAGTGAGATATGTTACACCAATTTGTGGTCATCTAACCATTTAGAATTAGATGGATCGAAGTACACCATGCAAGACCAATTTTACCATAGTAAAAATGCTTTCACTATAATAAATAATGTAATAAACCATATTTTATTAAGTTATTTCTAGTTCAAACAGGAAACCCCATGAGGAATAATTAAATAAATCCTAATTTATTTGGTTTTCCTCTAGGAATAATTAATTAAACCATTGTTTAAATAATATTCCTGGTCATATTTAACCCAATTAATGAGAAATAATTAGATAAATAATTATTTATCTTATTATTCTCTAGGAATAATTAATTAAATCATTATTTAATTATTATTCCTTGCTAAATTTGACCAAATCATTTAGGAATAATAAAATAAATCATTATTTGTTAAATTATTCCTTAACCCTATCCTTGAAATGATAAATAAATCATTTATTTTATTATTATTTCTAAATAAAGGGATTTAACCAATTTAAATTCCTTTTCCCTGCAACAAAATATAATAAAATATTCCAAATATTTAAATGTAGATCTTGGTTAATAATATTTTACTATGCAACATTATCAAGGTTAACTCAATATTTTGTTATAAATAGGTGGGTTTTCCAGGCATTATTTACCTTTGATCCTTTTATCATGGTCGGATTTTAATCCTTATCACTGTCATACTTTGATTAATTTTAATATTTTTCTTCCTAAGCTCCCATAGAGTTCAATACGTCTTGGATTTTCTACACCATGGAGAGAGAAAATTCTAGATCTGAAGCATTGAGGACAACTAAGAACCCATCCCATTGAAGGGGATTGGTAACATCATTCTTTATTCCCTTCCTAGGTGTTAGTACATATAAAATTATATATATATCTTGTCTTATCCATTGGATATTTGGAGAAAATATTATTTCATTTTACTGTTTAACTGCTTTTACTGCATAGATTTGGGTTTTTGTTGCATTTGTTTCGACTATCTATTGCAGATATAAGGAAGTTAGACACCCATATTTGTTGTTAGGGGTGTTTTCCATGTGCAGCTAAAGTGATCTCTTTTCGTACACTTGCATTAAGAATTCATTCTAACAATTGGAAACTCCATTGGGTTTTATTCAGATTCCTGTGTGACTAGTTGCTTCAGTAACTAGGGTTTTTATTTAGCTATTTTTAGTATCTTAATATTGTTTTTTACCTTTTATGCCCTAAAACAGTAAAAATTCTAAGTTCTGGGTGTTTCTGGGTATTTTCTGTAGGTAACAGGTATCGGTCACGTCAGAGACGAAATCGTTTTTCTGCAACCTACTACCCGAGGATCTTGAAACTGCAGCTTAGACATTTCAGCCCAGAATCTGCAATTTCAAGCTCAGGTCGCACTTGTGGGGCTAGAAACTGCAATTTCAACAACTAACATGTTAGTACATGCGAGTTGCAACTTTTTGCGATATTTTTTCTGTGACTGTCAGGGTTTACTGCAAGCACTGTTCATGGTTTTCTGACCTCTATCTCCTTGAAGTAGGACCAAGCCCCTTAGGGTTTTAGTATGCTTCCACCATTGTAGGAGGGGTTTAGCTGAGTAGGTAGTCTAAGATTTGTAGCGCTTTCAACCATTTTTTAGGGTGTGATCTATTATTCTTTTCGATCCTTTTAGAATAGTTATTGTTCCATCCAAAACTCCCTATTAAATTTTGTTTGGTCTATCCCTTAGGGTTCTCCTTATTTCCCTTAGGATTTTAACCTTTCACCTCCTATTTTGCAACAATTTTCCCTCTGATTTCTTGTTGTTTTCTGCACATTTTCATATATGAGTCATTAGATCCCTGTCCCTTTGACCTTAGATATTTGGCCGTATTATGTGTTTTGAGTCAATTTCTCCCACCTCTTAGAACACTTGTTTGGGAACCCTTCTTTTGGGTTGAATTTATGCATCTTTAGTTTTTATTTTATTTTACTGTCGTTTCATTTTTATTTATAGTTATTTAGCATTTTTCCTTTTTCTTTATATACAACCATTTGGGCTTGATTAAAATTAACACACGACTTGCACACACGCACACCTAAAGTGAAGAGCACTTTTTTTACACCGCCAAGCTAAGACATAAACATTGTAATTAATTAATCTGCCCCTCTAAGACTTTGTTTATTACTCTTCCATATCTATGTCTTTCCATCATTGCGCCCCCAAGGCATTTATCCCAGAGACTCCTAGGCTTTCATCCTCATTTTCCGCTAGGAATAGTTAATCCAAAGCGTAGAGTCCGAGTTACTTGTCCGCCGTGTCCCCATTCCAACTCTGATTCTGGTCCATCGAGTTCTCCATCCGATTCCGAACCAAGTTCTCCTCCACCTCATTCAATCACCATGTCAGGTGCAAATGCAGGTGATGGTCCTCAAGTTGGTGGTAGCCCCGACCCTAATTATAGAGCTGCTACTACTGGAACCACTACCAGAACCGATTCGGCTACTCCTTTGCTACCTTTTATGGCAGGTTTAATACTTTTTGATTTTAGCCAGTTAATTAATGAAAATATACTCCACAATTCAAGTTGGCCTGTTATGCTAACTAAGCTTCCTTCAAACATCCCTAAGTTCTCTCCTTTCACTTGTGTTGTTCGCCCAATTCTATCAATGATGACTCCATCCATCTTCGGTTATTCCAATGTACGCTCACTGGAGAAGTTGCTAAGTGGTACGTTTACTAGACTGCTGCCTCAAATTCCAGTTTTGTGACTCTTACTAAATAATTTATGTCCTATTTCCAGCTACCTCTCCAATATGATACCGATACCGAGTTGTTGACCACATTCTATCAAACTTCTTCCACCCGCCTTTCTGACCATGTCCAAGAATGGCATAGGAGGAGGAGCTTATGTCGAGCTCCTACATTCGACGATCATGTTTATATGGATTGTTTTCTCATAAGGCTTTTTCCTTTTATTGGTAAAGATGTCGCGTCTCACTTTCCTCAGACTGGGGAAGAATCTCTCTAAGTCATGTTAAAATATGACATGATCTAATATGGTGATGTTTATACCTTTTTATTGGATCTTCATAGACCTGGTGGTGCCAACGCACCGAGGGAATGTCATGTCGCCGATGGTATCATTGGATCTCTTTCACATTCGTATACTCATCCTCTCATGGGTTATGGTTTCCCTCATGGAGGGGCCATCTCCTCTAGCAGTTTCCCCCTCCCGACAGCATGTATCCAGGACAAAGCACACCTTATGCCTTTGCCTCATCGCATCAACCGATGCCAGGGCTAGCTGTTGCTCAACCTATTTACCCCAATGTTGCTTAGCCTCCTTTCTATCCTTACCCACATCCTGGTGCTCCAACCCCTATGGCATCATCACCCCAGGCTCCCGTTCCTTATAAACCTCCACTGCAGTAGCCACCCCCCCTTAGAGCGAAGTGTATCTGCAACAGAGAGTGACTAATCCTCCTAATTCCAAGAAAAATATGAAAGGCAACCAAAATCAACTAGCGCAAGGTAATCAAGGGCACCAAGGTAACCAACCAAACACACCCGAAGGGAACCATTGTAACACTAACAACCAACAATAAGGCGATCAACCCAAGCAGAATAGGCCTCTTTGTACAAACAAGCCTTGTTCTTGTTGTGGTGCCCACGACCATTATACTCATGATTGTCCCCTCTTACCCCATATGCACAAGTTGTGGGAAGCACAAGAAGCATCTAGAGGACAACAAGCCACTGCTTCGGCTCCTCCAAATAATGTGCCAAATCAATCAGATGTGTTCACTAATCCTTTCCCTAAACAAGGATATGTGGCCACCCAACCCCTTCAAGGTTAAGCCGCCCCTCAACCTCCATATTCTGGTACCCATGAATACCAGATTCTCATGATGAATTTTGAAGAGGTTAATACCGTTGATGTCAACCTTCAGACTTGATCGCGCTAATATGGAAAGCCATCTGCTTCATCTACAACTGAGTCCCAAACCAAAGTTTCCATAGAGTCCATTTACACACCCAATGCTCCCTTACATATCCCTCAACCACGAGTAGAGGTTATTCCCAAGATCCCCAAAGGGACATTACACCGAAATGATGCTTCTGCCAAATCTTCCCACACTTACAACATAATAGATGACTTGGCATAATCTCCTGCTGCCATGTGAACTTTAGAAGTCCTCTAGTCATCCCCTTCACAACGTAAAGCTCTATTATCTAATCTGGGCGCTGTGGATCCTACAGATGATCCTTTGATCATTTTTGATGTTGACAAGTCAGAACATCCCTCCTTACCGTCATCCGTCGCATTTTTAATGCGAGTTAAGATTCATAATGCCCATGTCTCATGTTGTATCATTTATGATGGAGCATCCACCTGTGTAATGTTCGCCTCTATTTGGAATAAACTCGAATCATATGAATTAGCCACATCCACCATCACTTTGCATGCTTGGGACGGTCACCCTTCTCATCCCCTTGGCCAGTACCGCAATTGTCTTGTCACTCTTGCGGGAAAGACTATTTATGTTGACATTGAAGTCATTGACGCCCCCTTGGATTACAATATCCCTTTGGGTCATAGCTATACCTATACGATGTCTGTTTTCACATCTATGGTTCACCGTAAGATGTAATTTCCTCACAATGGAAATATCATTACCATCGATTAGTTGAAATATTATGAACTGAAGTCTCAGACCTCCCCTGAGTCTATCATATCTTCGGTGGCTGATAAGAAATCAGTCGCACCTCTTACCAGTGTTTCACTTAGAGTCTTTAAAGGTCCCACCTTACTTGGTGCATTCCCTGGTCTCCCCCCTATGATAGCTGACCCTAACTCGTCGAATGTTTGCATGATGCAATCATCTCGAAATAGCCACAGGTGGTCTAGTTCAACCAACCAGTAGCATACGACTTCGAAACCTGTTGGTGGTCATTCGATGGAGCTTTCAAGAACTTTTTTCTAGGACCTTCTCCCTTTGCTGGTGTCTCTTCTATCCCTTTTCAACCAGGAATGGTTCCCCCTAGCCTTAAACTTTTTGGATTCATTTTTCCAGGCCATTACCCCTTTGGTAGATAATTTTTGTAGCTCCCTCATCTGGAGCCTTTTCGGTGCCTGTGATGGCTACGTTGAGCCTTCCCGATTTCACCTTGGGGATCCCAGTTTGGTACATTGATCCCCCAACCAAAATTTTTCCTGGTAATCTCAACCCTTATATCACTTTGACCCCAGTCCAATAGGTCGTTATGACCCTTCCCTTTGCTTTAGTGCCTCAACCACGTCAACTAAAATCTACTCCTGTTGCGAAAGCCTCTAGTGAGGGGGGTAAAGCTAGAAAGAAGGAACCTAAGGATAAGGCCACACAAACAAATCTTTCTCCTCCTAAGACTCTGAAGTGATCACCTCCGTGGATTTTTGTGATGTTGTTGGGCATGCTACCCAAAATTGTCCTGAGCTTCCTTGTCTAAAATTTTTGGTCAACGATGCATTTCCTGAATCTGATATATCGGAGTTCCATGTTACCTTAATCGATTTGACTAAGAAACTCAAATCATTGCGCACGAATCAACCTTCTTGTTTGTGTGATATTTAGGAAACTATTATTCTCACCTTTGTCCCCGTCTCAATGATTTTGGTGACACCCTTGAGGCTGTCTACCGAATCGAGGCTGAACGTAGTGGATCCTCTACTCCTATAATCATGAGTTTTTCTTTAGAAAAACTGGAGGACATATTTGAACCCATTGTGATACCTCCCCCTGATGTTTAAATGACAGAACCTTCTTCCACTATCCTCTATCTGTCATCATCCATGAGATCCATGGCGGAAAACTTCTCTGGGGTATTCCCTTCTATTTCGACTGAACCTCCTTCGGCAATCACCTTGGGCTCAACGTCGGTAGAATTTTCATCTAATAGCTCTTTGTCTAACCTCAATTGTGATGCGTATGTGAACCATATCTCTCATTATGATGCGTCAAGTAGCCCCACCTTGTCATGTGGTATTTCTTCTACCAGTCCCCCCATATTTCATTCTGATGAAGATATTATGGAAGCACTGACCACCTCTGAATTTCCTTGGGATGATATGCACCATTGTGCGTACTTCCTTCCGCAGCAGTCCCATGATCGATATGTTGTGGAGTCTAAAGACTCATCTTGGATGAGGTCGATTGGTTTAGAAATCCCATTCCTGCACCCGATGCTTTCGAAGAAGGAAATATGGCCAATATCTCTCCTACCATTAAAATTAACATTTCTGATAAACCAGAGATAGAAGAAAACATTGCCTTGGGGGCACATTGCACCCCAGAAGAAATTGAGGCTTACACTAAGTTATTCAAGGAATTCTATGATGTTTTCACCTGGTCCTATTTAGATATGCCCGTATTTGATCGTGTTTGTCAAAAGTTGAGACCCATTAATCCTTCCAAACAAGAGGCTATCAAAGCCGAAATCGATAAAATCAAGCAGGCTGGTTTTATCTATCCCATTAAATACAACACTTGGGTCTCTAACTTAGTTCACATTCTTAAGAAAAAAGGCACCATCCGTGTCTTCATTGACTTTCGCGACCTGAACAAAGCTTGTCCCAAAGACAACTTCCCCACACCATTTATTGACAATATCCTTAATAAGTGTGTGGGGCATAGAAATTTTACCCATAACATCCCCCATCGTGATGCGTGTTTTATTTCTGCCATGCATTCAGGTTGTTGGCATTGTTCATCATCATCTCATTTGTGGTATTTTGGCGCCTTTCAAATGGATTCATCATCCACATCGTATATCGGCTATGCCAATGGTGCAAGTCTCTACTTGTGGAATCTAGCCTTGGCAGCCTGGGCCATTTTTACCGTCATGCATTTGTTATTCATCTCCAACGGCGTATGCATTGGATCTGCCACCAATAATTAGGCGGAATATGATGCAGTGATAGGTTTGTTAGTAGATTCCCTTGAACATCACATCCTTCATCTTCATGTTCGTTTAGATTCCTTGCTGCTTGTCATGCAATTAAATGGCGTATATCGTGTGAATAACCATGTAATTATATTTATGAGTGAAGTTCTTCGTGCATGAATTTGAAACAATTTCATTCAGTCATGTACCTAGAGCCCAGAATCACTATGTAGATAGCATTGCAAACAATATTCTAGATTGTAACTCATCACATGCATTTAACACAAGACAATAATCATAAAAAAATGGTGAACCATACACTCCTCATATACAAAAATATGCATATCCATCATATGTGTCCACAAAATCATAAATGTTTTTGAGTCCTCTACTCTAATACATCAACATATTCATATCATGTTGAAAAAATAAAAACTGGGAGCACCACACGCCCCTGCATCTAATCACTACCTGGAGGGTGCTGAGCCAATGGATCGGTTCCTGCAGCCTGCAAATCCTGCATACCCTTTCCGTCCATCGCCATGCGTGGCATGACACCTCGCCACTCTGAGGGTAGCCCGACACATGCCTCAATCTAACGGTCATCAAGATCATGCCAGTCGCGCTCTGATACCCCAGTCATAAAAAAATCACATCTATGGCAGACATCCTCCAGTAGAGCCTCTAAGTCCTCTCTATCAGTTCTTTTAGCTATGCTAGACTCTGCAGCCCTTGGCGTTGCGGGTCATCCCATATACCTGACCGGTTTCACCGGTGCTATATCTGCATACCAAAAGTAACGAATCAGTACCACATACATAATTCTATAACTTTAAATGAACCATAAAATATAACACCTTGTCACTTACCATTTGGTCTCCATGCTTGACCGGGTGGAAGTGGCAAGTCTGGTTCCTCTTGATATTTCATCCAGCTGTATGGATACTTGTCTATATACAATGACATATGGTCCCAATGTGCAAAGAAATCAGGTCGGAACACTCATCTAACTCCCCCACCTCCTCCTCTCCACAGTAGCTACCCCCAGCAGTGCATCTTGGGCTCTCGTGGGCCCCCATCTTGGATCTGTACATGAGGTCAAAGTGTGGGGATATTCTCGAAGAAGAACGAGCACAACATTGTAAAAAAATCACATTTATGGTTCAACGACGCCAACATCATCGCTTGCATAGTGACAATTTTCGTTTCAATGATCCCAACATCATCTAGGCCCACCCATAGTAGGTCCCACTTAGCACACTCTCAACCAGCATCATCTTCCCTTCGATGATGTGGTGGAACACCTGGTTTCCCAGGATCCGCAACACTGCTGTGGTGACAGCCCGAGTCTCTAGCCTCTCTAGATATTTGATCAGTATAGATGTGCCCTTGACACAAACATTTGGTCGAAAATGGCATTCCATGAACTCTGATATAATCCGCCCCCATGGTAATACTGGCTGGAGAGACCGATTAGGAAATAGATGTCCTAAATAGTCATCTCGATTTGGTACCCATGCACTATAAATATCTCCATTTGTGGGTCCTAGTAGCTCATTATCCTGGATATAAAGGGCTCCCTTGCCCTCATTAATGGGTTCTCAACCAACTTGAGAACACCATACCTCGCTAGTGCACCTTTAACCACCTGATCCCCCTGGATCTCGAAACGAACCGCATCCAAATATATCTCTCTCTCCAGATGATATTTAACTCTTCCATATCTGTATAAACCCAACATTTTTGTCAGTCAGAGGAAGAAAAACTACTTCAAAACCATCAAGCCCAGTTCCCGACCAAAAACAGGAGAAAACCCAACTTTTTGGCAGCTCGCATTTTCCCAGCCTGTGAGGTTGCAGTTTTTCCCTTTGAAAACTGCGACCCAGCTCGCAGAACAGGTCCCAGGAAGTGCAAGCCAACCACGAGGAAGGGCAGGTGCTGTTCCTAGGCTCTGGGCACCTAATCTGAAATTCTAATCCACTGAAAATGAAGAGTAAGGTTAGGCCACCTACCTACAACTGACGGATCTCGATTCCAACTATAGGTTTGTCCACTATGAACGCTCCAAGATTTAGGGCCTTCTCCTCCTCTCCACGTTCACCACAAATCCAATAGCAAATGAACCAAATTGGATGGAAATCTCATTATTAAAAGAGAAACCTTATTTTTTATTTTTCCAATTGTGACCAAACTATATATTTGTTTGACGAACTATCAACACCATTGGAAAGCTCTCACTGAGCTCTAAAATGGGTATCCCTTTGTTTTTGGTGATTTGATAATTCACCTAGAAGCCTTTTTTCCAAGAAGTCACTTTTTCGCCTCTCAAAATCGAATTTATGCACTTGCGTCACTTGTACTTGGGGAACCAACCACTTTTCCTTCATAATTGTCAATGCTTATGTCGATTTTCATCATGAATAACCAAATTTTTCTTATGTTTTTATGTTCCCCACTGAGCCTCTTCTGTGTGGAAGCATCATCGAGTCACCCTTGATCAGAGCATCCGAGTTGTGTCATCATCGCATTCATAGAGTCTATACCGAGTCCCTTTGCCTCCTATTACAATATTCCATCCATTTTTACCTTGTCCCTCTCTCGTGTAGCCCATTTTTGCCTCCAGTCCCACTGCCCCCCATCCCCTCAGGAGTCAAGTTAGTTGCTGCTAGGTCATCCATGCTTTATATGCTCTGAAAAGGGAAGTCGTATGTTTGCTACTCAGTATCCCCCATTCCATCATCATCCCCGGTGTCAGTCCATCAGTCACTTTACTATGGTCTCTCATGCCCTAGTTGAGGATTCCTCATTGCCTCACCTGTGGCGAACCTCCTTCTGTCGACCTCATCACATTCATTCCAGAAGATAGGTCTAGAGGGCAGTGTACCTTGGTTTCCAGCTTTCATTCTTGTTCGATGCCTCAGATAAGGCAAAGGGACTCCTTATTACCCTTTGGCTTGATTGTTTCTCATCCTATCCACTTTAGCATGTTCGAGATTCGTATACTTTATAGTTTGGTGATCCAGCTGATTGATCCAGTGATTCCTGGGTGTGTGTGAGATGTTTCAGACCTCATGAGGGTGAAACCCTTCAGGTAGCCCCCCACATGGCCAAATGATATAATTTTATACTACATCCTTAGATGCAGCTATGCATATTTGATGGGTTCGGTTCTAGATGCTTGCAGCGCCTATAACATGCATGTATCACTCAAATCCCTTTCCTGTTTATCAGGGCTTCTTTGGTTGTTATTATATCTCATGTACTCAGATATTATTGTATTCAGTCCTGGATATTGTCCCAGGCGCAGTATGTATGTGGTATCCATTATATTTTTTTCTGGCCCATTTTATGCCAACATATCATGTACTTTATAACTCAGTCTCATTTTGCTGGGCACTCCATTATTCTTTGTACTTTGTCATCTTGGAGGGCATAGGTATGACTCCCCCACCTCACTGAGAAGAGGTACCCAAAAATTAAAGGAGACTTATATCATTTGTAGGTCTCTCCCCCTTAGGTTATTGTCCTCTCTCGCTTCACTCCATATGTGTATCTCTCTCTTTTTGACTCCCCTTCAGTGTCTAGTGATTGTGTTCTTACAACATACTTCAGTCATACGATTAGCTCTTGACACTTGCATGTTTGGGGGCAATATGTGACACCAATTTTTGGTCATCTAACCATTTACAATTAGATGGATCGAAGTACACCATGCAAGACTAATTTTACCATAGTAAAATAGCTTTTGCTATAAGAAAAAATTTAATAAACCATATTTTATTAAGTTATTTCTGGTTCAAACAGGAAACCCTGCGAGGAATAATTAAATAAATCCTTATTTATTTGGTTTTCCTCTAGGAATAATGAATTAAACCACTATTTAAATAATATTCTTGGTCATATTTAACCCATTTAATGAGGAATAATTAGATAAATCATTATTTATCTTATTATTCTCTAGGAATAATTAATTAAATCATTATTTAATTGTTATTCCTTGTTAAATTTCACTAAATCATTTAGGAATAATAAAATAAATCATTATTTGTTAAATTATTCCTTAACCCCATCCTTGAAATTATAAATAAATAATTTATTTGTTTATTATTTCTAAATAAAGGGATTTAATCAATTTAATTCATTTTCCCTCCAACAAAATATAATAAAATATTCCAAGAAGTTAGATCTAGATCTTGGTTAGTAATATTTTATTATGCACTATTATCAAGGTTAACTCAATATTTTGTTATAAATAGGAGGGTTTTCCATTCATTATTTACCTTTGATCCTTTTATCATGGTTAAAATTTGATCCTTTTATCATTGTCATACTTTGATTACTTTTATTATTTTGCTTCTTGAGCTCCCATAGAGTTCACCACGTCTTGGGTTTTCTACACCATTGAGAGAGAGAAACTTATGATTCTGAAGCATTGAGGACAACCAAGAACCCATCCCATTGAGGGGGACTCGTAACATCATTATTTGTTCCCTTCCCATGTGTTAATACATATAAAATTATTTATATATTGTAGAAATCAAATTAACTGAAAAAGATTACAGAAAACACAGATACAAAACCAGACAAAACAATGGCGGAAAAGAGGCTTCAGCCTCATGGCATTCTCATCATTCTCTCTTATTAAAAGAATTTAGAGTTACAATTTAAATAGATGAGAGACAATGTCTTAAGATAGTCCGTGCTATCTTAGACTCCTTTGGTTGAGATAATTTCTCACCAAAAACCCACCAAGATAAGAGTTACTAAACAAACTCCAATATTTGAGGAATAACCCAAGAGTTAGGCACATATTCCTAACTTGGAATATTTAATTAATTAATTTATGTTTGGATTTATTATTGTTTTTGTGAGAGAGGCTAACATTCCCCCTTCAATGATAATTCGAAATAAGAAGGAGGAACCATCTGGAATAATTTGGAATAATCTGGAATATGTAAGTTGGTGTTATCATTGACATATCCTAAGCCTCGTCGATTCTTGTTATGTTGAATTTCTTCCCAGGGCTTGAAGATGGGCTTGGAAGAAATTTGAACTGGAACAACTTCAAGACTTGAAGCGGTTTGAATGAATGAATTAGAATCATTTTTAGCTGTATGGTTCAAAGACTCAGAAGCATCATGCTTTTCTTGCAATTCATTCCGTTGAAGTTGCGACTCGAGTTGAAGAAACTCAATAGTTTCATGTGTTTGTTGTAGATGCCATGAAATATCAACAAGAGTGTCTTTGCTGATGTGCACCATGTCTTCATCACTGGAGATGATCAAACTGTGAAGAATGTTTAACAATTGAATATGTTACGCCATCTGAACTTGCTCACTTGAAATCAGGCTCTCTTGTTGGAGATGTCGTGGTTTGAACTGTTTCACTTGATTTTGGTACTTGAAAGACAGACTCGCTTGCTATGTCGCTTGAATGGCACGCTCGGTTGATTTTTTTCTTATTGCGCTTTCTTGGAACACTTGCTATAATTGTAGAATTTTCTTGCTTAAACTCTTGGAATTCACGCTCGCTTGATGACACTCGCGTTTGCTTGAACGCTCACTTGACTTACTTGATGAATTCACGCTCACTTGAATGAATTGCCACGCTCGCTTGATGTCGATCTCAACTTGCTTGATTGTTTTAACTTTTTTGGTTGCTTTGATGATTGCTGCAATGAACTTCACGCTGGCTCACTTGATGGTTTGATATTTGTACTAACTTGATGCAAATTTCTTCAATGAATACTCACGCTTGCTTGGAGATTAAACTTGTTGCTTGTTTTCTTTAGAAATTCGTGCACTCACTTGATTTTGCGTAAAGGAAGGGTGTCGAACACTGTCGAAAATGCACCAAAGAAAGCTTACAATGATTTTAATGATTCACTTAAAACAATGAATTCCCTCGCCCTCTTAAAAATTCATTAACAATGAATTTGTAATGATTCACTTAAATCAATGAATTTGATTACAAGTTCTTAAATGGATTTGCTGATGTAGACTTTTATTTGAAAATGCTAGAGTGTCTAGATTCATGAAAGTGAGTGAATTTGCTTGTTGAAGTAGAATGCCGATGTTGACAATCTTTGATTATGTGTTGTAGTTACATAAATTCATGTGTTGAACTTAATTTTCCTTCCTTGCAGCTTCTTCGTTACATGTGTTGTGCTTGATTGTATTGAATTTTATGTATGCGATATTAAGTGAAATTATTGATGTGTCACAACTAGACACAAATACAAAACAACAACATGAAGCCATAAAAAAACATGCGCCATCAAAAACACACATAGTGTACCTAAGATCCCCTTATTCAATTTTGGGCGGATCTAGGACACTTGAACACCACAAATAATATGTATTTATTGAGTATTGAGATCATCAACCTTTCATCTTTTACAACATTTCCACTGAAGCTTTCTCAAACAATGAGAATCTGATGCTAGAAAACTTTGGAAACAAAAGTCTTCAAAAATCGTGTGCAGTGATCACTCACACTTTATTACTCCAGATACTCCTTATGTCTTCAAAAACATTTTTTTGTTTACAATTTTCAATTTTACACTTCACAAAATCAATTCAAATACAAAACACTCATCCCTCAATAAATCACCTTATGTTTCCAAATACAAAAAATAAACACTCACTCCACTCACTATCTCTCCTCCCACTTACTATCTCTCATGACCTTTATACTCATACGTATCCTTATGAAACATTTAAAGTGTGTAATTTAAATGACATAGGATTTGAACATCCTTATCTCATTATCACTCCAAAAAAAACAACTTTATTCCACACCATAAGATGGACGTTCACCTCCCATTTCCTTACAAATATTAAAGCATAGCATAAATTTCTGGAACTTTTCTTTTTTGTCTTATTCGATTATAATAGGTTTTATTCATTTGTTTTACCATGATTTTAACACTATGAAGGTTCATACGTACCTTTTAAAAAATTAATCCATCTTTGTCGGCCTTCATGGAGGTTCTTCATAATGTATCTTCACGTACCTTTAAAAAAAATTAATCCATCTTTGTCGGTCTTCATGGAAAATGTCAAAAGTCACGTAGTCGTTGGTAGGATTCAAATCTAAGGTAGCAGAAGCTGGATCTCAATTTCTCAATCTTCTCTTTGCTTAGCTTCAACATACAGATGAAGATTTGAGAGATATGGTTGTGAACAACTTGAGGGCAATTATTTTTAGGTCACCACTTGGTATTTCAGGAAATGCGGAGTATGGTTTTGCAGAAATGGAAACAGGAACATCATGACACCATGGAACACAGCCAAAAAAAATTGAGAATGCAGAAAACATCCGATTACCCTGGTAATGTTGGCTACGATGCCTTTTCTTGTAGCAGCAGGTAGTGCTATATCTATGATAATAACAAAGACGTCAAGCCGAAGTCAAAAAGCATATGCAAAAATAGGAAATATAGTGGAGTAGACAATTGCCTCAATTAGGACCGTTCTTGGATTATTGGGAGTATTTATTGAACAATAACGACTGTTCTATTTATAGTAGGTGCAGGTTCCACCTTCGTGTTGTCCGGCTTGTAAGGACACGCAGGAGGGACGCGCTCTGGCTGCCTGTACTCCTTACCAAAAAGTGCATAAATCTTTGACCATCAATAAATCAAATATCAATGGCAGCAGGTTGACAATAGGAATAAGAAAAATTGGGAATAGGCAAGCTATGCAAGCCATTGTGATTGCAGAGATGTGACTTCGGTCCAAGAAGGTCGGAGATTGGTTGCGGTAGGCGAATATCGAAGAAGAGTCAACACAGATTTTGGCAGAACCTTAGAATATGTAGATTTTGAAAATCTGCATATACAGTTTTTTTGTGGGCTGGCTTATTGCACCGATATATGATAGCACAGACACGGAAGCTATACACGGTAGTGCCTTTATCAATCATTCAATGCAATCGTTGTCAATTTATTTCCTCTGCTAACAAATTCCTGCAACACAATTTCATACATATTCTATGCAAACACTATCATCTTTCAGGTGTGGGGAACCAATGGTTTAACTCGCATAAGATCCAATTATGAATCTGTTAAACAACCCGCAGCTATTTTCTCCATCATCACGACAACCAACAACAGGTGTATCATTTCATTTTACATATTAACACAGGAAAACAAAACAAAGAAGTTACTGTTTAGATGAGACCTGTGGGTTTATAAAATGTGATGGGTCGTTTACTTGCCGTTTCAATTCAACCGTTCTTCAACACAAGCTCTTAACCAATTATTTAACGATATGTGTGGAATATCGACTTTTAATGGTCGACTTCAATGCTGTAGTGGTAACATCATAGTCCGTTCAACGCCATCCTGTAACAGTCGCTTCAACGCTGTAGAAACGCTGCCAATTCACTTCAAAGCTGCGGCTATGATCCACGCAATAGTAATGCCTCCACGCTGGTATGTTTGACACAGTATGACCACCGCAACAGTGGACATAAAGATAGTGCGAGCATGACAGCGCTTCCTATGCTGGAGGTCCGATCACAACCAAACGGAGCATTTGCTAATTCACAACAATGGAAATGTTTCCATTTGCAGTTTGTCCATCGGGTTTCAGGCTATGATACCACATGTAGAAATTAGATTAACTGAAACAGATTATAGAAAACACAGATACAAAACCAGACAAAACAATGGCAGAAAAGAGGCTTCAACCTCATGGCATTCTCATCATTCTCTCTTATTAAAAGAATTTAGAGTTACAATTTAAATAGATGAGAGAAAATTTCTTAAGATAGTCTGTGCTATCTTAGACTCCTTTGGTTAAGATAATTTCTCACCAAAAACCCACCAAGATAGGAGTTACTAAACAAACTCCAATATTTGAGGAACAACCCAAGATTTAGGCACATATTCCTAACTTGGAATATTTAATTAATTAATTTATGTTTGGATTTATTATTGTTTTTGTGAGAGAGGCTAACATATATCTTGTCTTGTCCATTGGATATTTGGAGAAAATATTATTTCATTTTACTGTTTAACTTCTTTTACTACATAGGTCTCGGTTTTTGTTGCATTTTTTTGGACTATCCATTACATATATAAGGAAGTTAGACATCCATATTTGTTGTTAGGGTTGTTTGTCATGTGCAGCTAAAATGAACTCTTTTGGTACACTTGTGTTAAGAATTCATTCTAACAAGATAAAAGTCATTAAATCCACACATTAATAAGTACATAAGGAAGATAATTTAGCTTTTATTAAACATGGGCAATAGCCAACCAAGTTCGAGACTTCCACGTACCACCCGACCATGGACATGGTTGAGCCAAATATCTCTTCAACCAGTCACCCCCGTGAAATATTCTAAGCATGAATGTGGTATATCATGGATAAAAAAATCCAAAAAAAACCAAGGGAATCCAGAAGTTAAACTGCCTCCACCCTCACCATAACGTGATCACACCTAAACCAGTGCCACGATCACAATATTGAACTTATCCTTCAATGCCTCCAAAAAAAAATCACTATCCTTGAGAAATTTTGTGTCTCCCTATCTCTCGGTCTTTACCTCAATCCAATCCCAGATCACTAAGCCCTAAACCAAGACACGACCCTCAGGCTTTACCATGTATCCTTCCAAAACTAGTCAAGGGAAACCTAGTCCTTTGGGAATTTTCCTTGATACCACCTCTGCCCTAGATTCTGAAATCCATTAGGAACTTCCAAATCTCAAAATTGAGATAAAAATCCCAACACACCATGGCTATCCGAAAAAATACAAGGAAAGGCTGAAAACCAGTGTCAAAACTCGGAAAAACCATGCCACCTGTTATCACACCCAAAATTTTCAAAAAATAACTTGAACCATGTCAAGTTTGTAAGTAGATTGGTTAGGAGTATAGTATCATAAAATGATAAATTTTATGATATGGTATAAGTTTTTAGGTTGCTTTAAGTTGTTAGGGGATGTATTCAAGTCATTTCAAAAGGGTAAATTTGAATTAGATACTTTAATTAATCAAATGTGTCAAATATGGCCACCTGTCGTAATTTTCCTGTGTCTGAAATTTTTTAGTACAAACTTAATAGATTTCACTGTGGAAATACCTAGTAATTCCGTAGCGAATCTGATATCTGTTAAAATAAATTCACTACGAAATCTTGTTTTCCTGCAACGGTTTCTGCAAACTGATGAGTTGTAAAAATTTGAGTGTTTCGAGGTCATGCTGTCAGAATAGGGTCATCATTGAAAGTTTTGAGCACGTTTGGGCATCAATTATCATTTCTTATGAATTTAATTTCATTTTTTCCCTAATTTACCCTTCATTCCTTACGCTTTATCTTTCATTCTTGTAAGCTCTTACTCAAACAGCTCGTTGTCATTGTTCTTCCTATAGAAGTCCACTGTCATACCAACCCCCTATTTCTATAACAACTTGCTGAAATCAAGTCTTCAGTGAATAGGTGTGAGTATCTAAAGAAGGCCATTGCTGCAAAACAAAGAAAATGGCTACACCAAAAAAGACAAATAAAGGAGGCGTACCATTCAGGTACGAGCCTATAAGACCGAAATTAATCATGGAGGATCCTAGTTCTGTGGAGGCTTTCACAAGAGCAGGGTGGATGCAGTTTTTTCAAATATTATAGGGTCATCATAGATAAGTTTCATAATATTTCACACTAAAATTCAAGGGAAATTATACGAAGGTTGGTATTCTCCATTTGCAAATTTCACCTAATAGTATTTCTCAAGCAACATGAATCCCCAGGACAGGAGAAGAATGGTTTAAAGCCACGAAGTTTGATTTAAAAATTTGTGACGATTATCTGAAGCTTGAGCATGTAGGGATAAATATGACTGTAGGGATTCCCAGAACTTGTCTCAAAGATAACTATTCCAAGCTATTGATGGTGATACAGAAATACTTTACCTGCGAAGGTAGATTTCATACAATCTACATGTATCATTTCAAATTGTTGCTTCATTTTACAGGAAAACAACTAATTGATATCACTTTCTACCTTTTTAGAAGCCTCAGAAAAATGTCAGATAAGGTGCAAGGTAGACCTAAAAGGAGTGAAACCTCCATCTTTCACGATGGATTGATCAAATTATTAGTGATGGAAGAATTGAATAAAATAAACAGAGACTGGGCAACCTTTTTGTTTATGAGCGGCTATGAAATATATGTTTTAAATCCAAGGAAAGCTTCTAAATCCAAGACTCTTACTCCTAGATAAGAAATGGATACCATTGCAGAGACATAAGCTGATCATCAAGAAGGGTTGTAGCCTTTGGCTGAAATCATGGAGATAGAAGCTGAATTCATTCAAGATGCAGCACCTCATCCAACACCTAGCAAGCATGTTATAGAACCTGCTACAATCAGCAAGTCTTAATTTGTTGCAAAAAAGTATAAAAGAAGCACACAAGAATTCACTGGATGTAAAGGCAGGCTTGAAGATATTTTAAAGGCTATAGACATTGTAGAGACCCCTGTAGTGAAAGCGGTTGAGGTAGAAGGATCCAAGGTTAAAAGGTAGGGTCTTACTGCCAAGAAATTAGATTTTTCAACTGAAGATTCAGGTTTTCTATTTAAACCTAGAAAAACTTTCACCAGATCACATATTTATGAGATTATTAAAAATGACAGTAAGCAACAGAGTAAAGATAAGGGAAAAGGGGCAGTAGTGGAATAAATCATAGTTATATCTCCTACTAAGACAAACATTACTAAAGGAAAATAAGGTAAATCCAAAAGGAAGATTCAGAAGGAGTCTGAGGTAGTCTTTCCGAAAGAACAGGTCAAAGGTAAAGAATAAATTGTCAAACAGAGAAAGGTAAAATAAAGTCATAGAGATAACTGAAAAAGAGCTTCTTGAAGAACAGTTGAAAGAGACTAGAGAAGAGCTGTTTGAAACAAATATGGAGCTGGAAAGATACAAACAAGATAAACAGTTGATATATGAGGTGAAAAAGAAAGTGACTGATCAGGTTAATCATTTTGAAAAATCCATTTGAAAGGCCAAAAATCTACTGAAGAGATCACAACCTTTGCACATCATGATGAAACACACAAGGCAGAGGAATTTATGGTTACATGCAGAAAGGAAAAGTCTTTAGAGACAAGTCAAAGAATTGAAAGAACATATGGAGATGATGAAGACAGAATTAGAGAAGAAATGTTTGGAAAGAAAGGTTGTGGAAGAGACTACTGAAGTTTTTTTTTTTTGCAGGAAAAAGTCGTAATTTTTCATTATATTAAAGAAAAATTACATGTTACATTTTACATATAATAACCAACAATGTTAATGGTTCTAATCATCTCCAAGGAGGCAAATAGTAGTCAGATAATATACAAGTATTAGTGCTAATATCTCTAATATAGACACAATATGAACAGATAATACATGGTAGCAACCGATATAAATAGAGCTGATAAAGAGACAACTGAAGTTACTCATGAAGAATTTGCTGATAAATGAGAAGGTAATAGTAAATAACAGTTCCTTTTTGTCTTATACCATCATATTTCACATTCAGATATACTCATGGACCTTTTCTAGGCTTAAATTTTATATTTTACCAAATCTATGGGCAATTAGGAAATTCCGCAACGTATCCTAGGCTTGAAGCCCAGTTTTTGCTACGAAATTTCTGAAGATATCTTTTTGGTTCTAAGCCACTTGAATTGAATTGGTTAAGGAAATCTAAGGTTTGTATTTAATGTTTTTGATCACCTAACACCATCCAATTGTCAAAAGTAGCAGAGGTACAACACAAATGACCTAATTGTTTTCGCTACGGAATTTCGCTGCGGAAGTAGCTAAAAACTCTGTTTTTACAACAAAGTCAGTTTTTGGGAATGTTTGAGGGGTAAGTAACTTTTTCAAATCTACTCTCCATGGGAAATTTCAAAGAGTATCAGAGCAGTGATAAAGAGTATCAGAACAGAAGATTTCTAAATGGAAACATTTGTCGTGAAGATGGTTTGGAGTTGCCAGCTCATCATGCTGCCATATCATCAACGTAACAACTCCTTAACAGTAGGAAGAACAATTTCATGAAGACAATGAGTGTAGTTATGTTTTGATTGTGGTCAGTATTGTTGAAGGACGTGATTCCTTTCGAGGAAGTTGGATTATCTTTAGATAAAAATGTAATAAATAGGTGTTTGAGTTATGTTAGGAATCTATCTCCTAATTTGGTAGGTGTCAGTTTCTAGTTATAAATATCTAGTTTGTGGTTAGATTAGGTGGCAGTAAAAGAACTTAATGATCTATCCATTTGGAATATTGTATGTAAATTATATATGCCTATAAGTAAACAATACTTCAATGAATGATAGGTTGGAATATGTGATTGCTGACTTCTACTATTTGTAAAGAGGTTCTGATTGGTAATAGAGAGTGGCTATTGGTTTCATCCTTCACCTGAGAATCATTTGATGTTTTCATGAAAAATGCTTACTTTATGTCAATATATTAATGTTTGATTACTCAGAATTTGTGCTTTTCATGCTCTGACTTCCTTTCAAGCATTAAACTATTGGATATCTTTCTCAATGTCCCGCTTTCAATATCTTAATGTTCATTACTCAGAATTCATGCTTCTCATGCTCTGACTTCCTTTGAACATTTATATATTGAGTAAATTCTGTGTGTGTGTATTCTACTTTCATTTAAATATCTTCATGCCTCAACTTCTACAAGGAGAGCCTTTGTCATTGAGATTCCTGTCACTGAATCCCTAGCCCAATGGTATCAAAGCCTTCATTTTCAACCTGCAATAATTCAAAGCCAAGACATAATTCATAGATTTAGCCATCTAGTACTATCATTATTCAATATCATAAAACCCCCTTGAGAGAGCCCTCTCAAAATAAAGAGGCTAAGCTTCAGTTAGAAGTGGTTTGAAAGAGTTACTCCAATTTTACCATTGAAGTAGCCCAAGAGAACTCAATTTGGTGATAACACCACCGACAACAGGAGAACCAAATACCAACATGTATAAGCCATGCATGTCCAAACGAACTAGGAAATCACACATGCAATATGTTACCTTCAAGTATTCCTGCTAAAGCTGCTAGTTCCTACTCTTCATTTCTTGATATTTTCTTTTCTTTTCTTTCCTTTCCCTTCCTTTTCTTGCTTTCCTCCTTCTTGGCTCAATGTTGAGTTTCTCCAAGAAAGATATAAGTATCCAAGAGTGCGAGAAAGAGAGAATAATGTGATAGCTCCAAAACTAAACTGATAAAGGGTACCAACTGATCCTCATAAGCCTTTTTATCAATGAGGCCTATATTTTATTCATTTTTCATTATTTTCCTTCAATATCGTCCTCACATGCAACATGTGACATTTTACCTTCCTTTTCTCCTAATTTCCTTTATTCTCATAAATAAATGTGCCAAAAATACTTTTTGCCTCTTTAATGCCTTAGCCATTTCCTTTTCCAATTTCGCTTAGTCATAAACACATATCCAGTAATGCCCACTAGGATATATTTTCCCAACATTAAGCTTGGAATAAGTGTCCCTTAACCGTGGTCTTATTTTTGCCTTTATTAACTTTTATTACATGAAATTTTAGCCCAGGTCTGTTATAATAACACTTTTGCAACCAAAATCAATAGAAAAAATCATGCAACCATACTTTTGCAACAGAACCTCTTGGCATATAGGTCTTTCACAACTTCATATTTGTGTCCTTCAACACTAATGAAGAATCTACAACAAAAACTCAAGCACACTCTCTTGATATAATATGTGCATCAGCAAGCATAAAAATCGTCATCAACAACAAGTACATGTATTGGTCCTCAAAGTAAGGTCCTCATTAGCAATATTTGAACCTAGAAACTTTAACACTTGGACCTTGACTCAAATTTACATGACATCACACAGTAAATTATAACTACAAAAAAACCCCTCCACATGACAATATGATGTGCAATAGGATACATGGCTACATTAAAATACATTGTGTGGCTCATGTCTCATGAGAATACATATCGAACACACATATAACTAGACTCTTGATAATAATTCAACCATAACATAAGTACATTGCCCCAATACAAATTATAAGGGAATTTTAGAAATCCTCCTTTGAAAACACACAATTTTTGACCAGCAAATATCCAACACACATACATACTCAATAACCCTTCATGCAAAAAAATGACTATCTAATGGAATACAATGAATGAGGGTTTCCCTATGAGTAAGAACATTTGTACATTTCCACTGAAGGCATCATCAAAATCTCCATGGAAGATAAGATATCCTACATGAAATGAGTGTTATACATGCTAACTATAAGAATCACTATGTGCCATCTCACCATGATCCAAGAGCACGATCTTTAATACATTTTGCTTGTTGTACAAACTTTTAATAGCATGCATGGCTAGGAAATTTATATTCTTATAACATGACTGCAACCATTATAAAAAAAGGAAACGGTAACAAGATAAAAATGGAATCCATCCTTTAAACCTTATAGAACTCTCCCTAGACTCATGCGCTCTCTTTCTATGCCTCATACTGATCTTGTGGACATTAAATAATTAGATGCATGGTGCCAAATTTTGTTATTTTTATTGCATGCTCCTATCAGGTTTGGCTTCTCTTGAAGCCATATTCTATTGGGAATACGACAAAGATCTACTCCCCTTAAGTATATTATCTTTATACAAAACAAAATATTCTTCCTTTAAGTCCTTTGGAGGGCTAGTTCTTTGTAGCTCATATTTTCTCCTACATACCTTCTTTGCCCTCAGAGCTGGGCTTTCCCCTTTTGTAGGATTTTTCTTTTCATATCTGCAAGCTAGTGATTTATGGCCATGATTTCCACATTTGAAACAATAATTATCCATAATTTTTATTTTCTTCCAAAATATTTACATTCCGTAGTTCAAAGCCCAAAATTATTGTAAGAAAAACAATACCCATAAAAAAATCTTTGATACCTTGCCTTTTGATTTGTTGGAGAATAGGGAGAATCAGGGCTTGGCTACTTCTTTTCTGTTGAGATTGCAACAAGATGATGAGCTTAGTGAAAAGAGTCGCCTTCACTAAGTGGGCCCGCAGGCTATTTTTGGCGCAAGTCTATTTTTAGACTATGTCTATTTTTAGACATGTCGATCATATTCTATGAGTTGTAGGATGATATTTGTGGATGGTTGGTCAAGTTGGAAAAATAGATGGACTTCTATTTTTAGACATATTGGGCGGAATCTATTTTTAGATTGCTAGTCTAAAAATAGATATGTCGAATATTATTAGCTCTTAATAACATTTGGACTATAAACATTATCTTATTCTCTTGGAGCACTTCAGTTAAGTGCACAGATGTGGAACAGGAGCTGACAGAAGGAATTACGCTATTCCTGAGGGTTAAGTGGAGCTATTGCATGGAGAATTTAGTTAGAACTCATGTGACAGAGTTTGGTGGAGTTATTGAGGTAGTTGGTGGAGTTGTGTTCATTTTAACTTAGTTAAACATAGTTGAGCTAGTTGTATCTAGTCTAACTAATTGATACACTAGTGAGAGTGGTTTGAATTAATTCAATAATTATTAACTCATTAATCAAATGAAGAATACATCAGTTAACTACAATGCATGGACAGTTTCAGTGGAGACCAGTGAAGAGGTAGGTGAAAGAGCAGTGTGACTATTAGTTGTGACTATAGTGTTGCATGATTTGCAACACATAGTGGTTGGAGATGCCAATGTTGATTATGTAAGCAAGGCTGGACCAATTCAAGTTCATTCAAATCCATTATTCAGCAGTGATTGCGTAGTAGAGGCAGGCTAGCAGGTGGCAGAGATCGGTGCATGGGATTTGCTAGATCAGACCTGATTAGTGTGTAGCAATTGGAGATTGTACTGAGAGCTTGTGAGGAGCTTTGTATGATGATTGTTACATGATCTATATGACATATAATATACAGATAGTTGGGGTTTTTTAGCTTTAAGCTTTCCCATAAATTACTATGTTCATATGTGTGAATTTTTATGGTTTTAATGTGTGCATGCAATTGATTTTAATTCCGCAAGTAATGGTCAATAGTAGAAGAGATTCTGTATTGTGCATGAAGTCAAATAGTGTGTGATTAGGAGAATCTCAGATGTATAACATATCAGTTATATAATTTCTACATGGTATCAGATCAGTATTGATCATTGGAGCAATTGCAAAACATTGAAGCGGTTGAGTTTTGTGTTGGTGGAATTCGAATTTGCAGCAGTGTTTTCTTGGTGTCGAAGCTGAGATGTCTTTCAATGGATTGCGATTGGAGTATGCCCTTGAGGGAAAATCGAATTATATTGCATGGAAGGACAGGATGGAGGCGGTGCTGGAGGACAATGGGTTGAAGGAGTTCATAGATGCAGAAATTCCAAAACCTGCTTCTAGCGATGCTGCCGCACTTGATGCATGGCAAAAGAAGACAACAAAATGTCGAAGGATTCTGTTGGAAGGTGTGAAGGATCACATAGTTTCCAACCTTCATGGTAAAGCTTCTCCATTCTTGATGTGGAAAGCTTTGACAGACTTGTTCCAAAGCAAGAGCGACCAGAGGAAGTTGGCGCTCAAGGATAAGCTCAGTAATATAAAAATGGAGAAAGGCGACAGTATACCCAAGTACCTCACGAATTTTTTCCAGTGCAGGGATGAGCTGGGAACTGTGGGGGTTACTGTAGATGACGAGGACTTGGTGAGCTTGGCTATCCTTAGGCTTCCGCAGAGTTGGCATTCCTATCAAGACTCTATCAATGGTCGGGAGAAACTGCCAGGATGGGAGTGACTTTGGTCGGATCTTGTGCAGGAGGAGATAAGGTGGAGTACTAGGGACGAATATTCATTGAAGAATTCAGATGAAGAAAATTGCGCTTTGGTTTCCAAAGCAAGGAAGGGGAGAGCAAGAATAATTCTTCTCAATCCAGTGCGAAAGGCAAGAAGCAGGACATGTCCAAGGTGAAGTGCTTTCATTGTCACCAACATGGACATTACGCCACTAATTGTCCACAAAAGAAGAAAAATAAGCAGGCTGCTGGATCTGCAGTTAGAGAGGCCTTAGTCTTGCAATTTGAGCTGGATTTTTCGCTGATCACATGCTTGGTGTCAATTATGATGGGTTCAGTGTGGTTTCTTGACAATGGTGCATCTTTTCACATGATTAGAGACAAATATTTGTTTACTGATATGGATGAGAAAGATCTTGGAGTGCACATCAAGATGGGCGATGATGGTAGATACAGTGCAACTAGTATCGGTACCATTTCCTTTGAGAGGGAGTCTGGTAAACCCTTTGTATTGAAGGAAGTCATGCATGTTCTAGGATTGAAGAAGAATCTTATCTCTGTGGCTATGTTGGAAGATAAGGGATATGATGTTGTCTTTAGCGAGGGAAAGGATTTCCTGCGCAGTAAGGCAACTGGTGAAACCTGGAGGATAGAGGTTCGAGTGAAGAACCTTTATCAGTTGCAGGTAGATGGCTGCGCAACAATGGCAGACAAGGCAGAAGGAGTGGTGAGCCAGGATGAGGGCGAGCTATGGCACAGGCGATTGGGCCATCTTCACCGTGGTGCTTTGAAAATTTTGTACCAGATTTCTACCGGGCTTCCCAAAGGTACACTTGCGTAGTCAGATCAGTGCAAGGGATGTACTTTGGGAAAATTTGTGAAAGCCACCTTTCACGAGAAGGATAGTCACGCCACGATGATCCTTGAGAGAATTCACATAGACGTGTGTGCACGTTTCTCAGTAGCTTCGACAGCAAAGCACAATTATTACGTGATCTTTGTTGATGATTTTTCTCGTAAATGCTGGATCTTCTTCATGCAGAAGAAGAGCGAGACATACTCAAAGTTCTATGAGTTCAAGGCACTGGCTAAGAAAGAATCGGGGAAGCAGGTGAAGGCTCTTAGGAGCGACAATGGTGGTGAATTAATTTCTGGCGAATTCAAAGACTTTTGCAGCACAGAAGGAATTTGAAGAGAGCTCATAGCGCCTCATAACCCACAACAAAATGAGGTTGCTAAGCGAAAGAACATAATCATCATGGGTGTTGCATGGGCGATGTTGCATGATCAGGGCCTTCCCATACACTTGTGGGCTGAGGCATGCAATACTGCGGTTTATGTGCAAAACCGTTGTCCTCATAGGATACTTGGCATGAGTACACCCGAGGAGGTGTTTTCTGGTAAGAAGCCTGATATTTCTCATTTGAAGATTTTTGGTTAACCTGTTTACATTCATGTGACGAAGGATGCCAGGAAGAAGCTGGAGCCGACCACAGAGGTTGGGATATTTTTGGGGTACACTGATACACCCCACAACTATCGTGTGTATTTTCCAGATAGTCGGAAGACTGTTGTGCGACGGGATATCAAATTTCATGAGGAGGAATCCATGAAGTGTTTGCTTGAGAGGGAGCCACGCTTGCATGCAGATGAGGAGCTATTAGTTCCTGAGGATGAGCCTCAGGATGTGGATCAACCACAAGAGGAGGTTCATGGAGTGGAAGAAACCACTCATGCAGCGCCAACCATCAGAGGGTGGAGGTGCACAACTGAAGCTGAGCGACTGAATCTTGATGCAGAGAAGATTGTAGGAGCACCTACATCATAGTGCAGACAGAGACAATCACCTGACCGATATACTGGATACATGGCTCTGATGAGAAAGTGTATCGTGATAGAGCCATCCTCTTTCAAGGAAGCCGTGGAGGACCCTGCATGGGTAGATGCCATGGTGGAAGAGTATGATTTGATTGTCAGAAACAGTGCATGGGATATTGTCCCAAGGCTGGAGGGGAAATCAGTGGTAGGTTCGAGATGGATCTACAAAGTGAGGCAAGAAAATGACGGGAGTGTCGAGAAGTACAAGGCAAGATTTGTTGCCTGAGGCTTCTCAAAGATTGAGGGGATCGATTATAAGGAAACCTTTGCACCTGTTGCAAGGTATTCTTCCATACGGACGATTCTTGCTCTCTCAGCGCAGATGGGGTGTCACATTCATCAGATGGATATGAAGACTGCGTTCCTCAATGGAGTGATTGAGGAGGAGGTGTACATAGAGCAACCCGAAGGTTTCGAGATCTTCAGAAGCGAATCACATGTGTGCAGGCTCAAAAGAGCGATGTATGGGTTGAAACAAGCACCTCGTGCTTGGTAAACACAGATAGAAAATTATTTCACCGGACTTGGATTCTCCAAGAGTGAGGCAGATCCGAACCTATATCGGATTGTGGTGGAGGGTAAGTTGCTGAGCATTGTACTTTATGTAGATGATTTGATTCTGACAGGTGTGAATTGTTGATACACTCATGCAAAGCTGATCTTGCAAAGGAGTTTGAGATGAAGGACTTGGGCCTCCATTATTTCCTGGGATTGGAAATTTGGCAGCGCAGTGATGGATTTTTTGTGTCTCAAGGCAAGTATACTGGGGAGATACTGGAGAGGTTCAACATGCATGGCTGCAAGCCTATCGACACTCCTCTTCCTGGTGGATGGAGGAAAGAGGATGCTACATCGACAGAGGTAGTGGATGCCACTGTTTACCGATAGTTGGTGAGGTCGCTTATGTATCTAGTCAATACATGACCTGACACATGCTACGTTGTTAACCAGCTTTCAAAAGCTATGGTTAAGCCTACCAAGCTCTTTTGGAAGGCAGAAAAGCATGTATTGAGATATCTCAGAGGCACATCAGGATATGGATTATGGTATAGACAGTCGGATGAGGTGATGCTGTGTGGCTTCACGGATGCAGATTGGGTAGGGAGCTCAATGGACAGAAAGAGCACATCTGGAGGGATTTTCAGTATTGGGTTGACAACAGTTTCTTGGTACATCAGGAAGTAGAGATCTGTGGCACTCAGTTCAGCGGAGGCCAAGTCCATGGCAGCGATTTTGGATGTTGATATGAAATTGTGTGAACAAAGTATTTCTTATACAGAGATTGACAGTAGGGGCTTTTACTGCTTATTTCACCTTTACTAGAAAGGATGAAACTAGAAGCTTTTGGCCCACATACTGGCTCTGCCTAAAGAAATATAATGTAAACACTTAAATAGATCTGATCAATGAAAGTATTTGTTTATGTGAAAAGTATTCATTAATAAAAATTTTATGTGTGAATAAGCAAGTTCAAGTATTCTGCAAAGGAAGTAATGTGGTTTGAAGTGAAACTAATGAGTTGTGTTCACTGTATAAGTTTGATTGGGAAAAGTGTACTTATGAAAAGTTATTGTTTAATGAAGCAAAATCTGAAATATAACAACAAAAATGCACAACATAACAGTAAGCATTTGTTTAAGCAGTTCACCCCTCTCTTGGGCTACCTCTGCTGGGTCCAAAAGCCTCTAATTAGGCTTTTCCCTCTTTCATTAATGCTCAAATTAAGAATTACACTGTGTAGAAAGCCTCAAAAGGAAAAATTAACTTCAAATTCAGAAACAGTGGACTGAAATCAGTATAAATCAACTATTCATTCACCTCCAATGGATGAGTATAGTCCAACACAGCTGATCTTTCATTAGGCTCTGGTGGCTCCACAACCAAAATCGCTGGTAAAATCACTGATAGAGCACCCTGATGGCTTTGCAACCCGTCCCAACAGCTCCAGAATGCTTCAATACCCTAAAATAAAAAAAAATTCATCCCAAATGGACTTCCCTAGCCAAAGTTATGGCTAACTGAAGTTTTTCCCAGTGTCACCTAGAAAAACTCCATTAAATGTGGAGAATTGGAGTTAACTCTAGTTAAAAATGGAGACGGGGCTAGAATTGGGGCGGATTGCTGAATTTACCGCCAAATTGTTGAGATCTATGAGGATAAGGGTACATGTGACCGTGACCTTCGGAAATTGTTTTACCAACTTTGAGTTATGTACGATTTTATTAATGTTTAAACATATGATATAAATCATATGATAGCACCCCCGCCGGAAAGTATGCGACCATGACCCAAAACGTTGCGCGCCGATTGGAAAAACGCCACGGTTCCAAGTAGTTGATTATATGCTGTGGGGGTTGGCCCCCTTTCGGGCTCCGCCCAAACAAAACCAGACTTTAAATATAATCTTGAACGGATGATTATTAAAAAGCCACGCTGTGACCCAATGGTCGGGCCGCCCGGTTGGCTCTGCCCCGACCCGGGGTCGATTCTTGTTGTGCATAACAAAAGTTTTATATGCCATTTCGTTCCACCTTGGGGCCACGTGGCGGCCTCTTGGCTGGCCTCATGGCACCCTTTCATTAGCCATCTGTGGAATATTCTTTTTTTAATAAAAATAATTTTTTATAAAGTCAAATTTTGGCCATTTTTTCACTGAAATTGGCAATCTTCAAAGCTAAATATCTTCCTCATACGACGTCAGTTTTCAGTGCCGTTCACGTCTACAGGATCATTTTTCCGAGCTCTTTCCAGTCGATCTGGTTCGGACCAATTTTGAGCAACTTCATTTTTGAGAATTTTTCTACAAGAGACTTGATCTCCTGATCAGCTGCATGCGAAGCTATATGGATGAGGAAGATCCTGGTCGGGTTGTTCGGTTCACACTTAGATCCTACTGTGATATATTGTGATAATCAGAGTTGCATCAAACTCTCGGTTAATCCAGTATTTCATGATATAGCTAAACACATTGACATCCGGTATCATCATATCAGAGATTGTGTGCAGGGGAAGATCATGTTACTTTCATACATTTCTACGGAGGATCAGGATGCTGATATCTTGACGAAGGTGCTTACCAGGAGAAAATTCGAATACCATAGAGGCAGGATCGGGGTGGTAGATAATCCCTATCTTGTTGAGAGGGAGTGTTGAGATTGCAACAAGATGATGAGCTTAGTGAAAAGAGTCGCCTTCACTAAGTGGGCCAACAAGATATTTTTGGCGCAAGTCTATTTTTAGACTATGTCTATTTTTAGACATGTCAATCATATTCTATGAGTTGCAGGATGATATTTGTGGATGGTTGGTCAAGTTGGAAAAATAGATGGACTTCTATTTTTGGACATATTGGGCGGAATCTATTTTTAGATTGCTAGTCTAAAAATAGATATGTCGAATATTATTAGCGCTTAATAATATTTGGACTATAAACATTATCTTATTCTCTTAGAGCACTTCAGTTAAGTGCACAAATGTGGCACAGGAGCTGACAGAAGGAATTACACTATTCCTGAGGGTTAAGTGGAGCTATTGCATGGAGACTTCAGTTAGAACTCATGTGACAGAGTTTGGTGGAGTTATTGAGGTAGTTGGTGGAGTTGTGTTCAGTTTAACTTAGTTAAACATAGTTGAGCTAGTTGTATCTAGTCTAACTGATTGATACACTAGTGAGAGTGGTGTGAATTAATTATTAATTAATTCACTAATTATTAACTCATTAATCAACTAAAGAATACATCAATTAACTCCAGTGCATGGATAGTTTCAGTGGAGACCAGTGAAGAGGTAGGTGAAAGAGCAATGTGAATATCAGTTGTGACTATAGTGTTGCATGATTTGAAACACACAGTGGTTGGAGATGCCAATGAGGATTGCGTGAGCAAGGATGGACCAATTTGAGTTCATTCAGAGCCATTCTTTAGCAGTGATTTCGCAGTAGAGGTAGGCTAGCAGGTGGCAGAGATCGGTGCATGGGATTTGCTAGATTAGACCTGATTAGTGTGTAGCAATTGGAGATTGTACGAAGAGCTTGTGAGGAGCTTTGTATGATGATTGTTACATGATATCTATGACATATAATATATATATAGTTGGGGGTTTTTAGCTTTAAGCTTTCCCATAAATTACTGTGTTCATATGTGTGAATTTTTATGGTTTTAATGTGTGCATTCAATTGATTTTATTTCCGCAAGTAATGATCAATATTAGAAGAGATTCTATATTATGCATGAAGTCAAATAGTGTGTGATCAAGAGAATCTCAGATGTATAACATATAATTTATATACTTTCTACATTTTCTCCTCTTGAATATTGTTGCATATTGTGGTTGTGATCTGATTTCCTTTGCTTCTGCTAATAATTTATTTTCTTCCTTGAATTCCTTTGTTGATGTTGCTTCCTAGGGCTTTGTTTAACTTCATTGTTGGTGGAATTGTGATTTTTTGCAATATGATTGTCCTCTACTTTCTCCTTTTCCTTTATGGAGCATGATTCTCCTTCAAAACCCAAGTCAGTTTTGATAAGAGGAGATCTTTGACTAATGAGGATCTTTTCCAAAATTCTGGTACTTTTCTCTATCTTTCGACCCTGAGATATATGATTGTTAGATTTTTATAATTCACATCCCAAGGATGCTAGTTTAACTTCTAAATTTGCACAATAAGCTTCATGATATTGTAGTTCATTTGTTAATATCTCATTTTCCTTGTTGAATTCTTCGTGTTGTATCCTTAGATAAATTATTGCCATATCGCTACTCTCATGGCTACTTTCACTATCTCCTTGAGAGGGGTCCATTTTTGATACTACTTGAATGTAGAATACTCTGCATTATTCTCCTTCTCCTCAAGAGTGTAGAGGGGTCCTTAAACAACTTTTGAATCTTGACACCCTTCTTTTCCAGACATACCATGTACCTTTTCCATAATTGTTTTTTCAATATTTTGATGTGTTACTTTAGTTGCGCCATGATATAATAATCCCTTCAAAATTATCTTCTTAGCTTCCTCATTGAATTCATATTGTGTACAATACTCTACCGAAAGAAAAAAAATCACATCAATAAATATGAAGTACACTTTCAATATCACCTTCCATAGTGCATAATTTGGTCCATGAAGAATAAGAACTCCATATGATTCAACTCTTCCCTAGTTACCCATGATCTAACTTCCAACGGTCAAGCTATATTAGAAGTAACTGGGCTCTGATACCACTTGTTAGAATCTAGGGTCACTATTGAGGGGGGGCGAATCAATAGTGATAGAAAATACAATAATTTAAAACATTTTCACCAATATGTTAGCAATTAATGAACCAACATATAAGAAATAAATTTGAACATTAAACTTCATTAGGAATTAGAATATAAGATCCATAACACATAAAGTACTCATACAAAATGAGACACAAATCATCACATCACATAGGCACATAGGGATATTTGGTGAAAACCCTCAAGGGGAGAAAAATAACCATGTTGTTGTTGCTCTGGTGCTCTTGTTCTATTAATTCATCAATCAATTTTTTTTACATCATTCAGTTGGCCTCTACTAGTTAGGAGCCATAAACCATTCTACAATTTCTTGGGCAACACCATCTAGGAAGCCACCCCCTGTCGAGGGCCACCACCCTCACTATTTTCTAGCCACCATTGGAAGGAAGCATCTACTCCCTAAGCAAGTTTTCCAGCCTCTACTAGAAGGAGACACAACCCCTATCTAGTTCAACCACCCCTGAACAGAGGCCACTACCTCCTTAATATCTATAGGGCCACATTTTAGAATGTTTCAAATTGGAACCCCAATAGAACATCAACATAATCACATCATTGTAATACATATCCTCTCCTAACCAATCCCACTTCCAAAACCAATATGATCACAAATAATCAACAACACACATAGAAGTTATGGCTCTCACTCTCTAATCCATATCAGAAACCCAAGCTCACACAAATACAACTCTGCTCATATTGCAACCAGAAGCAATGCAAAACTCTTGCAATACCTCCACACATCAAATATCTTGCATGCACATTCTAAAACACATCTCCATCGACAACACAATAGATCTAAATGTAAATCCTTATCCATGAAATAATGGAGTAGCCACACAAAATAATTTTATAGCCATACAAATGAAATATTTGCCTCTATAAACACAAATATATCACTCATATGAATCTACCATGTGAAGATTGAGGCTTCCTGCATTACACCATTAGATCCTGCAAGAAAAAAAAATTGATATATATACTTTTCTCATACTGAAATATCTCTCCTATAGCAGTTGAATACTTTGTCTCTGCCTTGATGCATGTGCACTCTGCTACAAAATTATCAACATGTGATATCTCAATCTTATTCCTCTCACCATTTTCTCTCAAAACACTATGTTAACTCTCTCACACAAAATAACCAAACCATCTATCACAAAGCTTCCTCCTATAAATGAAAATTCAAAAGTGATTAAACAATAATAACACTCGGATATGGAGAGCTAAATAATCTTGTCCATACTATAAATTTTTTTCTCCTTGACTTGATATTTCCACTAACTTCATTTAATGAGGAATTTTTTCCACTTTAACCATATTTTATAAGTTAGTTAAATTTTCTGACCCTTTATAAAAAATATCGAACAAAAAAACCTTGGGAAACCATTAAAACTTTTGGAGTGCACACATAAATAGGATAAGACCCCTTCCAGGAGGCATATATAGTTTTCCTTGATAAGACTGGTTGTATACGCTTATTTTCTTCATGAAAGTAGTGTATATGTCTTAAAACTCAATTTTCTCACTTGTTTTGGCCGCCACTTGAAGTTTATCTTTAGGAGAGTGTTTGGGAAAATGTGATAATCTTCCAAAAACAACTTGACACCACGACACATCATCAAAGACTTATACAAAACCTATGTAACATAAAGAAAATCAACATAAGGCACTAAAATCTCCATATTAGTTAGGATCAACAAATCTTAGGTGGCCAAACCTCTATATGGATTATGAGTACCTAGTTGGGAAAACTCTTCTACATCAGGACAATGGTGAACAAAATATAGAAAACCATAAAACATATGCATCATGAGAGCCACCATGAGAGGTTGACATAAATTCCATAAAACAAACATATCATCATGCCACAAGTTCACAATGTCAAGAGGCAAGGAGTGGAGGATTGGGCACTAGGAGTGTGCAGTGCACAATGGCAAAGGAGGAAGAGACATGCTCATGGGAATTACATAGGTCCAAGAGGTAGAGAAGGCAAGGTTTCTCTCTAAGAATGTGTAGTGCATAGTGATTTAGGAGTATATTTTAGGTGTTTCACATTTGAGTAATTCAAGGAGTCAAGTATGACCTGAATGCTCATTGAAAGTGTGTACTGTGTAGTGAAGGCAAGGCTAGAAGAAATTGCGCAACAAGCAAGTTCAGGAGATAAGAGACAAAATATTAGGCACTATGACTGCACATATGTAGTAATTGAGGATGAGGCTCTAGGAATCACACAATTTTCTTCTACAAGGGTCCAAAAATTAACCCATTTTCCACTAGAAGTGCACAATGCATAATGCAAGGAAAGACTTGTCAGAATTGCACATTGGGATAATGTAACTGGAAAGGCTAAGTGAATGGGATTTGAGATCTCTAAATGCATAGTGGAGGAGGTTTTCCTATAGGAGTATGAAATTCATAGTTACAATAGATAAGGAATTCATCACCGTGGCTTAGGAACGTGCATTGTACTGTAGCTAGAGGCTAGGGGTGGGTCATTGATTGCGCAAGTTGGGAGGAAAAAGAGAACTTAAAAATTGACTCAGTGTGGGATTAATGAGAAAAGAGAGTAAGAGTAGGATCATACAACAAGTCTTTAACATGATCACACACACACATAAGATCAAGCATATGACAAGAATATACACATTACCCAAAACCAATGTGCATATAGTGAAGCAACAAAAAATCGACATTTATCAAGTGTGACACTTAGAATATACCTTTACAACACAAGTGTCGAATGCAACCAAAAGGTATGTTATGCCATGGGAAAGTGTCCAACACATGTTCTTATGATAGATAGCATCAAAGTGCAAGAGAGTGTGTTGGAGCTACCTCTAAAAGGTGTGCCAAGGTGCTCTTAGGATGTGTGAAAACAGGTGAAAGTGGCACATACAAGAGTAAAATAAAGCAAAAGAGGAACTTGAAAAATATAGAACAAGAAAAATAGATACATATAAGCAAACTAAATCAAAATAAATAATTGAGAAACTCACACGAAATATGGGGAATTTACAACCACGAGTGAAATAATGATCCTTGTACTCCAAAATTGCGTAGATCTCAAAAGTGAAAGATGAATGTGAAAATGAGCTCTGGACTGGAATTTTTACATAGGAAGAGTAGGAATGTAGTTAGGGTTAGTATTTGTTAGGGTGTTTTTATCAACCTATTCTACCCCCTAAGGTCAATGTTCCTTAGTCCTCATGGTTTTTTTACTTTTTCCAGGACTTTGACCCTTTTTTTTCCAGTCATACTTCCCAGTCGCACTTATGGAGGCCTATGAGAGTGACTGGAGCCTCCCAGTCACTCCCATCCATTCCTTTTGCAAGAAAATATGGCCCTTTAAAATCTATATTCATCCTCTTGAGTCTATGTTTCTATCTTGCTGCTAGAGAGAGAGCTTGTGAGGTTTTTGTTGCTTGAGTATTGCTCTTCATTCTCATTTCCTTTTTATAGTGGGGAGACTTTGTTGGATTGCAGAGAGTGGGATTTGAAGTAAAGGTATATGGTTGTAATATGATTTTTCATGATTAATAAAAACATATTATATGATATTTTTATCTAATGATCTTCCAAGGAAGGTCACTTGTTGTCTATGTTTGTTTGTGGTTATGTGTAGGGATTGAGATCAGGTGCAGCCAAGGTAGATCACTCGAGTGGAGCGTGAGAATCTACATCAGACCCAAAATACTTCCCCAATCTATGATGAGGCAAGGGGTAGCATATTTCCTTGTAGTATATATAATTGATTTCTTGATGCATGTTTTATCATTTGGTTTGGGTCGCTATTGTATCTTTTTTGGTATTTCCTTTTGTTGTCTGGTGATCTCATTTGGACGCGAGATCTCAGAGCAATAGATCCTTTCATGAGAATTTAGATGCAATAGAATTTAGGCACACCAAACCTAGAAATGACATGGTTAAAAAGGAATAATGCAATAGTTTTACCATTATTTAGACGTGTAGGCATGACCTCAACCCATTTGGTAAAATAGTCAACAACTATGATGATATAGTGATAACTGTTAGTCAAGGTTGTCATTGATGTCAATATGGCATTGAATGAGATGTCAATATTGTTGAGATGTCTAATACCAGATGATGATTTCATGACTCTTGTTTGTCAAGGATGCCATCAATGAAGAGGTCAACTCATGAAGATTTCAAACCACTAATGAAGAATTCCTAAGAAGTCCTTGAACTAGCTATAATGTTGCATGTGCCTTGATGATCTAGACCTTAACCCTTGATGAAATATGGAGTCATACACTAAATGAATAACCACAATTGATGATGGCACTTGATGAAGGTTGAAAGACTAGATGATAACACAGAAGATATCATTTGATGATTGGAAGACTATTTTGAAGTTCTCCTAATGATGCTTCACTATAACATATCACTCCACAATTATGTGATGACATGGATGATACACTCATTGTTGGAGACTATCATGATGACATGGATGTCCTATATGTTCCTATGATTATGAAGAAGCCAAATAATGGAGAATACAAACAATGGAGAAGCCAAACAAAGAAGCCATACTGTCCTAATCATCTTCTGCACTAAAGATTTCAGAAGCAGTCACAAAGAAAAATAAATTTGGACAAATTGGAGTTCCAAATTAATCCTACACCATCTTAAAGAGGAATTTTTCCTCTTTCTAACGAGCCATTACTTGCCCTCAAACTCCCAATAGTTTGTGAGAAATTGAATTTAAGTTGAAAAATATATATTTTTTTCCTAGCCGACTTGAGCCGACTTGTGTAGGCTCACTCCTTCACCAAACCGATGTGTCTATTCATCATAGGTCAAAACTTGTATAAATATGTCATCCGATAGTCCTTTTCATCGTCATTTTTTCTAGATATCATTTCAGAACATAACACAGTAAGAAAATTTCAGAGCATAACGTAGTAAGCAAATTTAAGGACACCAAGAAGGGATTGAAGGATTAATTTCTTGGGGTATATATGATATATACTACTTGTAGCTCGATGTTATTACTGCTTAAAGAACCACAGTCCAACATTAAATAACCTCATACTTGTAAGCTTGAACTGTGGACAGTTACCTTGTGATGTCATCATGTTTTGGGCAATTCTTGTTGTAGTAACTCAGATTTTAGAGCTTGGATCATAAGATTATTACAGCCTCAGACAAGACTTTAAAAGCTCGGATTACATGCCTAGAATATGTTGAGTGGATAAAATTATACCTCACACAACCGTGCCACCATATTCAAGCTTTATTTTGCAGCTTCAAACTTGTAAAAGAAGTTTTGTTGACTCAGATTGGAGGCTCAGACCAGAATACATTATCACTGTCAGTTCAGATCTCTTTTAAGAACTGAACTACTCTATAGTTGGCTCAATTATAGAATAGTTGCAGGACCTCTTGGATACCTTAAATCTGTAATATATCCCTGAGATACAGTAACATTACTCAGTGCTCGGATTTGCCAGCGTTTTTGGGAGGATATCACCTTGGACTAGTGGAGAATCATTTGATTGGTGTCATCATTGCTCGGAATTCCTACCTCTGACCTGTGTTAGATGTGGTAAGAATATTTTTGATATTGGAAGGCTCCTCATACATAAACATCTATAACCCTAGAAATCTGTGAGATATACTTGTAATACAACTGTGGTGATATATCAGTGATACATCAGTGAATTCTCGAAGGCTCGAGTTTTCTTTAAGCTCAAATTTTTGAGGGACTCAAAATAATGATCAAATGCTTATTTGTAATCACGTGATGGATGGTGAACAAGAAAATTGAAGGTGCTTGGTGAAGTAGAGAAGTTCTTGAACAATTGTATATTAGCAGTCTTGGAGCATCATTTGAGTGGGCTTTGAAGAATATCTCGGAGGACAATTGAGGAAATCTTGAAGACTGAATATTATACATTATGTAGTAGCTTATTGAATACTGTTGAATAATGTATTGGTTAGACTATTGAAGATAGTTTGGGCTTTGCGCACATTAACAAAACATTATTGAAGGATACTTGCAGTCTTGTTGACCTTGAAGAGTAATCAAAGGAGCCCTTGAAGAAGACCCTTGAGCAGAATACAAGACACTGTTGAAGGACATTGTGTGCAGACCTATTGAATCCTATTGGAGACATTATTGAATATCATGATGCATTAGTCATCATGAGGTGACCTTGGTGATTTTGTTTGGGTAACATGAAGAGTAGTGGCGATACCTTCGTGTGAAGAACAAGGTTGTCATTGATGAAGTGACATGGAGACTAAGTGTGACAGGGCTCATTGTAGAAGACTTTGGGAGCTGTGAAGAATAATCAAACATATTTTGATGAATTGAAGTTGAGGGTTGGATCCCAAGAGGTTAGAGCCTCATAGTGACAAGGTCGGTGCCTTGAAAGATAGGGTTGGAGCCCTAGAGGATTGGAGTCCTTAAGAAACCAGGTTAGAGCCTGTACCAGAGATAAGGTTGGAGCCCTATATCATTATTGTACGTTAGTTATTGTAAAGAAAAAATTAATAAAAGTATCTATTCCATAATTTTTCATTTTGTGTTCTAAATATAAGTGATCTAACTGGTAAAATTAACAATTGAAAAGAACTACTGATTCACCCCCTTCTTAGTATTTCCAACAATTGGAATCAGAGCCAGTACCTTCACTCAAAGCCTAACAGCTTGAAGGTTAATCATTAGAACACAAATGTAAAAGAAAAGGAAACACATCTCCAATCCTCCTAAATATTTGTCTTCCTCAACCATCAAAATTGAAGTCCATCAATTTGCGAAGGCTCCATTTTTCAATGGAAATTTTGATATATGGGAGGCAAGAATGAGGAATTAATTGAAGACTCAAGGAATTAAAGTTTGGAAATCAGTAATTACTAATGACAAGATGAAAAAATAATCCAAGGAGTACAATACAAGAGCAATGAAGGAAATTTTGAATGGGTTACAAAATTCTGTGAAGGCCAATTTTAAAAAATGTTCGTCAACAAAAGTCATATGGGACAAACTCCATGATCTTCACTCAAAAGGATAATTGACAATGATCTCTAGTCAAGAAGATGATGGAAAACAAGAAATAATTTCAGAATCCATCAAGGAAGCTGAAGATAAGAGAGATGACAACAAGGCTAAAGAAGACCTCGAAGAGGAAGAGAACAAAGAAGACTTTGAAGAATATCTCCTAAATAAACTTATGTCTTCCATGGAAGAGATTAACATTTTGAAAAAGGAAATGAGGAACTTAAGAAGAAAGCACAATATGGTAACCAAGACAAGACAAGGAAGAAAGTTGACTTTTTCAAGCTTCAAGTACAAGAAAAAGATGAGGAGCTTGCCAAAATTAAAGTGGAATTTCATCAAAACAAAAGAAAGCATCATGAAGAAGTCATATCTATGATAGAAAAATTAGGTAAGGAAAAGAAAAGGGAAGAAAATTTGTTAAGCCACCTTGAAAAAATACTTAAGAGCTTGAATAATCTTAAAGATGAGATTGGTCAATACAAGGAAGAAGTCTCTTCTTTTAGATATCAACTAGAAAAAGCAAGGAAACAAGCACAAGGAGGCGGGAAGGTGACGGAAAATTTGGAATTCATAGAAGGACAAGTTGATGAAGCAGAAAAGGAGAGAAACATCATGATATGGAAACTAGAAGAAAAATATGAAGAAATATTCAAACTAAAATCATACATGAATCATCTCAAGGCCGAAAAATGTGAAGCTACAAGAATAAAATAAGAAATGGAGAGTTGCATAGCAAAGGAGAATGAAGGAATCTTCAGAATGAAATCAAATATCAACTCCCTTAAAATCGAAGCACAAGGAGCAACAAGGATGATGGAATAAATGAAGAAGCAACTATTCATGAAAGATGAAGATTTTGAAAAATTGAAAGGAGAAATTGTCTCTCTTAAAAAGGAAGTTGACTTGCTGAATAAGAAATTGAAGAGTTCTCAAACCCTAGATGACATCCTAAGTGATCAGAGATCCCCCCTTGATAAATCAGGTCTTGGTTATGCAGGTGAACCCTCAAGCAAGAATGATAATGATTCAAGCAACAAGGATGTGAGGAAGCCATGAAGAAATGATGCCCCCAGTTCCAACAAAAGCATGAGTCAAGATGACAATGGAAGAAACCCTACTTGAAGAATGTATGTTGATTATGTCAAGAATACAAAAGGCAATTAATGTCATAAAAGAATCCCAAGGCAAAATGACTTCAGAAGTACTTCAAGGAACTCTTCATCTCCTAGGTACCAAAGTATATTTCTTGGTTATTACTATTCTTGTACAAACTTTGGGCACATGGCAAAATATTGTAGTGCATATCACAAAGACAAATATAATGGTCCCCGTCAATCTCCTAGTAGCAATTTTGCAAGAATAAGTCACGATTTCTTATTCATGAACAAGATAGAGTGCTTCATTTTCCATAACATTGGACATATGGCATGTAATTGTAACTTGACTTGGGTTCCTAAACAAGCTAAAACCATGACAACCAAGCCTGAGAAGAAAGTTACACAAGTATGGAGAAGGAAGAAAATTGCATCTAGAAGTCTCTTGAACACTCCAACCAACAACTCATGTTGTTGACTTGATGAATTCATCCTTGATATTCCAAGGGTTTGATGATGAGACTCTGTCAAAAATGGGACCATGAATATTGTTAGGGGGAGCTAGTGAATCATGACTATTCTTGCAAAAATAATCCATGAAGAGTCCTATGAAATTGTTCATGAATCACACATGGATAATCTTGAAATATCATATCCATTGAAGAAACATAATATGTTACTCACCCAATGTACCATTATTGAAGATGTCTTCCACTTGATCACAAAGATGCAATCTTTCTTGTCGAAGGAAAAAAATAAGAGCTAATAGAGGTTATGCAGGTAGGGGACATCGATTGAATATTTAGATGAAGATATGAAAAGGCTTAGGGGGAGAAAGTTCATTGAATAACAACATGAAAATGATAAGAAACATATCTATCATGGAGAACTATCATTGATGAAGAAATTAAGATGAGAGAAACATATCAAAGAAGCAGGCCGATAGGGCGAATAATCGAGCACCCCGTTTGCCATTGATGTGAAAGCGGGAGAGAATTTTGGAAGGGAAAGAATATTTCCATCAGTGATAAAGGGGGAGACTATTAGTCAAGGTTGTCATTGATGTCAATATGGCATTGAATGAGATGTCAATATTGTTGAGATGTCTAGTACCACATGATGATGTCATGACCCTTTTTTGTTAAGGATGCCATCAATGAAGAGGTCAACTCATGAAGATGTCAAACCACTAATGAAGAAGTCCTAAGAAGTCCTTGAACTAGCTATATTGTTTCATGTGCTTTGATGATCTAGATATTAACCCTTGATGACATATGGAGCCTGTTGGACCAGAATTGTAATCTACAGATAAATTACGCTTCCCTAGATAGGTGTTAGTCTAGAACACATGTGAAAGACTATAATACCATTTCTCCTAACTCAGAATAGATATACAGAGAGGATTGGAGGTTTACTTGTTCAGTCACTTTCAAATGGCTCCTTCTGTCGCTTTTGTTGCAACTTCAAATTCAAGCGGTTTGTGAGCTAAATTCTTCCTGCAAGAAAGAACACTGAAACAATAGAAGATGAAATAATATATATATCTATTCAAGCTAGTTAGCTAAATCAGTAAAGAATAAACTACATTCATCAACCTAGATCTTACAATATGGAAAATCAAAGTTAATATAGATGCATGTAGGGAAAAAGAAGAAGTAATCTTTATTGATGATAGAAGGAGAGGTTACAACCTAGTGACTGATTTGAAGTGACCTTCCAGCAAAGTTTCCAAGTCTCATCACAACATAAATCTCTCCAGTAGTAGCTTCACAAACCAAGCTCTCAATTGAAAATTCTCCAACATTTCTCAAATTCTTCCTTCTCAAACACTTAGATCTGTGTTCAATTTATAGATGAACTGTAGGTTGTTTTGAAATCAATAGATTTCCAAAAATAGGCAAGACATTTTTCCATTCATATAGATGTCAAATGGACACTTGGATCCGAAGCTTGACACATGTGAACTCTTCTAGAAGGCATTGGCCAAGTGGAGATTCCGGAACAATGAGAATTTTGCTCCCAATGTGACCAACACACTTGTGAATGTCGGGAAGTGCTTTGCAGAGCAGCCTTGCATGGGGCTACCTGCATATGCAATGCACTTAGGCCCCTTAGAGCCTGCGTTGGTGAGCTTTCATATGCTATATAATAAGCTTCAAACCATGGAAACCCTTGCTTGATGAAAGTCTTGCTTGATTTGTCTTATTTCTTGTCTTAGGGCATGTAGCAACTGAAATGATAGGGAATGATAGACCCTTTGATCATTGGTCCTGGAGATGATGCCCAGTTAATCAGGTCATTGGGAATGGTTCCCAAATTGACCTATAACAATTGCCCCCTAAAGCATGAGATCCAAATAATAAGAACATTTGATTGAGATGATTTACACTGTGATGAGCCTGGAAACGAAGCGGAATGGTCACCTGCATCAATATGACAATACATTTCATCATGATATATCCTTTATTGATCATAATTGCTGAGGGTAGGCATTCCCATGTTCAACACATAAAACAATCTAATAACATGTACATAATTCAGAAATTCATCTACATTGGAATGTTGCCCAGATGCAGACATGCCTACAGATATAGGCCCAAGTTTGGATGACAATATGTATGTAAGGTCACCGTATAGATGATGTGTAAAACAATCCTCAAATCACAGCCCGGATGGATGAAACTAGATCTGAGGTCTTATTATCTCGTTCACTCGATCATTTGGGTACAAGTCTAGCCATGCGAATATATGATTTGTCGTCGAACATGGAAAGACATCGTTTGACTACCAGCCAATGATGTGAGCTATTAAAAAACACGAGAGAACCACCATTAATGTCAATGGTCCTCAAGGTACTGCAGTACATTTCGCAAGGCATGAATAGATGATTTGATGTCGAACGCCAAACAAAATATTTTGGTCAAAGGTTCGGAAGCGAGGATCTTGTCGATGTTGTAACAAGCCTCATGGCACTGGAATCTGATGTTTCTAAGTGAACTTCATGGATATTTATTTGTTGTCGACAGGAAGCCACCTTATTGCAAAACAAGAGTTACTGATTTCGGAGACAAGGGTATGACTTGATATAGCAATTTTTAGCAATGATGGTAATGAAAATGAAGGTTTATGAGTATTGTAGATGGCTGAGTTTTTAAACACTGGATGACTTCACTTGAACATATCGGCGACACTGTAATGAGGTAGCAGCATTGACCCAAAACCGAAGTGAAGGTATGATGAACCATAGCTGTGAAGAATCATCAAGATGATTACCCAACCCAAACAATCACGGACATGGAGTGAAAGAAGTGTCATGTTCAAGAGCGACTTGCTACCAAAAATATAATTTACTTACTTTTCCCAAATTTTCCCCGGTCATTTTTCAATCAGTACCTCTTTATTTTTTAACAAGCTTGAGGAGGATAAAATTTGCTTGATCTATAATTCAACCCTTTGGGCGAATAAAGTATTGCTATTTAATAATTTAATGAGTCTAGTGATGAATGAAACTTGATTCTTGCCATGATCGACAAGCCTGTCGCTATTTTATGTTTTAACGAGCTTAACGAAAATTATAGCCTGGTCCTTTTTCATATTGAGAGAGTCTGAAAAAAAAAGACGAAAGAGAACTCCATAAGTACTTTTTCGTAAATTTGTCTCTGAGATCTGAAAAAGTGTAAAATAATATCTGAAAGAACCTCTTTGGTCATGTTTAACCAAGGCATTCATTTTTCGTAAATAATCCATCTCAGTCCAGAAAAGGGTTAAACTTATACTGAGTAGATATTAATTCATTTACTTTAAAGAGCTCGAAATGACAAGTGCTCAACAATCTTTTCATATTATTGGAGTCTGAAAAGAGCTGAAAGAAGACTACAGGGGTTCCTTTTTCACTGATAATGAAGCTCGAAAAAGAGATAAAAGTGCTCTTCAAATCCTTTTTCTTTTTTAACAAAGCTCGAAAAATAAGGAGAAAAAGTATGCTTTGTGGTCAAGTCATTCTTTGAATAAGTCTGCACGACAAATCTGTTCATCAGTTGTATTTCCTGTTTAGAACAACATCAAATTCATTAAAAATACTTGTTTCATGATAAAAACATAATAAAACTATAGTCATAGCAATAAATTTAACTTGCAAACAATTAAATGACTATAAAAGGTAGTTTCACTATTCATTTTTACCATTCCATAGTTACCATTTTCATTTTGGAGCTTTGAACCTGATTTTTCCTCCGAAATTCAGTCATCGTTTGCGGTCATTTCTGTGGATGGATTTCATCGCCGTTTGATCTAGGTTAGTGCCATGAACCTCCTCTTTCTTTTATATTCATTTCATTCCCATTCCTTGCAGTTTTTTAGGGTTTTGAGGCCGCTAGGTTAAATTCTGCCCAAAATGAGGGCAATGCACCCCTGAATGTCGAAACTTGCGTTGCATAGCAGGTATAGTGAAGGGTACCTACATGTGCAACACATTGTCTTAGCCCAGGGAGTCTATTGGGCGCAGTTGAAGTTTTTGATTTTCATGCTGTGTCCAAAATTTGCCTAGTTTTTTTGCAATGAATGGTATCTAATGGATCTTATGGTTGATTTTCAGGTTTCCATTGGATTAAAATGATGATTACATTGAGAGAAAGAGAGCATGAAGAACAAGATATGATTTCCTTGAATGATCTGGGTACTATAAGGGCCTTAAGAGATTGTGGGATGCTTAAGTACTTTAAATTGTCAGGAATGAGGCAACAGATAGAAATCTTGGAGTTCTTAGTTCGAGCATAGGATCCGACGATAGAGGCATTTCACTTGAAAAATCAAGTGTTGTCCATAATAGTTGAGGATGTGTATTTTCTCACAGGTTTGTCGAGGAGAGGTTTGCCCATTTCTCTCATAGGGTCTTCCATTAGAGGAGAGAAAGTGAGGGATTAAGTTATGTAGTATTGCTATCCAGGGTCAGAACCTAGTAAAGATGGAAAAATAAACATCCGAGATGTCAGGGATTTGCCTTTGAGAACCATCCTTTTCACAATCGCTAAACTTGCTGGCACCGTTACACTCCATGTAGCGAATAGATAATATATGCAGTATGCGCTAGAGTGCTTAGAGCCAATAGTATTCATCTGGTCTGAAGCTGTTCTATCTCAGATAAATGAACAATTGAATAAAGCAAAGGGAGGAAGGAAGAAAAATTTCAGTTATGGTTCTATCCTTATCTCCTTCGCTTTGGAATAGATTCCAATGATGCAACCACAACATGTAACATTGGATATATCTAGTCCTAGAGATTCTCGAATGCAGAGATGGGTAGAACTCATGGGTCTACATGCAGGCCAATTAACCATTGTGTTCTCGACTGCATTCTTCTCCTGGTTCTGGCGACAGATCATTGCCATCAATGAGTATGCATACACGGGCGTCGACTTTCAAGGAGATCTAGATCTAGTATTACCAGAAGGCGCTTAGTGGAGTGCAATGGGTAAGAATGATTCGACCATGTTTTTTGATTTTCCTAAGATTTATACAATTTTTTTGTGTTTTGATTTCTTTGCAAGACTAAACTAAATGTTTGATGTAATGCAGATATCAGTCGCGTTCAACCAGTAGAGGAACCAGAGCGCGAGGCAGATGCGCCAACAGAGAGGGCTGTCGGGAGAGCAGTCCTTCAGGACCTAGATATGGCTGAGACTCTAGTTATCGACCAGATTATTGACGATTGCGCTGGATGTGAAATTTTATTGACCAAATTATTGACTATTGCACTGGATGTGAAATTTTATTGACCAGATTATTGACCAGTCATTTTATTGACCAGATTATCGACCAGATTATTGACGATTGCCCTGGATGTGAATTTTTTTCGTTCATGGATGGATTTTCCGGCTACAATCAAATCAATATCCACCCATATGACCAACATAAGACAACTTTAATCTATCCTTGGGTCACATTCGCATATAGGAAACTTCTGTTTGGTTTAAAGAACGATGGGGCAAACAATCAGATGATCATTCTTGCGAGTTAAGAGTTTGATTTTTCTTTGATTTCCCCTTTTTATTACCTCCTGATTTCTTATCACTTTTGCCTTTGTCAAATGACACGACATTAATTTCGGAAGTAGGAGTAGGATCAGATGTAGTAGTGTGGTGTGTGTTTGCAGTGCCTATCAAGCCGTCTCCGGCATGAGAGTCATTTATTTGAGGAGGAACATTGAAATTAGATCGCAACACATTTGGTATTTTTTCATAGAGTGTGCCAGACTGAGTATATATCAAGTCTAAATATTTGGCACGAGAGATAACTTGCTCTTTTGTGACAACGCCACCTTTAGCCACATCCTCAGTTATAAATGATAACATGGAATTAATGTACCATTGAGAAAGGAGCTGATCGAGAACAAATGTCTTAACCATTCGTCGACGGCGACGCCACTCATGAATATGATCGGAAATGTGAGTAGCATTAGTCTGTTTGAAGTTGGTCAAGAGTTTCGTTCCAATTTCATATCTGATTGGTAACTTGAAATGGGTCAAAAAAACAGTAGCTAAGGCAGTGAAATTGTCAAAATAAGCTCTAGGTAATTCAATGTACCATTTAGCTGCCGGACCTGTGAGTGTTCGCTGGAAAAGACGTAATCAAATAGAATCATCATTCAAGGAATTTGATGAAAACCATAAACGATAAGTCATAACATGAGTCGATGGATCTTCTTTAGGGTTTCCATTGAATTTAGGAATGTCGGAGGGTAATTTATGAGGTATCATCAGCCACCAAGGAGCATAATTGATAGGATCATTGGTTAACCAGTTTAAATCTGGTAATTCCAAAGTTGCAACAAAAGGAAATTGTCTATTAAGGTCAGGTTGAGCATAGCCGGGGTATGATGGAATTGCTTGGGCAACAGGTCTTTGAGCACCAACATATGGAATTTGAGGCTGGTAACCCAGATAGGGGTTTTTTTGCATAGTAAATGCTTGAAAATTCTGTTGACCAAAACCTGGATATGATACTTGTTGGAATGAAGTTTGAGGAATTTGTGCCTGTGGCTGCCAAGGGGTCTGTCCACCAATGTTATAACCCAAATTAGTGTAAGTTGGATTCGATTGATATGTATAACTAGGCTGTGTTTGTGACATCCCATAAAATGGTACACCAACTTGTGAATAAATGATCGCTGATATAGGTTGTTGTAAATTAACCAAAGGATTTTGAGTCTGTGGACCCAACATTTGATGATATTGGGTCGAAGAAATTTCCTGATAAGGTTGATGTACAATATTTTGATTCTGTAACAGGGGTATAGATGTATTAACAAGTGGTAATGAAGTGGGTGTAACAGATTTAACTCGTTGATACGAGTGTACAACCGTTTGTGGTTGGATAGGTAGAGTGGGCTGCCATTGACAAACATTCATGTCAACATTAGTTTGACCAAAATGTTGCTGAGTACTATCGTATTGGGTGACCATAGGTTGCCCCCCAACATAAGGAGGATAATAAGACAAAATAATTTTCTCTAAATGCTGGGAGTCCAGTTGATATGGTACTTAAAGGAATTGACCCATAAGGACCGACTTGATATTGCCCTGATGATGGACGTAATGAATCAAGTTGTTCAGTACTAACTAGAGGACTACCAGTTAAAACACCAGATGATGACATTGGTAAAGACCATGATCTTGATGATGTACCAGAGAAAGTGCCAGATAATGATTTGTAACCTGTTGGGACCGAAGGGACACCATGAAAATATGACTCTAGTGAGGTTGTGAACATCAACAAAGTAGCGAGGGTAGGAGCTGACATAATTGGAAAAACAGACCCAACCGAAGATGTTGGTTCAGACATGGTTGTATGACCAAATGTATACTCTCTGAAATCAATGGGATATTGAATGGACATGGGATCAACAAAAGCAGATGGAAACGATTGAGGAAAATACTGGTACAGGTAAAGGTCTCCCCCAAAATGGGTTGGACTTAAAGGTGTATCAGGTTGTGGGGTTTCTTCAATCACAATTAAACCAGGAGGAAGAACTTCACCGTCAGGCCCAATGTATATTTCAGACTGTTGACTGTGTGATATAGGAGTTTCAGTGGCTATAGATATTTATGGAGTGACCAAGGTAGGAACAACTTCCGGTTGTTCAAATTCAGGATTCAGATGTGCTGGCAAAGAAGAGACAGGATCTAGATCAATTTGTGATTGATCAACGTCGGGTCTAGGAGGTATGGTCCCAGCGATTGAATGGATTGTGACCACGGGTAGCTATGAAGACTCCGTTTAGACAACAGTAAATGAACCAGGATGTGTGGAAACAATTTGAGCTAGCTCTTGTTTAAAAGATTATTTTTCGCCAGAGGTACGAATTGTACTTGATTCGTAAGATCGTGATCACCTTCGCCTACCATAAGTAACTTCCGACAGTAAAGGTGGTTTTAAAGCTAATCTACGTGAACAACGGGGGGTAGGATTTTGTTCTTCCATGATTACTGATTTATTTTAACCAAAAAACAAATAAACAAAAAGAGGGTAATGCTAGGAAAAAGGGTTTACCAAGAAACTGTGAACTGCAGAATATCTCCTGGAAAACCAAGAAGTATGGGCATGTAATCTCCCCGAATTCTATGTTCGGTGTATCACAATTTCAGTGCGACTGACTCGGTTCATTATGGATGGATATCACCTAAAATTTGTCTTCCCAAATATACCCTAAGGCACGTGGAGGCCCAAGTTCGTATTAGCGCTGTCTAATGTGAAACCGCACAGTGAGAGCACCCCTTTATACTTATCGTACTGTAACACCGCCCGATATACTCGAAAGTACGTGGACGAGCTACAATATAATTACGTACGTGGAGTGAGGTATCACACTCAGAATGTATCGTAGACAAGTTAACGATAGCTGCTATGTTTTACGATGCCGTAACATGTCTCTAGCCTAGACCTTCTAAATGTTATTTTTATGGTTCCAATGCGTTGTTAAGTAAATTGAGATTTATTTTATGTTGATCTTGCTTAACAATTTTCCTTTCAGGTGCACCACGATGATGTATATGAAATTCCTAAAATGCAAGCTAAGAATGATAAACAAACTTTTTCTTTCAGCTTTTTCAATGAAGAACCTAGCTACTAAGGGAAGAGAGAAAATAATTTGAGAGCAAACAAATCAATGAACAAAAACAAAAATCAAGAAATCTCAAACTAAATTCATATTTCCTAATGTTACTTTTGCAAAACACGCACAATCCTACATGCAAATGCAAGTTTTTATTTTCAATTTCTTTAATGTTATGAATGCAAAAAAGAAACTAGGTGCACTAGATCAATAATGGAAATGCTTTTTACTTTCGAGAAATGAAGAATAAAAACAACAATTTCTCTTTTGAAGGAAAAACTAGGATTTCAACAACAATTTTTCCTATTAAGGAAATGAATATTTTACAACAATTTCCTATTTCGAAAGCAAATGATTCTTAATGCGACCGTACAAATACTTTGAAATCAACTTGTCAATGATAAAGAAAAACTTTTCTAAAAAAACATTGAAAAAATTTGCAGCCAAAGGAGGAAGAATTATATAGAGTCACTGGTCAATTGAGAATCAAAATTTTCATAACATAGCAGCAAAAAAAACTGAAGCAAGTTGAAAATTCAAATTCAAGGGAATTTGGTCACTTTCGGGAGTCAACACAGTCTCCAAGGGGAGACAGTGCTTTGCAACACAGGCTTGGAAGGGAGACAGTGCTCTGCAAAGCACTGTGTCCAGACTAAGGGTGTGTTGGGTGCAGTAGACAAGGAAAAATACTACTGTTTGGCTCACTTTATTTGAAAATTAAGCTCTGAAAAAGTTTAATGTTTATGTGTAACGCCTACTGGGTGGATTTAGAAAGTAAATCAGAGACTAAAACACCTAAAACTAAGAGAAATTCTCCCCAGTGGAGTTGCCAGTTTGTTGGGCCAGAATTGTAATCTACGGATAAATTACGCTTCCCTAGATAGGTGTTAGTTTAGAACAACAGGTGAAAGACTATACTACCATTTCTCCTAACTCATAACAGATATACAAAGAGGATTGGCGACTTACTTGTCCAGTCGCTTCCAAATGGCTCCTTCTGTTGCAGCTTCAAATTCAAGCAGTTTGTGAGCTGAATGCTTCCTGTAAGAAATAACATTGAAACAATAGAAGATGCAATAATATAGATATCTATTCAATACAGTTAGCTAAATAAGTAAAGCATAAACTATATTAATCAACCAAGATCTTACAATATGGAAAATCAAAGTTAATATAGATGCATGTAGGGAAAAATAAGAAGTAATCTTTATTGATGATAGAAGGAGAGGTTACAACCTAGTGACTGATTTCAAGTGACCTTCCAGCAAAGTTTCCAAGTCTCATCATAGCATAAATTGATCCAGCAGTAGCTTCACAAACCAAGCTCTCAATTGAAAATTCTTCAACATTTCTCTACTCAAATTCTTCCTTCTCAAACACTTAGACCTGTGTTCAATTTATAGATGAACTGTAGGTTGTTTTGAAATCAATAGATTTTCAAAAATAGGAAAGACATGTTTCCATTCATGTAGATGTCAAATGGACACTTGGATCCGAAGCTTGACACATGTGAACTCTTCTAGAAGGCACTGGCCAAGTGGAGATTCCTTGACAATGAGAATTTCGTTCCCAATGTGACCAACACACCTGTGAATGTCGGGAAGTGCTTTGCATAGTAGCCTTGCATGGGCCTACCTGCATATGCGACACACTTAGGCCCCTTAGAGCCTGCGTTGGTGAGCTCTCATATGCTGTATAATAAGCTTCAAACCATGGAAACCCTTGCTTGATGAAAGTCTTGCTTGATTTGTCTTGTTTCTTGTCTTAGGTAATGTAGCAACTGAAATGATAGGGAATGATAGACCCTTTGATAATTGGTCCTGGAGATGATGCCCAGTTAACCATGTCATTGGGAATAGTTCCCAAATTGACCTATAACAATTGCCCCCTAAAGCATGAGATCCAAATAATAAGAACATTTGATTGAGATGCTTTACACTGTGATGAGCCTAGAAACGAAGCGGAATGGTCACCTGCATCAATCTTACAATACATTTAATCATGATATATCCTCTATTGATCATAATTGCTGAGGGTAGGCATTCCCATGTTCAGCACATAAAACAATCTAATAACATGTACATAATTAAAAAATTCGTCTACATTGGAATGTTGCCTAGATGCAGACATGCCTACAGATATTGGCCCATGTTTTGATGACAATATGTATGTAAGGTCACCGTATAGATGATGTGTACAAAAATCCTAAAATTGCAGCCCGAATGGATGAAACTAGATCCAGGGTCTTCTTATCTCGTTCACTCGATCATTTGGGTAGAAGTCTAGCCATGCGGATATATGATTTGTCGTCGAAAATGGAAAGACATCGTTTGACTACCAGCCAATGATGTGAGATGTTAAAAAACACGAGAGAACCACCATTAATGTCAATGGTCCTCAAGGTATTGTAGTACATTTCGTAAGGCATGAATAGATGATTTGATTTCAAACGCCAAACAAAATATTTCGGTCAAAGGTCCAGAAGCGAGGATCTTGTCGATGCTATAACAAACCTCATGGTATTGGAATCTCATGTTTCTAAGTGAACTTCCTAGATATTGATTTGTTGTCGACAGGAAGCCACCTTATTACAAAACAGGAGTTACTGATTTCGAAGACAAGGGTATGACTTGATATAGAAATTTTCAAGGATGACAGTCATGAAATTGAAGGTTTATGAGTATTGCAGATGGATGAGTTTTTAATCACTGGATGAATTATCTTGAACATATCAGTGACACTGTAATGAGTTGGAAAAATTGACCCAAAACCGAAGTGAAGGTATGATGAACCATATGTGTGATGAACCGTCAAGATGATTACCCAACCAAAACAGTCACGGACATGGAGTGAAAGAAGTGTCATTTTTGAGAGTGACTTGCTACCAAAAAGAAACTTTACTTACTTTTCCCAAATTTTCCCCAGACATTTGTCAATCAATACCTCTTTATTTTTTAACAAGCTTGAGGAGGATAATATTTTCTTGATCTATAATTCAACCCTTCGGATGAATAAAGTATCACTATTTATTAATTTAACGAGTCTAGCGATGAATGAAACTCGATTCTTGCCATGATCGACAAGCCCGTCACTATTTTATGTTTTAGTGAGCTTCACGACAGTGATAGCCCGGTCCTTTTTCATATTTAGAGAGTCTGAAAAAAAAGACGAAAGAGAACTCCATAAGTAATTTTTCGTAAATTTGTCTCTGAGATTTGAAAAAGTGTAAAATAATATCTGAAAGAACCTCTTTTGTCATGTTTAACCAAGTATTCCTTTTTCGTAAATAATCCATCTCAGTTCGGAAAAGGGTTAAACTTATACTGAGTAGATATCAATTCATTTACTTTAACGAGCTCGAAATGACAAGTGCTTGGGCAATCTTTTCATATTATTGGAGTCTGAAGAGAGTTGAAAGAAGAATCCAGGGGTTCCTTTTTCACTGTTAATGAAGCTCGAAAAAGAGATAAAAGTGCGCTTCAAATCCATTTTCGTTTTTAACAAAGCTCGAAAAGTAAGGAGAATAAGTATGCTTTGTGGTCAAGTCATTCTTTGAATAATTCTGCACGAAAAATCTGTTCAGTTGTATTTCCTGTTCAGAACAATATCAAATGGATTAAAAATACACGTTTCATGATAAAAACATAATAAAGCTATAGTCATTGTAATAAATTTAACTTACAAACAATTAAATGACTATTAAAAGTAGTTTCACTATTCATTTTTACCATTCCATAGTTACCATTTTCATTTTGGAGCTCTGAACCTGATTTTTACCCTGAACTTCAGTCGTCATTTGCGGTCATTTCTGTGGATGGATTTCATCGCCGTTTGATCTAGGTTAGTGCCATGAACCTCCTCTTTCTTTCAGTATGCATTTCATTCCCATTCCTTGCATTTTTTTAGGGTTTTGTGGCCCCTAGGGTAAATTCTGCTCAAAATGATGGCAACGCACCCCCGAGTGTCGAAACCTGCATTGCATAGCGGGTACAATGAAGGGTACCTGCATGTGCAATGCATTGTCTCAGCCCTGGGAGTGCGTTGGGCGCAGTTGAAGTTTTTAGTTTTCATGCTGTGTCCAAAATTTGCCTAGTTTTTTGCAATGAATGGTATCTAATGGATCTTATGGTTGATTGGATTAAAATGACGATTACATGGAGAGAAAGAGAACATGAAGAACAAGATATGATTGCCTTGAATGATCTGGGTACTGTAAGAGCCTTAAGAGATTGCAGGCTGCTTAAGTACTTTAAATTGTTGGGAATGAGACAACAGATAGAACTCTTGGAGTTTTTAGTTCGAGCATAGGATCCGATGATAGAGGCATTTCACATAAAAAATCAAGTGTTTTCCATAACAGTTGAGGATGTGTATTTTCTCACAGGTTTGTCAAGGAAAGGTTTGCCCATTTCTTTCACAGGAACTTCCTTTGGAGGAGTGACAATGAGGGATTATGTTATGCAGTATTGCTATCCAGGGTCAGAACCTAGCAAATATTGAAAAATAAACATCCGAGATGTCAGGGATTTTCCTTTGAGAACCTTCCTTTTCACAATCACTAAAATTGCTAGCACCATTACACTCCATGTAGTGAACAAGTCATATATGCAGTATGTGCTAGAGTGCTTAGAGCCAACAATATTCAACTGGTCTAAAGTTGTTCTATCTCAGATAAAGGAACAACTGAATAAAGAAAAGGGAGGAAGGAAGAAAAATTTCAGTTATGGTTCTATCCTTATCTCCTCCGCTTTGGAACAGATTCCAATGATGCAACCATAACATGTAACATTGGATATATCTAGTCCTAGAGATCCTCGAATGTAGAGATGGATAGAACTCATGGGTCGACATGCAGGCCAATCAACCGTTGTGTTCCCGACTGCATTCTTCGCCTGGTTATGGCGACAGATCATCGCCATTGATGAGTATGCATACGCAGGCGTCAACTTCCGAGGAGATCCAGATCTAGTATTACCAGAAGGCGCTTAGTGGGGTGCAATGGGTAATAATGATTCGCCCATGCTTTTTGTTTTTCCTAAGGTTTATACAATGTTTTTGTGTTTTTATTTCTTTCCAAGACTAAACTAAATGTTTGATGTAATACATTTATTGGTCGCGTTCAACTAGTAGAGGAACCAGAGCGCGAGGCAGATGCGCCAACAAATAGGGCTGTCGGGAGAGTAGTCCTTCAGGACTTAGATATGGCTGAGACTCTAGCTGAGCTTCAACAACACATAGAGGGATTAAACTTCGGGATTCTAGATTTCCGGCTCGAAGAGTTACCCATGCGACTGGAGTGACACACTATTGGGGTTCCTAGCCATTGGATGCAGTTGCTCCGTAGGATTGCTAGAGTAATGGTGTAGATAACAAAGCATGTTTAAGATCATCAAATGAACATTTGGGTAGGTCATCCCAACTGAAAGGTACTCCTTTCTTCAACAAGTGAATGAAGCATTGGGTAATGTGGGTGTAATTAGCAATGAAGTGTTGTAAAAAATTTGCTTTTCCTTGAATTCTTTGAAGCCGTCAGACAATACGAGGAGGAGGAAGATTGATAACAATGTCAACGTTTGAGGTATCAACATGGATCCCCCCTTGGGAAATAGTGAAATCTAAAAATCATCTAGATTGTATATAAAAACACATTTGTGTGGATTAAGCCATATTTTTTAATAACGACATCATACAAAAACTTCTCAAAGGTATGCAGGATGATCCTCATGAAGCAAAGAATGAGTGGTAAGGTCATCAAGATAAACTTCAACGATGTGTTTGATATCGTGAAATGCATAAGAAATGGCCCGCTGGAAAGTGGCACCAACATTTTTGAGACCAAAGGGAAATTTATGATAGGAGAGTGTACCCCATGAACAGATAAAAGCAGTTTTGTGTTGATATTCAGGTTTAATTTCGAATTGGTTATAACTGGAAAAACCATCCATAACCTAAAAGATAGCATTACTAGCACATGCATCGAGAATCTGGTCAATGAAAGGTGTAAGATAATTTTCCTTTGGAAAAACCAGGTTCAAGTCACGGTAATCAACATAGACTTGAATAGTTCCATGTTTCTTATCAACTGGAATAGGATTAGAGACCCATTCCATCAAAGACACGGGATAAATAAAACCAACATCAAGAATTTTTTGAACTTCATCTTTAATAGTAGGTGCCTTAAGTGGGTTAATTGGCTAGAGTTTCTATCGAACAGGCTTGGCTCCTAGATAAATATTAATTTCATGTTGGAAGATTCATGGATCGATGCCAAGAATTTCATCATAAGAACAAGAAAAAACATCATGGAATTATTTGAAAATGGTGGTGTAGGTGTCAATCTCAGAATGAGTACAATCAACCCCAATCAAGATATTTTCCATGACACTTGGTTTTGTGGAAATATTAACAAGAATGGTAGCGGAAATTTTAGCCAAGTTCCCTTCAGAAGAAATAGAAAAATTCCATTATAAGTGTGGGGAAACAATGGTATTTCCAGAGGAAACCGGGGTTTTATGAGACACATCCAAACTATCTACAAGTCGGAAGAAAGACGAGAGATGATGGAGAGCTCTCCAAGGATGGTTGAATATCAACATAACTTCTTGAATAGCTTCATCAAATGGTAACGATAATTTGTGGAAGTCACAAGAGAGGGGACGGTAAATAGCCCAAGAAGGAAAAGGGTAATTGTCAGGTGGTACCGAAATGGCGTCACGAGACTCATCAGATATGGAATCCAGTTGGATAGCTTGATAAGAATTTTTTTTGAACTTAAAGGCATGTGCTCACCATATTGATCAATATCAGACTCAAAAGGCACCACCTAGGGATTGTGAATAAGCTGGGGTCCACAGGTGCGAGAAGAGATCATATGAACATGAGCGGTGATAGAGGTGGAAGGAGTGTTAGGCAGAAGGAGTTGAGGGAAAACTCCCATAAGAGATGAAATTTTAAAGAGTCCTTCTCCAACACTTTGAAATTTACCAGGGTGATCTCCCACGAATTTTATTGAATTCCCTATAGTGGAAATTTGAGTCGATCGCATGCAATAGTCATGTTGTTCGATAGTGACAATATTTCCTTCATGAGGAAAGAAAAGGACACAAAATACAGATGAGACAATAACGGTCATGGCATAGAAACAACTATGGCCAAGGAGCAGGTTGTAATCTAAAGATGCGTCGATGACTTCAACATCGACATAGAAAATTTTCCACCCTAACTCGATGGAAAAATCTGAAGAACCCCATTAGGTACAAAGTTATGTCCATTTAAAGCTTGAAGAGTAGTATTGTACATGGAGTGCATTAGAGAGCCAAGATCTTTCCAGCATGATGCTGACATGACACATATAGAAGAGCCTTAATCCACCAAAGTACGATGAATGTTCTTATGGAGAACATGCACGATAATCTGAAAAGCGATCTAATGGGGAAGGCAAGGAGTAGCCTTGTCAGTATTAAACGCAGTGATACTTGAGTCAGATATATAAACTCCACTAATCATAGAAAACAAGGATTTGTGTTGTTGAGGATATATTTTCAATACCACCAGGGAAGAAATGGCACAAGAATCATGGGAAATATCTTCAACAATACTATAGTGTTGAGAAGACAGAGCAGAAGGATTGTGTGCTGCCTTACGAATGACACCCTTTTGGGGGGCGATAAATAGGGTCCACCAGCTTATCTAATGTGAGAGGTATAATGGAATTAGGTGGGGTGAGTGAGTCTTTAGAGAAGAACTCAACTCAGGAATATCATATGATTTGGCTCGCATAGTCACATTCACTTTTTCTTGCACATAAAGACATATGAACTATTGGTGGAATGAGAAAACGATCCCTCATTTCCCCTTTGCAGGGGTGGAGGAGGTTGAGAAAACATCTGTTGTTGAAGTTTTACAGGGAATGGATGAGTCAAAACAACAGGTTATTGAGTAGATGGAGGTGAAAGGAGCCTATGGACCTATGTTGAGTCTCAAATCTGCATCTTTTCCATACACTTTTCTATACCTTTTTCACTCACCTGAACCTCCCAAGTTGTCAATATCATTGTATATTAATTGCAAAAGAGCATCTAACATGGTTTTTAATTATATTTTTGTGTCTACTGTTTGATTTAGATTTTGCTCATTTAGCTGCGGAATCTTGCCACTTTCCGCAGCTGCTGCAACTTTCCGCAGCCATTTTGTGAAACTCTATGTTACAGGTGTCTTCAGGAGAAACGAGCCACATCGGCAAGTCTGAAATGATGTGGACATGGATCGTGTCCTATTGGCTCGAGCAAATCCATCTAAAGAGGCTGTGGTCAAAGGTGTCCAAATGGAAGTCAACCGTAGAGTCCCACGGTGACAGGACTCTGTTTCGTGTCACGTGAAGGTTCATATGGCCGTTTCTGAATTGCGGGAGACAAATCAACATCTGTACATGGCTCCATAGCCGAATTCAAACATCCACTCCTCATAGATTTACTTTTCAATACGGCCATGATCCTAGATCTGTGGACGTAATGGTCTACGTGTTCTCCATCAGCATAAACTTTAGGAATTAGTTATGTTTCTTTTGTTATAAATAACGCGTTTGCATATGCATATGGGATTAGTCTATGTTATCTTTTATTAGTCTGCTCTGTAATGTAATTACGTTGCACTTGTGCCGTAATATCACCTTTCTGTTATGACTGCATTTTAATATAAGAAGACTGTTTCCAAACGTAATTCGTACTTGAAGATTGTTGCCAAGGCTGGTGTAGAGGGCCCCTGCACTTGCCAAGGTTCTATGCATTATTGTATAGTTCTTGTTTTATTTCTTTAAAGCTCATTGTGCCATAATCCATTCACATGTTTATACATTGCATATTTCATGGTATATATGCTTCATTTCTGTTTATAATCTTTCATGCTTTCCATTTTACTTCTGTCTTTCATGTTTTATGTTATTGTTAAACTGATCAGTGTTCTTGTTTCAGGTTATAAATAGGCAGCCCGGGCATTTGCATAAATTTTTGACTAATGACATGGAATTAACATTGTTCTGCTGCTAATTTGTTTTTTTTAGTTTCTGTTTAATTTCAGTACTTCTTTGTTTAATTCAGTTTTGCTTATTTTCTTCAGTAGTTAAATTTAGATATATTAAACTGCTCATAACATCTTCAGTTGCCTCCGAAAGCCACAGCTGGACTGATGGTGAGGGATTGTATTATGAAATGTATAGTTTGATATTAGTTTCCTTTCTGCAAATTTAGATATATTAAACTGCTCATAACATCTTCAGTTGCCTCCGAAAGCCACAGCTGGACTGATGGTGAGGGATTGTATTATGAAATGTGTAGTTTGGTATTAGTTTCCTTTCCGCAAGTTAGAAATATTAAATTGTGCATGACATCTTCAGTTACCTCCGAAAGCCACAGCTGGACTGATGGTGAGGGATTGAATTATGAATGTATGGTTTGATATTAGTTTACTTTCTGCAAGTTAGATATCAGTTACTCAAATTGTTTATGGTTACTTTCGAAAATCATAGCTGGACTAATGATGAGGGATCAAAAGACAAGTTGATGTAATCTGATTTAGATTTACTTTGTTGCAATTTTGGATTTCTTTAAGCATAGTTTCTTTTGTGTTTAGACAGCAGCAAGAATAGTTTGGTTTTCATGCTCAATAGTTCACTGTTTTGATTTATTAGACTAGCAACACCTTTTCATTTCAGTAACACATTTTCATTTCCTTTCAAGTTTTGTCATTGTAAGTTTCAAATTCCTTTCTAAGTTTCAAGTTGGTAAATCATTATAGAGGATATCATTTCCTTGAACAAACATAACCATACTTGTTTTTTTTATTTTAGAATTTCCATCTCACCTTAGAAAACCAAAAACGACAAAAAGTTAAGAAATAGGTTACCTTGCACATATAGTGCGCCGCACTTCATCAACTTATGAATCCCGAATTGAAAAATTAAATGCAGCAATTTAGGACACACTAAATTGACCAAACATTTTGGCGCCGTTGCCGGGGAAGTGTAACTAGGTAGCCAATTTCTTAAAAAAAAAAAACAAAATCATAAAAGAAGGGAAAACTTGATAACTTCTTGAAGTATGCTCTCCTCTTGCACCTAGTGTGATCTGGAGGATCAGAAAAGAGAGTTATTGGTTCGGTAATTTCTTAAGTATGCTCTCTTCTTGCACCTAGTGTGACCTGGAAGATCAGAAAGAGAATTATTAGCCCAACTTTTAAAAAATAAAAAAATAAAAAATGACATGCATAGAGCAAGAGATTCTAGGGGAAGGTTTATAGCTAAAGCCAAGAGTTCGATTTTCACAACTCCATCTTCTTCAAGGCATAGACCAGATTCACCACCATCTACCCCTAGCCTTAAGATTTTTGGAATTCAAGGAGCAGCTGAATTAGAGGATTCTCCTATACCACCTACTAAAACCCATTTAGAAAACAAAGAGACTCTCTCTCATCCTCCCTTGATAGAGGAACTAGAGGACTTTAAGGACTCTAAAGAAACTATCATGGCAAAGGAAGTAATAGATGGAGGTAGAGGTAGAGGTGGAAGAGGAGGAAACAATGGAGATACCAATGGTGAAGGAAATAATGGTAGAAATAGGGAAGGAGACAACTTGTTTGGATTCCCTATAGTTGATGAGGAAACTCATACAACAATGAAAAATATCTCACCATCTGTCCTCCCTAACTTTTATGGATTGTGAAGTGAGGATCCTGAAACATTTCTGTTTGAGTTTGAAGTTGTGTGCCGAACCTATGACTATATGGAAGACTCTCAAAAACTCAAACTGTTTCCTTCAACATTGAAGGGAGCTGCTTTGAAATGGTTCGTGGGATTAGCCACTCAATCTATTAGGACTTGGAATGATATGAAACAAACATTTTTGGATAGATACTTGGACTATTGTATGCCCACCAATCACAAGGATGAGGTATTCAAAATGATGCAAAAAGAAGATGAAAATTTGGAAGATTTACTTGAAAGATTTCAATACAATTTGAAAAGAGCAAAGATGAGCAACTTAGATGTTGAAACCTTGAAAGCCCTCATATTAAAAGCCATTAGAGATGAATGGATAGATATTTTAAACATGATGGGGAAAGGAGACATTTCTCAACTTCCACTTCGTGACATAACAGAACTATGTGTCCATCTCTCAAGAGGAAAATCTAAAACAGGAAAAGGGCCTAGGGATCCTTCTCTTATTAGGGCTAAAAAATCTGCAACTGGATCAGTAAGTAGGGCAGAGATTGGTAACATGCTTGATGAGTTCAAAACTGATATCTTGGGGAGCCTTAGTGAACAACTAGACACCCTTAAAATCCAAAACAAGCAGAAAGCAGAAATAGACGCTTTAGCCATCTTTTGTCCGAAATGTAGGAAGAAACATGCTTTAAGGGAATGTCCCTTGGATGCAAAAGTTGTAGAAACATGTATGATTTGCTCAGAGAATCATGAGATCAAGGATTGTCCTTCAATTCCTGGACTCAAAGCTGTCTTTCAAGAAGACCCAAATTCAGTAGAATCTTTCTGTTTTGTTGCAAGAAGACCTTGGCAGGGACAACCAACTCAAGGGTTTAACAACCCTATGAATTTTCAAACCCCACCAAATTGGAATCCTTGGCAACAACCTTGGCCTCAACATCAGAATCCATATCAGCCATGGGTACAAGGGATGCAAAATCCTTATGGGATATTTGCTCAATTTTATCAATATCCTCCATCTTTTCAAAATCAACAAGCTCCACAACTTCCAAACCCAAACCCACAACTTTCATTGCCATATCCACAACAACAACCTTCTCAACAAAGTCCAAATCGTCAACTCATGCTCCCATATCAACAAAACACAAATCAACTTCCAGCTCAGCCATTGCCAAATCCTAACAATAAAAATCCTCAGAATACTTACATGGTAGAAGGACAACAATTTCCTACCTATATGATTGTTCCTCTCAACGATGTACAACTCAGATCTGGTAGAGTTTTAGAAAAACCTTCTATAGATATTCAAAAGCAAGATACCTCTGAGGAGGATTCTCTTCAAGTCAATAAGGGTTCTGAGGAAGAATCTCTTCAAAATTCAAGCATTCAAAAAGAAAAAGAAAAGTCAACACCCACAACTCCTATAGTTGAGCAACCTGCATCTTCATCTACACCTCCTTTTCCTGAAAGACTACAAATTGACAAGGGGTGGAAAAACAAATCTTGTTGCCTAACTATGATTTTCTAGATGAATTGAAGAATGTTTGTATCAAGATTCCCTTGCTACAAGCCATTCGAGAGATTCCTATTCTAGCAAAAACAATAAAGGAGTTGAGTTTCAAAAGACCAGGAAGGAAACTAAAAGACACAAGAAGAATCCACCTGGTAGGAAAGATTGCAGATATTGTGATGGGAAAAATTACCATGCAGAAGTATGTAGATCTAGGAAGTCAAATTGTCAAGACACATATAAATGGGATAGAAATTCCAAAAACATTGATTGACTTAGGGGCTGCTATCAACATTATGAGTAGACAGACTATGGACCAGCGAAAACTTCCTAACCTTCTTTTTACACCTACTCTACTGCAACTTGCAGATCGATCAATTATTAAACCAGATGGTGTATTAGAAGATATTTCAGTCTCCTTAGATTCTTGGGAATATCCAGTAGATTTTATGATTTTGACTCCCAAGAGTAATCTAGGAGGGCACCCACTTATCTTGGGAAGACCTTGGCTAGCCACAACTGATGCTTTCATTAGTTGTAGATCTGGAGATATGTACATTTCTAATGGTAATTCGACAAAGAAATTCAATTTGTATCCTCCAGCAAAAGCAATCACAGAAGTAGGAGACAATGAATGGGTCGATGATGAGGACACTATACAACCTGTCTTTACCATTTCTGAAATCAGTGAGGATAGTCAAATTTTGAACACATTAGAAAATTTTGAGACATCTTCAGAATATGACCTCACACAATTTCAGTTGGAATTTGACATAGAATATTTATCATCAAGACAAATGTCTCTTTACTCTATGGAAGAGTTTGGTAGTTCTACTATTGAGATTTTTCCAGGAAAAACATTGAATATCAACAAACATTTGGAAAAGTCACAACAAGAAGAACTAACCAAAATCTTGCAAAAACATTCTACTGCATTTGCATGGGAGTATATTGACATGAAAGGTATTGATCCTAAGATTTGCATCCATCATATCTATATTGAGGAAAACAGTAGACCAATCAGACAACCTCAAAGAAGGATGAATCCAAATCTTAGGGAGATAGTGAAAGAAGAGCTCCAAAAACTACTCAATGTAAACTTCATTTATCAAATTTCAGATAGCCGATGGGTTTCTCCTTTGGTTATAGTACCTAAAAAGAATGGTAAATGGAGGGTATGCATTGATTACAGGGAATTGAACAAAGCAACTTTGAAGGATCACTTTCCTTTTCCTTTTATCAATCAGGTATTAGACACATTAGCAGGTAAAAAGTACTTTTCATTTTTGGATGGTTTTAGTGGCTATAATCAAATTCAGGTAGCACCTGAAGATCAAGATAAGACCACATTTACTTGTCCATAAGAAACTTTTGCCTACCGAGTGCTTCCTTTTGGGTTATGTAATGCACCTGCAACATTCCAAAGAGCAGTACTAGGAATTTTTTCTGTTCTAATCCATGATTGTGTAGAGGTTTATATGGATGATTTTACAGTTTATGGTAATTCATTTGAAGAGGCATTAGAAAATTTGGAAAAAGTTCTTATAAGATGTAAAGAAACAAACCTTTCATTAAGCCATGAAAAATGCTTTATGATGTTTATTGAAGGGATTTTTTTAGGACATCATATTTCAGGAGATGGAATTAAGGTTGATAGATCAAAGTTGAAGTCATCTCCAAGTTGCCTATTCCAAATTGTCAAAGAGATGTTAGAAGTTTTCTAGGATTTACTGGTTACTATAGAAGATTTATAGAAAACTTCACTAAAATAGCATCTCCACTCTTCAAATTGCTTACAAAAGATTGTGAATTCAAATGGGATCCTAAATGTCAATCAGCCTTTGAAACTTTGAAAACAAGAATATCTGAAGCACCTATTTTAAGAGGACCAAATTGGAAACTCCCTTTCCATATTTCTACAGATGCTTCAGATACAGCTCTAGGAGCTGTGTTGGGTCAAAAGATTTAGTTCCTTATGCCATTTATTATACCAGTAAAAATTTGACTCCCACAGAGTTGAACTATACTGTGACTGAAAAAGAGTTTTTAGCTGTTGTTCATGCAATTAATAAGTTTAGACATTACATAACAGGCTATGAAACTTTTATTCATACTGACCATTCTGCAATTAGATATTTAATGAACAAACCTGTTACTAATGGCAGAGTGACAAGATGGCTTTTACTTTTGCAAGAATTCAATATTACTGTGTTGGATATACCAGGAAAACAGAATACAGTAGCTGATTTCTTGTCTAGAATTTAGAATACTAAAGAAGATTCTCCTGTAGAGGATAAGTTTCCTGATGAATACTTGTTTGCAGTAACTATTAAGACTCCTTGGTATGCAGATATTGCTAACTATTTGGTTACAGGAAAACTGCCTCCACATTTATTTCCAAGTGAAAAAAGAAAAATTATTCAGGAGAGTTCAAAATATTCATGGATTTCTAACGAATTGTTTAAAACAGGGCCAGATCTTGTGATCAGAAGATGTGTCAGGGAAGATGAAATGCCCGATATTCTTAAGGCATGTCATGATGAACCATGCAGCGGACACTTTGCAGACAAAAGGACGGCCTATAAAATCCTCTCTTTAGGATATTATTGGCCTTCCCTCTTCAAAGATGCAAAACAATATGTCAAAAGGTGTGACAGCTGCCAAAGAGTAGGGAAACCTACCCTTTCAAATGAAATGCCATTGCAAACATAGGTACTCATTGAACCCTTTGAAAAATGGGCTTTAGATTTCATTGGATCTATTAATCCACCATCTAAGCAAAAGAAGTATATATTGGTTTGTACTGATTATGTTACTAAATGGGTAGAAGCCAAAGCATTAGTATCTGCTACTGAAAATTCAGTTGTTCATTTTCTTTATGAGTATATTTTTACTCGCTTTGGTGTTCCAAGAGAAATTGTGACAGATCAGGGAAGCCAATTCACATCCAACTTGGTGGAGAAGTTGATGGAAGAATACAAAATCAAGCACGGAAGATCTACTCCTTACCATCCGCAAGAAAATGGTCAAGTGGAGTCTACAAACAAAGTTCTTGAAAGTATCATCACCAAAACTGTTCATCTACATAGAAGAGATTGGGCAGAAAGGCTTCCTGAAGCCTTGTGGGCCTACAGAACTACATGGAGAAATACAACAGGACATTCTCCCTATGAACTTATTTATGGGAAAGAAGTCTTGCTCCCCATTGAGTTCCAAGTCAAGACCTTCAAGATAACAGTTCAGTTGGGGATGGACTTATCAGAAGCCCAAAAGCATAGAATGGAGCAATTGAATGAGCTAGATGAGATCAAACAAGAGAGGCAATTTTAAGAACTGATCTAGTTCAATATCAAAGAGCTAAATGGCACGACAAGTACATCAAAGAGAAAAATTTTCAAGAAGGAGATTGGGCATTGTTATTTGATTCCAAGTTTAAAGATTTCCAAGGAAAATTTCAAACTCATTGGCTTGGGCCATATGAGATTGACAAGATCTTTAACAATGGAGCAGTAAGAATCAAGACCATTGATGAGTTTCAAACTCCTCTTATTGTGAATGGCCATAGATTGAAAGTTTATCATAAGCCACTCTTAAAAGAGGATTTTGTCAAAATGTTTCAAGAAAGTTCTGCAATCAGACTAGTACAGAAGAATTCTTCTTCTCCACCAGCCTAGCTTTTGTTCTTTTCAGTTAAAAAAAAAAAAGAAAAAAAAAGAAAAAGAAAAAAGAAAGAAAGTGTAAGCCTGAAAACCAATCATTGATTGGTAGTCTTATACAGAAAATATAGGGTGAAAATCAGGAACACCTGACACTCTATATTTTCCAAAAAAAAAAATTCTCTCTTTCATTTCACAAGTTTTGTGACCACCCACTCCATTCCATTCTACTTCATTCCATTTCATTTCACTTCATTTCACTCCATTCCACTTCATTTTATCTATTTCATTCCATTTCATCAATAAAATTCTTTTTCATGACCATTTCCATCTGGTCATTTGTCATCTGTTCATCTCCATTCATCCAAATAATAGCTGTGTCAGTTTCCGCAGCTGACATCTGTTTCCGCAGACTGAATCCAGTTTCCGCAGCCAGAAGCAGATTCCGCAGCTACAACTCTGTTTTCAAAAGAATGTACAGCCAGATGTTATTTTCATAATCATGAAGTAAAATGTAGGTGAGAGGATAAAAAATGAAGACCTGGAGCATTCAAGACACCAATAAAGAGAAACTAGTTGAAGACCAAGGGAAAAGGCAAAAGATTCCAAGGTATGAGTAAAATTCATTTCAAATAGCATTGAAAAACACGTTTTTATATAGTTCTAAACCATAAGCTCCATCCATTATGTGCAATGATTATATTGACAACTTCCGTAACCCTTTCATGATCTCCACATGATCCTTCCGCATTCATTCTCAAACGATTCCATAATTAAACCCCCGATCTTCACTCATATTCCTATATTCCACCGGTGACAATGAGACGTAATTGATTTGACCACGGACTCTTACAGCCGCATAAATCCATAGCCGTTGTTTAAACGTTCTCACATTTATTTCGCAGCCACCAAATTTCAAAACACTGCCGGATGTGTTATACTTTGTTAATATCACAACCGTATCTCTGTCGTGCTCACGAAAACCCCTCTCTGTTCTGTTCACTCCATTTCGTTCTCTATTACGCTATAGTCTGTATACCCACTCTCTGATATTTACCCACAGTCATTGCGCTCATCTCTGTGCATTCAGCCGTTCTATTTCCATTGAACCCTCACGCAGGAAAATTTGTGAAGAGCAGAAAAAAGAATGGGTAAATTGCTAAGAGCAGAACCGGAAGGACCTAAGTTCATGGAGGGATATCCGCAAGTAAGGGATATATTGAAGAAAGCAAAGTGGCTGCGGTTTATCCAAAAATTCAGAGGCTATCATAAATAAGTGACAAAAGCATTCGCAAGGTCGTTTAATGGCTTGGAAGTAGAGATTGGAGACCTTAAGTTTGCGGTCAATGAAGCATCTATAGCATCTGCCACGGAACTTATTCAAGAGGGTGAGCGTTGGTTTAAGAATAAAAGCATCAGTGATGAAGCCTAGAGAACAATCTTACGAAACCAAGGTATGGACATAACTATTTTTAAAAGAGGAATTCCTGTTCATGCATTGAAAGAGGAATGGGCTACTTTGCTGCTAGTTGTTCAGAAATTCATTACATGTGAAGGCCATTTTGGGTCCATGTATATGTACCATACCAGGTTACTGATGAATTTTCTAGATAATCAAACTCTCAATCTCCCATATTTTCTATTCAATAGTTTGAAGAAAATGTCCGTGACTGTTCAGAAGCATTTAGGAGATGTAGAACCCCATCTATATCACCACGGCCTTGTAAAAATTTTGATTGAAAAGGAGTTAAAGGAAAAGAAAGACACATGGGAACAATTTCTGGTTAGAAATTTCTTTGAGGAACCTCAGGAAATTCCTGAAGGTAGTACAACAAGAAGGAGTAGAAGAAAAAGAATAAATGATGAAACTCAAATTACTCCTATTCAAGAAATTCCTGAAGGTAGCACAACAAGAAGAAGTAGGAGAAAAAGAACAATTGATGAAATTCAAAATACTCCTACTACTACAATTGAAAGAACTGATAGGGAAGAGAGACTGTCAAAGAGGAAGAAGAAAGAAATCAAGGGTAAGAAGCCAATAACACCAAAAGAGAGAAAAATTATTGAGGCTATACATCAAACCCCTTCTTCTGAAGAAGAAGATCATCAAGTGTTATCTGAAAGATTAGTTTATCTTCAAAAACAGTCATCTATGGCCAAGAAGACAGAGAAAGGAAAACAAAAGCAAAAGGATAGTGTACCACAACATGTGAGAAGAAGCAGCAGACTTAAAGGGAAATTGAGGAAAACGCAAATGAAGGGTCCTCATTTCATTGATTTGGGAGAGGAAACATCTGAACAGTCCCCAACTGACCATATTCCATCTCAGTCAGTTAGTGAACCTGGTTCATTTCATTCTCAGTTGGACATTGAACATAGTCCATCCCATTCTCAGCAAGATGTTGATGTGAGCCCTTCTCAGCCAGATTTTGAAGATAACTCTCCTTCACGGCATTTTGGGGACAGCCCAATAAAAATGACACCTGAAATAGACCCCAAGCAACAAGAAGTATATGATTATATAGAATCTTTGGAAAAAGCAGCTACCGGCCCCAGTACTTCGTCCATCCAGCCTCACACAGTACAAGATGATCTAGTCCAATCACTAAAACAGGAAGTCTTTGAGCTAGAGCTTTTAAATAGACACATCAAAAATGAAAATGAGACATTGAAGGAACAAGGTAAACTGGACAAAATCATTCATGATAATACCATGCTACATCTGGGAATATGGCAGAAGAAGAACAAGAAATTGAAAAGGAAATGCCAGAAGTTAAGCAGAGCACTGGTTAATATCAAATTTAGGTGCTTAATGAAGAAACCCAGAATGTTGGCAGCACCAAGGAAGAGGAGGAGAGGATTGGATGTGCTGGCTGAAGTGTCAAGGCATATGAACTAAGGAAGGAATATCAAAATTTTGGTTGCATGAGGACATGCAACACCTTCACAGTGGGGGTATGTTGAGTCTCAAATCCGCATCTTTTCCATACACTTTTCTATACCTTTTTCACTCACCTGAACCTCCCAAGTTGTCAATATCATTGTATATTAATTGCAAAAGAGCATCTAACATGGTTTTAAATTATATTTTTGTGTCTGTTGTTTGATTTAGATTTTGCTCATCTAGCTGCGGAATCTTGCCACTTTCCGCAGCTGCTGCAACTTTCCGCAGCCATTTTGTGAAACTCTATGTTACAGGTGTCTACAGGAAAAACGAGCCACATGGGCAAGTCAGAAATGATGTGGACATGGTTCGTGTCCTATTGGCTCGAGCAAACTCATCTAAAGAAGTTGCGGTCAAAGGTGTCCAAATGGAAGTCAACCGTAGAGTCTCACGGTGACAGGACTCTGTTTCATGTCACGTGAAGGTTCATATGGCCGTTTCTGAATTGCGGAGGACAAATCAACATCTGTACATGGCTCCATAGCCGAATTCAAACATCCACTCCTCATAGATTTACTTTTCAATACGGCCATGATCCTAGATCTGTGGACGTAATGGTCTATGTGTTCTCCATCAGCATAAACTTTAGGAATTAGTTATGTTTCTTTTGTTGTAAATAACGCATTTGCATACGCATATGGGATTAGTCTATGTTAGTCTCTGTTATCTTTTATTAGTCTGCTCTGTAATGTAATTACGTTGCACTTGTGCCGTAATATCACCTTTCTGTTATGACTGCATTTTAATATAAGAAGACTGTTTCCAAACGTAATTCGTACTTGAAGATTGTTGCCAAGGCTGGTGTAGAGGGCCCTTGCACTTGCCAAGGTTCTGTGCATTATTGTATAGTTCTTGTTTTATTTCTTTAAAGCTCATTGTGCCATAATCCATTCACATGTTTATACATTGCATCTTTCATGGTATATATGCTTCATTTTTGTTTATAATCTTTCATGCTTTCCATTTTACTTCTGTCTTTCATGTTTTATATTATTGATAACTGATCAGTGTTCTTGTTTCAGGTTATAAATAGGCAGCCCGGGCATTTGCATAAATTTTTGACTAATGACATGGAATTAACATTGTTCTGCTGCTAATTTTTTTTTCTTAGTTTCTGTTTAATTTCAGTATTGCTTTGTTTAATTCAGTTTTGCTTATTTGCTTCAGTAGTTAAATTTAGATATATTAAACTGCTCATAACATCTTCAGTTGCCTCCGAAAGCCACAGCTGGACTGATGGTGAGGGATTGTATTATGAAATGTGTAGTTTAGTATTAGTTTCTTTTCCGCAAATTTAGATATATTAAGCTGCTCATAGCATCTTCAGTTGCCTCCGAAAGCCACAGCTGGACTGATGGTGAGGGATTGTATTATGAAATGTGTAGTTTAGTATTAGTTTCTTTTCTGCAAATTTAGATATATTAAGTTGTGCATAACATCTTCAGTTGCCTCCGAAAGCCACAACTGGACTGATGGTGAGGGATTGAATCATGAATGTATGGTTTGATATTAGTTTTCTTTCTGCAAGTTAGATATCAGCTACTCAAGTTATTTATGATTACTTCCGAAAATCATAGCTGGACTAATGATGAAGGATCAGAAGATAAATTGACGTAATCTAATTTAGATTTATTTTGTTGCAATTTTGAATTTCCTTAAGCATAGTTTCTTTTGTATTTAGTCAGCAGCAAGAATAGTTTGGTTTTCATGCTCACTAGTTCATTGTTTTGATTTATTAGATTAGCAGCACCTTTTTATTTCAACAACACATTTTCATTTCCTTTCAAGTCTTGTCATTGTAAGTTTCAAATTCATTTCTAAGTTTCAAGTTGGTAAATCATTATAGAGGATATCATTTCCTTGAACAAACATAACCATACTTGTTTTTTTTTTTATTTTAGAATTTCCATCTCACCTTAGAAAACCAAAAACGACAAAAAGTTAAGAAATAGGTTACCTTGCACATATAGTGCGCCGCACTTCATCAGCTTACGAATCCCGGATTGACAAATTAAATGCAACAATTTAGGACACACTAAATTTACCAAACAACCTAATCCATCGGAGGGCACTCATGAGTGAGGTAGTCACCTTTAAATATTTTTCAAGGGAACTTGATTTTATGATGATGTTCACTAGTTCCCTCTCCCTGATTCTGAGGGTTGGTTTGGGGTTCCTGAGTAGTTCGGTTCTTTTGATTATTATTATTGTTTTTCTTACCACCAGATTGTTGGTTGTTCTTTGGTAGAGTGGACTTCACCGTAAGACGTTGGTGGAATACTCAAGATATGTTGCTTTAGTAGAGCCATACACACTTGTTGGGGCTTGAGATGTAACAATCAATTGCCCAAGTTGGGAAACAAGTTGTCTCATAGAATCAAAAACATACCTAATCATGCCATGTACATGTGGGCTAGGAGTAGGTTGAAGAGAGTCAATAGAAGGCATAAGGGAATTAGGAAACACTTCGTATAGCGTACCGAATATGAATAGATAAGATCCAACTATTGGGCAACTAAAATGGCTTGCTCCTCGCTAATGGCTCGAAACATGGACACGTCCTTGTCAATCTGAGGTATGAGAGAGTGAATGAACCACTCACGTAATATTTCATCAGGTAACTTGGTTATCACTAACCTCTTGGGACGACGCTACTCATGAATGCGATCATAAATAAACATGGCATCATATTGTTTGAAGTTTGACAAGAGATTAGAGTCGATATCAAACTAAGTAGGTAGCTGGAAGTGTGTCAAGAAGGTTTGAGATAAGGAAAAAAATTCATTGTAGGATGCAGTATCTAACTTGATATGCCATTTTGTGACATCCCTAGTTAACACATGTTGGAAAAATAAAAGATTAATATAATCATCCACCAAAGGATTGGGGGAACACCACAAGTGATAGGTGGTAATGTAGGTCGATGGATTATCCACGACATTCCATTCAAACTTGGGTATATCAAAAGGAAATTTTGCGGGCATAGGTGGCCACCAGGGATTATGTCAGTTGGGGTCATTAGTCAACTTTTCCAAATCTGGTAAATCAAGAGAGTATAAGAACATATTGTGGAGTCGGATAAATCGATCATAGGTAGGATAAGCCTGTGACTAACCTTGAAGTCTGTCCATATAAGGAGTAGAATGAATTACTTGCTTATGAAGGAAAGGGTTTGCCCTGGCATAAGACTGTTGCGTGCCAGAATGACTGGTAAATGGATGATCAACCTGGGGCATGTGCCCCAAGAGAGAAAATGACCCCCAAGAGAATGATTGCTCACGGGGTTTTACCCAAGAGTAAAACAAGGAACACTTTGTGCAGTAGGACCAACATAAGGAGGATAACCTGTGTGGGTGACGGTACTAGAAGTAGAGTTGTCCCAAGGTAAACTAGCCCCCTCACAAAAGGTGCTGGTAGGTGGTTTCCCTCTAAAGAGCAAACAATACCAAGCTTGTGACATATTAGAAGCAACATTTCCCCCAGCTTGACTATGAAAAAATTATGATCCCCCTCGTGGATTTGTTGAAGTAACTATACCTAACTGAGGGACACAAATAGTGGATTGAGTGAAGGAATGAGAAATGAATCTTGACCCTACTGGTTGACTAGGATTAACACCCACAGTCATTGTAGAATATGTATGTAGAGACATATGAGGGAAATTCATAGGATTTATAGAGGAAACATGTGGAATTCCCCAAGAAGAAGTGAGGGGTGTGGACGGAGGAGTGGGTGGGGCCATGCTAAGTAGTACCAAATATTACATGGTAGCTGACACTTTTGATGCAGAAGGTAGGTAAGAATCATATTTTTCCATAGGATACACAACAAACAATGGTAGCAAGGTAGAAAAAGGTGTAGAATCATTATATTTCAACTGCAATAACTCAGGTCCTAATGGATTAGTTAAAGGTGGATTGGTAGGTGCAGTAGAACTGTCCACCATGATTTCAATAGAAATGAGATCACTACCAGAAGGAACAGGTATATACTCCACAACTATGGGTGAGTTAGGGTCTTGAGTACTGATAGGCACTCTACATGCAGGGGTAGATATTTAACCTTGTTCAAGAGGAAAACAAAGAATACGATGAGAGTGTCGATTACTATGTTCATCCAGGGTGAAAAAATATAATTTAATACAATTATTTTAGTCCAAACACCCTAAGGCCAATTCCATTGACTCAAACCAAACATCACACACTATAAAAATCCTAAAATATAGCCACACGCAAACCAAGTACAAAGTAGCTAGCGGTGGGACAGTTATACTAGCGACCTACTTCCCAACCTTTTTAGCTGTGAACCCAGTAAAAGTGCCATTATTTGTAATGGGGCACCCTATGAGAATAATGAGAGAGTATGAATAATTAATGCTCTAGGTATAGAGAAGATGACCTCGATCCTTCACCTATGTATGATCCATAAAATATAGGCCATTGTGGTCACCATCGACAATAACACGACCTGGGGGGACAGTCGCAGGGAAAATCCACATGCAAGGGCAAGAAAATTAGCTTGGAGATCCCAAACCGAATCCCCCTTGAGTTTACTCCCAAATGGTCCCCAAGTGTTATAAAAAAATATAATAACATTTTTTTTATGTGTGAAAATTTTGTTATATCGTGCCACTCGAAACTTACTGAAGTGGGCCATGTCACCCCTCCTAGCCCAAGTCTGAACTCGTGCTTAACCCTCTTGTTAGAAGGGATTCCAAAGCCACACTATTGTAAATGGAGTTAAAGCCCTACTACAAGTTGCTAAGTGTGGTCTGTAGTATTGGAGGAGTTAACTCACACTCCTATCTCCAAGACCCTAGCCTAAGCTAGTGTTGGTGTGCCACCAATAAAAGTAAAACACGAGTCTAGTTAATTTTATTTATCACGTTAATTTTAAGTGGTTGTTATTTACACAGTTGGGTTGCGGCATGAAACTAAAATGGTGTGAATGACTCTTTGTTAGTAAGCATGATGTATCTATATGCAAATTCCCATTTCAGTGTTATGAATTCTAACTACAGGAGGGTAATATTTTTTCCTCACAACATACCAATGCCTATTGATGCACCTCTAACTAAATTATAATATGAAAATTATCCCCATTTTTCTTATATATATATTGATGACCCAAAAACAAACCAAAAAGACAAATCAAACTAACTGAGAAGAGACGAAAGAAAAGTTCCCAAGCAAGAATGCAATTCTCAAAAGAATTAAAGCTAGGAAAACAAATCCAAACAAAAAAACACACTCAAAGCAATCAAACCAAAAGCCAAAAGTGGAAGAAGGAAGGAAATTTCAACATCCTAGGGTCGTAGCACAATGGATCAAATGAGTCCAATTTTTTACAAAGGTCAACACCAAACCCTAAAGTCAAGAAGACCATGACAATATCAAATGAGAGTGATATAAGACAATCAAAACACACTTAAATGAACTTTCCTGGATGATAGTTTCACAAAAAATCACAACACTACAAATTGTGACAAAAATAACAAAAAGAAGAAAGAGATAACTCAAAAACAAGAGAAAAAAGTGCACAAAGGACACAAATATTAAAATTATATTTGAAGGAGCTCCATGTAGTGACCAAAAGCAGTCGAACAGATCTGAAAGTGAGATCTAGAAATGAGAACACTAGTCCTCAACCAAAGCACGCAAAGGATCCTTCAAGGGAACCTTGAAGAACACAAGAAATGGAAGATCCCAACCAATTAATAAGAAATGGCTCAAATATGGCAGAGATCAACGGATTAAAAAAAAAAAAAAGATCTGTTTGGTAAATTAATTGTCGTTAATTTACTTCATTAAATGTCAACCATGATTCGTGTACTTGTGAAATGTATGTGAACGATATATGCTAGGATTTATTCTATAAATTAAATGAATCCTAAGTATAAGACTAATTGCAAAAAAAAATATTATATTTCAAATAATTTGTAAACTAATGACGCACATGTTTTTTCAGCCCAAATTCCTATTTAGCCAAATTAAGCTTTTGAAGTAAAGATCTATGTAGATTGAAAAAATCCACACTTAAATACCAAAAGGAAATGCTTGAAAGTCAAAATATGGAAGGGAAATGAATAAATTCTACTGTGGCAAAATTGAACTCATTCTGTACTAGTTGTTGAAAATAATTCTTTAAACTAAATTTCAATTAGAACATAATTAATCTACATGTTATGAGAAAACTTGTGATAAAATCTAACTTATGAAAGCTAAAATTTCTTTAAAAGGAAATTACAATAGAACATAATAAAAGAAATAAAATTTTAACTCAAGAGTGTGTTAGTCATCAGTATTTTTCACTGTCTTTAGATGACTATAGATTAGTTCTAGATTTTTGAAAACAACCTTCCTTGAATATTGTGAGTTTCAGAAATCTTAATGCCTTCATTATCCTTATAGAAATTTTTTCACTATTCTATTAGATTCCCATTTCATGGTCACCCTGTTGCTCCTGCAAACTCCTCATAAGCTCATACCTTTCATTTTTTCCCTCCTTCCCTACCTATAACCTCATTAGACTGTTTTTTACCTGCCTATAAACTCCTTTTTCCCTCTAGGGTTTCCTATAGCCTACTCATTCCCATGTTCCCCAGGTTCCTCAAGCATTGATGGTCTCAAAACTATCTCTGTAGGTTCTTTAGATAAATCAAGTACATTGGATTTTTGATCTTAAATACAACACCTTTGACAATACTCTGTTTTTCACTTGAAGCCTCCAAGCCAATTTCTAGTCAAGATCAGGTCAAAGAACCCTCCCACTAGGTCAATTAGGGTTTCACATGTTTTAAGGTTATCATTGGTGTTTCAAGCACTGCTTTTCATTTCCTAGAATCTGGCTCAGATGTAATAAAATTTTGAGACACAGTTATTCAAGAAAGACCTAAAATATTTCCAAGGAAGACTATCCCTTCAGTTCAGAGTCTTCACATGAGGAAAATGGACAAATTTTGGCACTTCTGCAAGAGTGTTGAAAATTGTGTCAGAAGAAGGTACTGATAAGGTAGGCTATCTACTCCTAAATGAAGATAACTTACAGCAAGGGAAGGGGAAAACAACTTGGTCCTGTGAATAATTAGGGTTTATAAACTTGATGGTCCAGTTGAGTGCTAAACAATGACCACTTGCAAAGATGACCTAGAGGAGACACACAAAGCCAAACATAAAGAAAGTCTGTAAAAAAGATTGATAGAAATATGGAAAAAGGTGAGGTAAACTAGACATAAATGAATGAACTTGAAAGGGCTATAGAGAACTTAGAAGACAACACTGATGATTGCTGTAAAGCACTCCAGACACCTGGTTTTTTGGGAAAGTGGCCAGAGAAGGTAAAAAGATGAGTTGAAATCCATGGTGGAAGCAAGAGAGGATTTTGAAGATACCACTATGTGATTAGATCCCAAACTTGTCAAAAATGAGCACTTTATGCCTCGAGGAGCAAAGTGAAAGTCAAATTCATCATTTCGGTTACCTGCAAGGCAAAAGTGTAAAGAATATCAGTGAAAAAGGGAAAAAGGGGTTTTAAACCATAGAAAGTGGGTTTTCATTATTAAATCAAATTAGAAAGTATATAAAACTCATTTAAAACTTCATATTAATCATTGTTCACTTACAAAAAGTTATAAGTTTTAAGGACAAAAGAAATTTTGAGTTTCCAAGCAAATTCAGGCAAATTTTTTGTGGCGCTGCGCGCCTGGAAAGTGCTGCTGCGCCCCTGGCTTTTTTCCTCCGTTAAATTTCTGAAGGCGCTGCATGCTTGGAAGGAGGTGCTGCATGCTGGGGAAGGTGCTGCGCTCTTGCCCGACACACACAATTTAGTTTCCTTTTTGCGCTGCACCCTCAGAACAGGCGCTGCGTGCTGAGCCTTGGCATTGCGCCCTCAACACTGGCGCTGCGCCCTTGGCCAAGAGGGTCCTCTAAGTGATTTAACCACTAAAATAACTCCAAAACACCTACAAATATCTGCCAAATTTCCTCCAAGCATATTGAGGGGTAATTACATGATATACACTCATCTTCAAACAATTTTGGTGTTTTCCTAATAAATGAAATTAAACCCTAAGAGAAACCTTAAATTTCAAAGCTTGAAATCACTATTTGAACCTCATTTCATCTTCCTAGACAAAGTAGCAGTGATAGATAGGGTATTCACACAGCTGGAGGGTTTTCATTGAATTTTTTAGCCTCTCACTCATTCTCATATGCCTATACCCTCACTCACTCATTACATTCACTTGTAAAACTGCCATTTCATTACCATCCTTCATCTCCTTTCCATTTACACTCCAAGGTTTTATAAAGCAAAAATTCACGATGTCAGAGGACAATGACAGTGGTGGTGAGGCCCAAATGCCAAGGAGGCATGATCACAAAGGAGGAAATATCAATAGATTTGAACCCCTTAGTACAAAATAGCTCGTGTCATCTCCCCTTACTATTTCATGTTTCAAGCATGTAGGATGCTTTGATTTTTGTGAAAAGGTGTAATAGGTGCAAAACAACCCTGAGCTAACTAGAATCTTTATCATTAACTTGCATGAAAAACAAGTTAACCTTGGAGTGGTCACCTTTGAGTTATCTACAGATGCTATTGCGAATGCCACATGCATACCTACTATAGGGGATAAATGGTTCAAGCAGACCAATCTTGACATGAGTTACTTTGAGCCATATCTTAAGCCCATTTATAAAGACCACAACAAATCCATCTTTCCTTTCTCTCACCTGCTTGATAGATATGCACCTATGATGAAGATTATCATGCAATATTTTACATGTGAATTAAGGTTCTCCTACCTTTACTCCTACCACATCAGGCTGCTCATGCACTTTACTAGAGTGAGAATGCTACACATACCCTATTACCTCTACAGAAGCATTGATAAAATGTTCTATATTGTGCAGAAGAGAAACTACCCTCAGCAGATGCAAAGCCTTTTCCATCACTCACTTATCAAGATGGTTGTTATGCACCAACTACAACATAAAGGTATTACATGGGAGACCTTCATTGCCAATGAGGTTTTTACTACTCCACAAGGTCATTCTCAACAAGATATTCCTTCATCTTCTAACCCTCCCATCCCTATTTCTCCATCACTTCCCGCTGTTTCTACATCTCCACTTACTCACATTCCTTCACCCCATGATGACCCTTCCACTTCACCATCCACTCAAATTCCTTCACCTAATGATGATCCTCATTCATCACCTTTTCACAATCCCTCACCACCATCTCATGGTACTAGTGTATCAAACAGTAAGGCAAGTGATGGTGAAGAAGATGTCAGTGAGGCAGAGAGTAGTGAAGCAGATGGCAGTGATGAGGGTAGTGAGACACATGACACTGAGATGGTTGACATAAAGCCTTTTCCTTTGACCTATCAAAGAGGTCATAGGAAAATGTTAGATCCATATATTTTGGAAGGGGTCCTGCCTTCATCATCAACAAAACAACTTGACAAAGGTAAGGAAAAGGTCGTAGAGAAAGACATTGATGAAAAAGAAGATGAACATGCGACCGAACACGAATTTCAGCTAATTCACCTAGACAGTGATGATGAAAATGAGGAGAGGATCACAAAAATGTTTCTCAAGAGAAAGGATGCTCAGATTAGGGATCTACAAGCCAAACTTGGTAGGGCTAAGATTCTAATAAACTTCCTTGAGGTGGAAAACCAGCAGTTAGAGACAGAGAAAGCCATCTGTGAGATTAGAGCTATCAGAGTTTGGAAAGAGGCTGGAAAAGCCAAGGCTAAGCTAGATGAGGTCTTGGACACTCATGATGACATTGAAGAAGAGGAAGAACAACTTCCTAGGGGGATGCCAAGGACAATTGGATTGAAGAAAGCCTTAGCCAAAGAAAGAGAGCAAGATACAACATTTGCAGAGCAGCTCACTCCAAGTGAGCTGCTTGCCATGGAAATAGATTATGATAGGGAATCTTGGCTAGAGAGGGAAAATGTGCACTTGGAGGGTCAACTTGAGAAAGCACAAAGGAACATTAACATACAGAAGAAGATGGCAAAGCATTATGCCATGAGGAACAAAATTGCAAGGGCCAAGCTCAAAAGAGCCCTTGCAAAGATTCAAGTCCTAAAGGAGGCAAAGGAGAAAGACAAGCTAGATATCCTTGCCGATGTATCCATTCAAGTTTCTAAAACATGATCAACAAGTTAAAATCCAATTTTTGCATCTTTTTGAGTTTTTGAAATTTTGACTGTTTTTCTTGCAGAAAGAAGGGCGAAGCACACATCGCCACTAGAGCTACGCTCTTTTTTGGGGCACCCAATTGAGGAAAAATTTACATTTTCATGATTGTTAGGCCAAGGAAATCACCCTCAAAAAGTTTCAATTCATTTGGAGCAGAATTGGTCCCTCAAAAGAGCCAAAAACAAGCAAAAAATCACCTTTCTGCCCTCTTTTCAACACTAGCGTTGTACCATGAGAAGTCTTGGGGGAATGAATTTTTGAGTAGGTAAATGGAATCCATTCTAAAAAATAAATGCAGATTTTGAAACAAGACAGGACAAAATTTCCAATGAGCTATCATGGAGCTCATTTGGACACCGGAAAGGCCTCCAAAACTCAGTTGCAACTCAAGCTAGCTTTCTAGTTTTGGTGCTATGCTCTTGGCCTAGCACTACGCCCTTGAACCTTGGCGTTGCGCCCTTGCTAGAAAGTCAACAAAAGACACAAGGAGTAAAGGAAAAAGATATTTTGAAGGCTTAATAGGCAAATATATCCAAAATTAGTTGAGGAGTTATTGTTAGGAGTTATTTTTGCATTTATGAGTTTGGGATATTAGTGCCTTGGGCCTTGCATGGTCTCATAAGACAAAAATGACTTAAATGTGTAATTAATGACATTTTTGAACCCTAGCTAGGGTTTTGATCCTCCTTTGCAAGTTAAATACTGCATGGAGGCTTCATGTTTATTGTTGGTTGATTGTTGAGATAAAACTTCATAGACTTTGAGTTGTAAGGAGTTTTTGGCTTTGGAGAATTGTGAAGGTTTTGGACTAAATATCAATGAGACAAGCACATTTGCAGGATTCATGAACTTGGTTAATGGTGATGTTTTTATGATTTTACACTTGTCTTCTTATGTTTCCATATTATGCATCTTTCTCTTGCAATAGAATATAAAATTTAGCTTAAGATATGTTGTTAGAAGCACCTTGAGTCTGTCTGCTTCTATTGCTCAAATGTTTTCCTCTGCTAAGGTCTGATTGAAGAATTCTTCATTTCTCTTTAATTCCACTTAGTTTTTTTATCTTCAAAATGATTAAATAGAGTCAAGCCAAAGAAGTTTATGGTATGCCTTGTCCTTTGGTGTAGATTGAATCATTATTTTCTAGGATTTCTTTAAAGTTTGCTTGTTAGGGTTTAGGCTAAAGAAGTTTATGGTTTGCCCTGTCCTTTATTATATCTTGAAATGGTTACTTTAAAGGTATTAATGTTTTATTAAGGAATTTAGGAGTTCCCTGCTCTTTAATCATTAATTATGTGCTATATTGAATGTTTTCTTTCTCTGAAGGTAGATAACTAGAGAAGTTAGGAGTTCCTTGCTCTCTAGGGTTTGTTGGATAGTTGTTTTAAAGTTTACTTGATAGAGCTAGGTCAAAGAAGCTTATGGTTTGCCCTGTATTTTGATTCTTTTTTGATGCATAGTACTCTTATAGACTCTTCTTGTTATAGTTTATGTTAAAGGATTCTTAACTTCCCTTTAAACCTACTATGTTACATTCACAACTTAATGTTCATTTCACACTCACTAAACCTATTTAGATCCATTTGGCTTTGTTAAATTTCCCTATGAAACACCCTTGACCTATTGTTGTACTTTTAAAGACCTTTTGTAGACCCCATAGCCCAATGGTTTGAACCTCTCTCACTCTATCTGTTCTTCTTGACAACCTGTCCAACCAAACCAAACAAAAAAAAACAAACCCTATCCTTATAACTAGCCTAAAATCAACATCTTAAGAACAAAAAAGTCATATATTTTATACAAATATAGAGAGATCCCTCTGAGTCCAGGAAGGCTAGGTCCTAGGACTCCAAAGATTGGTTTTATGTTACCCTTGTCTATTTGGTCATTGCCAATTTTCCAAATTACAGGGACCTAACATAATGGCGATCATGGTGGGACTGAGTAAGTAACAGCTTCAATATTCCTTCAAAACTCAAAAATACCCTATTAAACTTAGATAAATCAAGTGTTAGCCAAGAATGATATCTGGTTGATTTTCCATAGTAACACAATGGAAAACATACTGGGGAACACTCATTAAAAATCTTAGTGTTACATAAAGAACTTAGAAAACCCATAAATATCTCTAGATTGGTAGCCAACTGTTGATGGTGGAAAAAAAACAAATCTTCAAAACCGTTAGCATCATCCACCTGGCGAATCCACTAGTTTCCAGTAGACCTAGTGACTCCACTGTTTCTATATACTCCACTGGGAAAATTACTTTACCATCAAAACTCAACAGAGCCAAATCCTCCTGCAATATTTGAAAATCCTGAAAGTATCCTTAGGAAGTCTCCTAGATCTAAAAATTCAAACTGTTAGAAGGCCTACCCATGAAGAAAGTTCCCTACTTGAAAATCTTATAGACTTGCTAAATATCTGGTTGCTGATGGTGGAAACAAAGTTGAGATCTTCCACCTGGCGACTCCACAACTCTCAATAGACCTAAATACTCCACTGGTAGAAGAATCTAGACTGGTTGAAAATATGCAGTGACCCTTTTTGATTAACAAAGATGGATTCAAGGATACAACAGAGATATGCTCCAATGAACAGAGATCACATCCTTGGATTCCCACACAAAATGCCTCAGATAAATTGGGGCAGAAACCTACCTGTTTTTCAAGATGAAAATTTTGATGACCCCTTGTTACATCTCATCAGATTTCATATACATACATGGAGGTTAAAGGTTGAATGGCATGAGGACTGCCTAATGAAAATTTTCATGGGGACATTAGAAGGGAAAGGAAGGGAATGGTATAAAGGCCTAGATCCTAGTAGTTTGTTTTCTTTAAAATATTTCCCCAAAGTATTTTATGAGCATTATAAAGAAAATTTTCCATCTTTATCATTAGCTGAAAATTGTTGTGATCAATTTGAAGATCTCATACAATACCTTGTAAAAATTGATGAAGATTTGGGAAATTGGCATCCTGAGGATCTATTAGAGGAAATTCATGCATTTCATACTCAAGTTAACTGTCATGACAATCAAGAGGAGTTGGTTGAGCATGAAATAAATCAAGGAAAAGAAGAGAATCCTTAGGATCTCTCTGAAAGGAAAATTGATGATTCAACTGCTCTTTTGTTTGAGGCTCAAGAAGACATTCAACCTCATGATCATTCACAAAAGGAATAAAATTGGGTTTCTGTCCAAATAAAGTAGAAAATTCCTCCTCTTTTAACTGAAGAAGAGGTGGAGTGTCTTTCTCAAAAGCATCCAAAGCACAACCAAATGGAACAAGAAGTAGTCCTAGATGAACTCCATGGTTTAAATCCTCATAGCTAGGTATTATTCAGAGATCCTTTTGCTGGTTACTTAGAAACATTTAAAGAGGGAGTAAAATATGCCAGGAACAACTTGATGTAGAGTTTAAAGAAAATTTGGAGCAGTACTGTTCAGAAGAAGACAAAACGAGAGTGGCCTTTTAGAATACCTAAAAGGCTGAATAAAAGGCAATCATCTAGTCACTTACCTGTTTGGCTGTATTCGAAAAAAGAGTTCACCTAATGTAGATATCATATACAAGTTAGATTAGGATAGATAGGTGTGAAAATAAGCTCAGAACTATGAGCGTCTATTTAATTTTAGATTGTTTAGAACAAAAAGAGAGAAAAAGAACAAAAAGAGGGCAGATGAAAAGAAGAGGTAAAGCCCCATAGTATCTTCGTTCCTACTTCGTAAATGTATAGGAAAACTATTAGGATCGTAATAGCTCATCCGATAAATCAATGCCACTAGTTTGAGAAAGAAAAGTCTTGTTTAGTCATATAGCCTAACCATGATTGAACATGTTTTAAATTTCTGTTGAAAAGTTAGAAAAGAAAGATTTTCCAAACCATTTAAACTTGGCTTATCAAGTAGACTAGATTAGAAAAAGATGCTGGTTCCCAAAACTTAAATCTGAACCAAAGAGAAAGGATAGGGATGAGTGAAAAATTTCAAATTATGATCCCTCAAGTTTCTAGTTTTACTTGTACAAAAATAAGATCTGTGTGCCACTTGTACAAGATGCCACATCTCATGAAAAATAAAACAACTTAACCTTGATTTGGTCATGCTTTAAATTTTGTGTTGATAGGTTAGAGAATGAAAATCTGTCAAACTGCTTAACCTTGATATATAAGTAGATTAGGTAGAGAATAAAAGAGTTAATTAGTCTAACCTGAGCTCTTGGAAGTGATAAGGGTAGAAGTAGATAGTTTTTATGATTTCAAAAGAAAAAAAAATGATGTCAAGGGTTTTCCAATCCAAATGCACCCAAGTGAAGAAAAAATGTTAGGGAAGGTATGATGGGTAGGTAGTGTTGATATTGAAGCAATCATGTTTTTTAGATTGCAGGATCACAGCTTCAAAGTACAACAACCAATCGACAAAGTGAAGAAAGAAGGATATGCCAAGTACAAGTAAGGTACTGATATTAAAGACTCACAGATATGAACTCTGAGGTTCTTGACACCTCCTAAAATGGAGTTGCCCTCCCCAAGTGGAGCCACTATTAGTCATCAATATTTTTCACTATCTTTAGATGACTATAGATCGGTTCTATATTTCTGAAAATAAATTTCCTTGAATATTGTGAGTTTCAGAAATCTCATTTCCTTCATTATCCTTATAGAAACTTTTTCACTATTGTATCAGATTCCCATTTCATGGTCACCCTGTTGCTCCTGCAAATACCTCATAAGATCATACCTTCAATTTTTACCCTCCTTCCCTGCCTATAACCTCATTATTCTATTTTTCCCCTGTCCATAAACTCCATTTTCCCTCCAGGGTTTCCTATAGCCTACTCATTCCCATGTTCCCCAGGTTCCTCAAGCATTGATGGTCTCAAAACGATCTCTGTAGGCTCTTTAGATAAATCAAGTACATTGGATTTTGGATCTTAAATAAAACACCTTTGACAATACTCTGTATTTTACTTGAAGCCTCCAAGCAAATTTTCAGTCAAGATTAGGTCAAAGAACCCTCCCACTAGGTCAATTAGGGTTTCACATGTTTTAAGGTCATCATTGGTGTTTCAAGCACTGCTTTTCCTTTTGCTAGAATCTGGCTCAGATGTAATAGAATGTTGAGACATGGTTATTCAAGAAAGACCTAAAATATTTCCAAAGAAGACTATCCCTTCAGTTCAGAGTCTGCACATGAGGAAAATGGACAAAGTTTGGCACTTCTGTAGGAGTGTTGAAAGTTGTGTTAGCAGAAGGTACTGATAAGGTAGGATATCTACTCCTACTGAAGATAAATTACAACAAGGGAAGGGGAAAACAACTTGGTCCTGTGAATAATTAGGGTTTATAAACTTGATGGTCTAGTTGAGTGCTAAACAATGACCACTTGCAGAGATGACCTAGAGGAGACACACAAAGCCACACATGAAGAAAGTCTGTAAAAAAAGATTGATAGAAATATGGAAAAAGGTGAGTTAATCTGGACAGAAATAAATGAACTTGAAAGGGCTATAGAGAACTTAGAAGACAACACTGATGATTGCTGTAAATCACTCCAGACACCTAGGGTTTTGGGAAAGTGGCCAGAGAAGGTAAAAATATGAGTTGAACTCCATGGTGGAAGCAAGAGAGGATTTTGAAGATGCCACTGTGTGATCAGATCCCAAATTTGTCAAAAATGATCTTATTATGCCTCAAGGAGAAAAGGGAAAGTCAAATTCATCATTTCATTTACCTGCAAGGCAAAACTGTAAAGAATATTAGTGAAAAAGGGAAAAAAGGGTTTCAAACCTTAGAAAGTGGGTTTTCATTATTAAATCAAATTCCCAAGTCTATAAAACTCATTTCACACTTCATATGAATCATTGTTCACTTGAAAAGAGTTAAAAGTTTCAAGGAGAGAAGAAATTTCGAGTTTCCAAGCAAATTCAGGCAATTTTTTTGTGGCGTTGCGCCCTCAGCTTGGCATTGCATGTCTAGGAAGTGGCGTTGCACCCTTGGATTTTTTCCTCCATTGAATGTATGAAGGCATTACGTGCATGGAAGGAGGCACTGCACACTGGGGAAGGCGCTCTGCTCTTTCCTGACACATATAATTCAATTTCCTTTTGGTGCCGCACCCTCAGAATAGGCGCTGCACGCTCAGCCTTGGCTCTGCACCCTCAGCATTGGCACTGCGCCCTTGGCCAGGAGGGTTCTCTAAGTGATTTAACCACTAAAATCACTCCAAAACACCTAGAAATCTCTGCCAAAGGTCCTCCAAGCATATTGAGGGGTAAGTACATGCTATACACTTATCTTCAAACAATTTTGGTGTTTTCCTAATAAATGAAATCAAACCCTAAGAGAAACCCTAAATTTCAAAGCTTGAAATCACTATTTGAACCTCATTTCATCTTCCTAGACAGAGTGGTAGTGATAGATATGGTATTCACACAGTTGGACGGTTTTCATTGAATTTTTTAGCCTGTCACTCATTCTCATACACCTATACCCTCACTCACTCATTCCATTCACTTGTAAAACTACCGTTTAATTACCATCCTTCATCTCATTTCCATTTACACTCTAGGGTTTTATAAAGGTAGAATTCACGATGTCAGAGGACAACGACAGTGGTGGTGAGGCTCAAATGCCAAGGAGGCATGATCACAAAGGAGGAAATATCAAAATATTTGAACCCCTCAGTACAAAAGAGCTCATGTCATCTCCCCTTGCTGTTTCATGTTTCAAGCATGTAGGATGCTTTGATTTTTGTGAAAAGGTGCAGCAGGTGAAAAACCACCCTAAGCTAACTAGACTCTTTATCATTAACTTGCATGAAAAAAAAGTTAACCTTGGAGGAGTCACCTTTGAGTTATCTACAGATGCTATTTCCAATGCCATAGGCATACCTAGTGTCGAGGAGAAATGGTTCAAGCAGGCCAATATTGACATGAGTTACTTTGAGCCATATCTTAAGCCTAGGTATAAAGACCACAAAAAATCCATCTTTCCTTTCTCTCACCTACTTGATAGATATGCACCTATGATGAAGATTATCATGGAGTAATTTACATGTGAAGGAAGGTTCTCCCGCCTTTACTCCTACCACATCAGGCTACTTATGCACTTTACTAAAGTGAGAATGATGCACATACCCTATTACCTCTACAGAAGCATTGATAAAATGTACTATATTGTGTAGAACAAAAACTACCCTCAGCATATGCAAAGCCTTTTCCATCACTCACTTATCAAGATGGTTGTTATGCACCAACTACAATAGAAAGCTATTCCATGGGAGATCTTCATTGCCAATGAGGTTCTTACTGCTCCACAAGGCCATCCTTAGCAAGACATTCCTTCATATTCTAACCCTCCCATCCCTATTTCTCCATCACTTCCTGCCGTTCCTACATCTCCACTTACTCACATTCCTTCACCCCATGATGACCCTTCCACTTCACCATCCACTCACATTCTTTCACCTAATGATGATCCTCCTTCATCACCTTTTCACAATCCCTCACCATCATCTCATGGTACTAGTGCATCAAATAGTAAGGCAAGTGACAATGAAGAAGATGTCAGTGAGGCAGAGAGCAGTGAAGTAGATGGCAGTGATGAGGGCAATGAGACACATGACACTAAGATGGTTGACATAGAGCCTTTTCCTTTGACCTATCAAAGAGGTCATAGGCAGGTGTTTTCTCCACAGATTTTGGAAGGGGCCCTGCCTTCATCATCAACAAAAAAACTTGACAAAGGTAAGGAAAAGGTTGTAGAGCAAGACATTGATGAAAAATAAGATGAACATGAGACTTAACAATAATTTCAGCTAATTCACCTTGACAGTGATGATGAAAATGAGGAGAGGATCAAAAACATGTTGCTTAAGAGAAAGGATGCCTAGATTAGGGATCTACAAGCAAAACTTGGTAGGGCTAAGAATGTAATAAACTTCCTTAAGTTGGAAAACCAATAGTTAGAGACAGAGAAAGCCATTTGTGATATTAGAGCTATCAGAGCTCGGAAAGAGGCTGGAAAAGCCAAGGCTAAGCTATATGAGGTCTTGGAAACTCATGATGACATTGAAGAAGAGGAAGAACAAATTCATAAGAGGAGTGTTATACTAAAAATGTCACCATGATGTTTTACTGTCTGTATGGGTTCGTCACTACTCATAAAATACTCCCTTAGAAGTCTACAAACATCAAGTTCCTAAAACCAAGCCTTGAAATTGAGAGAAAAGCTTATAAAAGTCATAAAAATACTTGTACCGCACTTTCTCTTAGTATTACCTGTGGTGCCACATCTGTTTCTTTTATAACATGCAGAACCGGCCACACTTTCTCTTCATTAAAGGTGCGGTTCCCTGTAAAAGGTAAAGTGAAGGCGGAAGTAAAATTTGGAAGCTCAGCTGGTTGAATTTGGAAGCTTCTTGAAGCAATTATTCGGTGTAAATTTCACTCCTTTCATGTACATTCATCCCTCCATTAAAGGAGCCTACCCCTTGGTATGTGGAACTTAATCCCTTGAAAGAGGATTCTATCCCCTCTTATTTGGAGTTGCAACCTATTCTCTTTTGCTATAAATCGAGGCCATAGTTCAGTCTTAAGGGGAGTTAGGCTTTGATATTTTTGAGGAGAATTGCTGGAGAAACTCAGACTCTCTTAACTGATTATCATATGGGAATGATTACACACTCATGTGTATGTTAGTCGAGAGAGTGGAAAGGCTTGTCAAAATAGAGGAAACACTTGTTTCGGACCCAGAAAGGACCTGTACGACATCAAGGAAAACACGGTTGTAAGGCTCCTTCTTTCATCAAAGATAATACAAATGGATCTTGTTTTCTCAATGAGTTGTTTATTTAAATGGCTTATTTCTTGAATTCCTTAATCGCCAAGATAGGTTTATGGTTTGTGAATTAATCTATATTATGCAGGTGCTTCTGATTCTTTCATGTTTTTTATTGCAGATCCCAAAAGGAGACGTATTCAACGCGACAGGAAATAAGACTACGATTAGCGTTGGACTACAGTTAAGTCCTAAATCCTTCATTATAGATAATTCTAGATCAAGTATAATCTAGAGAAAGTAGTTTAAATTTGTCTGTTTGTTGCTAGTTATCGTAAGATACTAGGGAGATCTATATTGTCCACAAGAACTATTTGTCTGTCCAACAAATTGACAACTCCACTGGGGAATGGAACTTGAACTTGGTTTTCTTTTATTTTTGACTTGTGAAACTATTTTTCTGATTTTGATTGATTGATACTGGCTTGGGTAATTTATTCCTGTAGAATCCTTGAAAAGTGCTTTAGAATTTTTTATTTTTCTTTAAGTTTTCTGGTCTCCGCACTTTGTCTTTAAGCACAGTGCGGTCAGCTCCGTTGTTTTTCTGTATACATAGTGCGGCACCACACCTGTTTACACTAAAACCTGCGAACCCTGAGAAATTAAAAAAAATAAATTAAAATTCTCTTTTCCAGGATTGGTTTGTAGGATTCTCAGTATATACCCAGACTTGTATGTTCTATCAGAAAGCTTTTTCTGAGAGTTTCTTTCAACATTTTTTAGTTTTGATTGATTTTCTACAAGATCTGTATGTTATAAGTGATTTTTGCTTTGTCTTCGTGTCACTCAAAAATTAGAAACCTCTGTATACCTTAGGTCACTGGTATTTCATTGTTTTCTTGCTGAGTCTTTGAATTCTTAACATAAATTACTTTATGAGAATTAGATCCCATTTTCTCATTTGAAAATATTTAATAATTTTTTCATTAACTTTTTAATTTCACTCAGAAAACCATAATTGGATTTTTTTGAGTTTTTGCTTATTTCAGCAAAGAATTTCTTAGTTTGATTACAAACTAAGCAAAACATCCTAAAAATATTTAAAGTTTTGATTTCAGATTTAATTCTTAGAATTTTTAGATCTCGAAATTAGTGTTTTTAGTTTTGAGTGTTATTTCTAGAAATTGTAGTTTTCTTTTGGAGAATGTTTGATTCTAGTTTTGATCTTGAAGAATAAAGGGATTTATTTTTGAGCAATTGATCATTCTAAGTTCTCATGAGATAAGATTTATTTTCATATGTTCTTGTTTTGAAGGAAATAATTGTTTTAAAAGATTGCATTTCTCAGCTCATTCTTTTAGATAGAATTCATTGAAAGGAAATGAATTGTTTCTCATAATAGATGCATTTTTAGTGTGTTTTGAGTCGGGTCACTACATATCATCAAAGTTTCACTTTTGCACCTATTGTCCTAAGAAATAGCCTATTAAAAGCAACGCTTAAATTAAAATCAATCTAGTAATTTTTATATTTCTAGGACTCTTTTCACCAACATAGCGTAGGCTAGTGTCTTGAAGTAGGGAGTAATTAACTCTCTGAGACAATTAAAAAAAACAAGTAGTTGATCTTGCGGTAGGAAAAATCCAATAGTATCTTGTATGCTCTGGGAAGCTCCTCCTAAAGGAGTCAAGCACGAGATCATATCCGAACCAGTGAGGTGATCAATTCTATCTCGTTGGGAACGATAGAAGATGTGTGCGTATTAACAACGGTAAACCTCGGATTGACCATTGTCGAGGAGCCTGGGGTCACTTGTCGGTATACCTTGGATTATGTCAAGGAGCCTTCAAGGGGATTGAGCTTTGTTACTTTTCCCTTGCGCGTATATCGGATCGTAGACTGTTCCCCAGGTATATTTGTTCCTGTTGGTGACCTTAGTGGCCATAAACTTTAAGATTTTTTCCTAAGGTGACGGTGGAGGAAATATCCCAGTATACCTGGAGCAGACGTCGACTAGACTCACTTGGACTCTCCGGAGGGTTATCTTCACTCGATATGGTTTAAGTGGAGAAACTTGCACCGTTCTGTTTCATTAAGCAGGTTGTCGGGGTAATTGTTCCAACCGCCATTTCTACATTAAATACTACGATGTTGGATTTCATCACCAACTAGTGTTTTTAGTGTGGGAATCTACTGTTTGTGTGTGGTTTGATCTCCTAGATTTTATAAGCGTTTGATAATTTTTTTTGTCTCCTTAGTGACTTTAGGAATTTTGATTGAAATTTTCTTTGATTGCGTGTGATTAATAATTTTTAATCGTGGCTGAATTACCAAGAAAATTGCATAGACTTTGTTAGAGTCGGTCTTTACATCCCTCCATCAGAGATCATTTCTCTTATTGCATTTCATTTTTAGGTGTCTCATTCCGCTCATTCATTTGCATTCCATTAGGGGCATGCCATTATCTGACAGAAGGGCTTTGTTCTCTCGTTTTCCCTCATGTTTGTACCTGCTGGGTTGGTCAAAATTTATCAAAATTTATCAAAGTTCAGTTCATGTCATTTACAGTCATAGATGGTTATTTTGGTCAAAAGAGTCATTTCACTTTCTAGGTCTAGGGTTTGGTCTTCAGAAATGTTAAATAATGCCCGCAGGCCATGAGGATGTTTTCAACAAGTTTTCATTTCAAGATTTTCATCGTCAAATATGCTCGAGGATGTTTCTTCTTCAAAACTCTGTTTTGAAGAAGAAATTGTCAAATTTGTTTTTGTAATAAATATGTATCTTTCCGCCATGAAGTACTTCACATGCAGACTCTGGTCATCCTTTGCCAAGGTTCAATGCCACCATCCCTACAAAAATCAACCAATTTCATCATTCAAGCTCAGAAAGTCAGTGAGGAAACAAAAAGACAGAGTTGTATTAAATGAAAAAGTGCCAAAACTAAAAACATTACAAAATGGGTTATTGAGAAGCAAAAATTAAAACCATCTCTATATGAGATATTTCTCCAAGATTATTAATCCATTTGCATCAAGAGTTATTGGGAAAAATCCAAGAGAAAATTCGGGTTGGAGTTCAAAGAACAAAACTGTGATTTTAGAAGGGCCGACTGTGTGTTTAAGTTAAGCGCGGCGCATTGGGATAGGTCGCGGCGCATCCACATAGCGCGGTGCATAGAGCCGAGATTCATAGTGTAATTTCCAATGGGCATGGCGCACCCACAGAGCGCGGCGCATTGGGCTTGTGCATGGCGCACAGAGACCCCAAGGCCAAAATCATCTTCGCTCCATCAAAACTCAATTCGATTCAGTTCATTTGTCTCCAAGTAAGTTGTGCATCCTTTCCATTTGATTTTAACTCCTGTTGGGTGCTATTTGGAAGGAGGAATTCAAAGAGGCTAAATGGTGAAAACATAACCTTATATCCATATCAAAATTTGCTCCAAGGGTTTGAAATTGGGTGTCAAAACTAGACTTTGTTGCCAAAACACTCTCATTCCATTTTCACTTGTGTTTCCTACCACTATTACACTATTGTCAGTATCCTTCCCCATTCCTTTTCATCCTAAGTTACTCGTATCATTCCATTCCCATTTCACTATCCCAAATCCTCTTATTCCCTATACTTATCCCTTTCTCCACATCACTTATAAATCCCCAAATCCCTAAGTCCCCCAAATAGTGACTGTCCTCACACTTAAATTTCACTTGACAGTCCTTTTCCCATTGTGATATTTCCTTGCATCCTCTCATTACATATGTGGCACACTTGATATTGAAAAACATACACAAAATCTTGTTTTCACCATACATATATCAGCACATACTTGTCAAACACCTTGTTTTCAGCACCATGTCAGAGACAAATTCATCATATGAGCAGGGATATGAGCAGGACAGTGATTCAACCGCAGAGGTGAATGTGCCGAGGAGGTCTCATAAAAGTGGCAGGCACGTCAGAGAGGATCCCACTTCTTTGGCTCAATTGCAGGCATGCCCGCTTGCAATGACATGCTTTCAACAACATTCATGTTTTCGGTATTGTGAGATGATTGCTCAGATTCAGCATCATCAGGAGTTGGTTCGCCTATTTGTTTTACATTTGCGTGATGGTCATGTAAACCTTGCTGGAGTGAACTTCACTTTGACACCAGAGACTATTTCTGAGGTGACCGGGATACCGAACATTGGTGAAGAGTAGAATAAGAGACAACAGCTGGATAGAGCATATTATGAGCCTTACATTAGACCTGGATATTTGAGGTAGCTGAGCAGGGTATTCCCGTTCCGATTTCTGAAGGAGTCTTATGCGCCATTAATGAAACTCATCATTAGATACTTCAGATGTGAGGGTAGATTCTCACGCCTTTATGCATACCATATTAGACTTTTGATGCATTTTACGAGCGTGAGACTGATGAGTATCCCATATTTCATGTGTCAAAACATAGAGCAGATGACTAGCCTTGTGCAGAAGAAGACTTCAGAGCAGCAACATAACAACATTTATCATTATGCGCTCATCAAAATCATTGTAGTACATCAGCTTGGATTGCAGGGTATCGCATGGGATGAGTTCATTTCCCGTGACTTCTTTACAGCCCCTCAGCCTCCTCCCGAGATTTTTCATGATGAGGGAGAGCCTTCACATCAGTTTGAGTTTCCCGAGACTGAGCCTATCAGTGGTCCAGTGTGCGTGACATATCAGAGAGGCCACAGAGCCTTATTTGCAGTAGCACGACGAGTACTATCTCCACATGGCGTGGAAGGGGTCTCGCCTTCGACATCAGCATAGGTACAGGTTCAAGACAGAGGCAAGAGGCCTATGCATGATGAGGGCCATTCAGGAGGCCAAGATATTGATTTTATATTGATTGATGTTGATTCGAGCTCTCCCAGATCAAAGCTGAAAGAAATCATCCAGGAGCAGAAAGCTGAGATCGACCCGCTGATCGAGAAATTACAGAGAGCTCAGTGGGTTATAAATTACTTGGAGCAGCAGAATAAACAACTGGAGGATCAGCAGACACTCATAGAGTTGCGGAAAATTCGCGAAGACCGAGAATTAGCCCGGAAGAGACCAGGTGACATGACACCATTTGAGCGAGATAATTGCCTTACGAGAGTCAAAATTCATCTGGAGAGGCTCTTGGAAAAGGCTAATAGAGACAAAGACATGCTCAGACATATGAAGAACCACTATTGGGCCCGCACACACGTTTGCAGAGCTAGGATGAAGATCCTGAACGCGAGGTTGAGAAGAGCACTGAAACGTCGGAAAAGGCCTGATCCACTCTGAATCTTGGCCGAAGCTTCCTTGACTGAGCATGAGACATGATGGGAGACCTTCACTCCGAATTTCAACAAATTTGGAGAAAATTTTGTCATTTTGAAAATTTTGGTTGCAAAACAGGTTTTTCCGCCCGACGCGTCGCGCCACCCGACGCGCGCTTATGATTGGGACATCTTCTGGAGGAAAAATTGGTATTTTTGGGTCTGTTATGGTAAATTATGCATGCTCAGGAATGGCTGAGAGATTTCATGAAGTTCTGGGTGGTCTTAAAGGTCAAAAACACTCCAAAAATGGCCTTTCTGCCACTTTTTGCACCAGCAGGAACTAGTCTTTGGAGATTGCAGTTTGGGAGGTGATAATGAACTCCAAATTGAAAAATTCCACTTGGGTTGGATAGCAGACATCCAGGGATTTCCAACGAGCTATCATGAGCTCAATTTGGACTTCAGGAAGTGCCCCAAAAATAGGCTCAAAGTGGCGCGACGCATTGAGTTTTCTGGCGCGACGCATAGATGAATTTTGCCCAAATTTCACTTTTCAGCTCAGAAATTCGGCCAGTTTGACTAGTTTCACTTTTGGATGTAATTATTGATCTATCTTGATGTAATTTTTTGGCTATGATGTAAATTTGGCATGTTTTTACTTGTTCTAGAGGATTCATTCACTAAAAAGTGAAAATCAATTAAATGGATCAGTTTCCTAGCATATAGAGGCAAGTTGTTTGGCTGCCTAGATTTTAGTTCCATGTTTAGAATTGGTTCAAACAGCTCCTAGAATGATGAGATAGACCCCTAGAGGCATGGGAAGGGGTTAGGATGGTCTATATATTGTATTTTCTGAGGCATTTTCAGGGTTGGATACTTGGGAAAAGTTTGGCACCACATTGTATATTCATTTCAAATTTTTGGCAAAGGAAAGACCAGAGTTTTGAAGCACTTGTTGGGATCCTTGTGGTTCTGAGTTTTGATGATGTTCTTCTCATGTTATTGTAAGTTTCATTAATGTTATATGTAGGCCATTTCCTTTCTCTTTTCTTCTGAATTAAACAAATGAGTAACTGAGGTAGAATTCATTGATTTGTTGGTGCTCCGCCTTAGACTTTTGTTTAGTTTTATATGTTTTTCGTCAGTTTGAAGAGGATCCTTGCACTCTCTTGCCCTCTTCAGCTCCTCAGCAGTCTTTTCAATCCATTCATTTGATCTAAGACATCAAAGCCACTGCCTACCTCGCCCCAACTTGAACTCTGCAAGAAATTGGCCTCATCCCCAAGCCTAAAAATTGTCTTTCCCCTTTTTCCAACAAAACCCCAAAAAATCAAAATAAAACCCTCCTATTTGTTTATATAGCCTTATATCAGTTGTTGTTTTAGTCATCTCAAGCCCCTTCTAATATTTTCATTAAGATTGACCTGAAGAGAGCCCTCTCCTGTCCTCGTAGGGCTAGCTACGAGGCTGAGCGTGGTTTGGTTTTGTCCTTTTTCTGCCTTACTTCAGCCTAAGGTGGATTTGGGAACTAAAATAGTGGAGACTCCGTTGGGGACAAAAATGTTTTGCTTGTTGGTGTTATTTGTTTCATAAGTTACAGACGGAGCCTGAAGTTACGCTAGGTAGCTTTCGAAACGCTTTTGCCTTGCATTGGCGGAAGTAGATAAACGCTGCTTCAGTCAATCTCCGGTTTAGCTTGTGAACGTGACATTTGGCTTGTGAATTACCCCAGTATATTACATCGTTCTAGACTTTTGGGTGATTGATTCTAGAATTTGATAGGCTGAAATAGATCGGTTTTATCCTTTGATTTTTGAATAGATCAACACATTGGCTTCCATAAGACATACTAGATCAAATTCTGATCCTGATCCGCCTCCAGTGTATGAGAATCCTAATCTGATTTCAAGAATCCTCTGTCGAGAAAGTTCTGTGATCCCTTTGTTTAAATCTCATTCATACCCGACTGTATTTAAATTCATTGAAGATATTGAGTTTGATGATCAGTTCGAGTTGTCATTGTTTGAAACTAAATCTGAAAGTGCTACTGGTTCTACCGTCATAAATCCTGAGTTTATCAAGTATCTTGAGGTTCAACAAGCTAATAGATCCATTGATAATTACATCCTGAACCTTCAGAACTCTATTGTGGCAACGAATATCCCTGAATTCATAGAGTCTGCATTTGAAACTCTTGGTCCATCAGTAGTTACATCTGATTCACAAGTTCACGCTGAACCTTCTTTCATTCCTACCATTCCCGTACAACCATTGATATCTGATCAGCAATCTGCAGTAGTTTCTCCTCCATCTCCACCACATACACCTCGTACACCTACTGCTCCTACTCCACCCATTTCTCCAAGACAAATCATAAATCCACCAAGAGCAATGGCCGCTAGATTTGCACCTCTTGCCTTGCCAGCAAACTTGGATCCCATGCCCACTGATTATCAGAGTAAAATCCCTTTGTTTGATGGTACTCCTCAGAGTGTTCCTTCTCAGCAGCATATTGATAGAATGACAGAATTCTTTGATCTCCATGAAATTGATGAAGAGAATGTCTCCATGAGATTGTTTGTGCAAACTTTTGGAGGTGAGGTACGTAAATGGTTCAGAGCTTTGCAGCCCAGGAGTATTAATACATTAGAAGAGCTTCAGAGATAGTTTCTAGATCGATGGGAAATGAAGAAAGATCCACTTCAAATCACTTCTGAGTATACCAAGATCAAGCGCGATCCTGGTGAGTCCGTCCAAGACTATATTATCAGATTTAATGCGGTTTATAATGCTATTCCTGATGATTTGAGGCCGTCTAAGAAATCAGCTTTGCTTAAGTTCCCGGATGGTTTTGATCCGGAGATGGCTTATTCATTACGAGACAGAGATCCGCCCACTTTATAGGACATGCAGAAGATTTCTGTGAGTGTTGAGGCAAATTTGAATGACAAGAGAGCTAGATTGAAAGCATAGAAGAAAGTTGTGATAAAAAAAGAAGCTTCTACATCTACATCAGATCAGCTACTTCGTAAAGTGGAATTTTTTTTCGAAAGGTTCACTCCTGATAGGCCTGAACCGCAGATTCGAAATCCCAATTTCCATGGTCAGCAATAGCCCCAATTTAGGATCAAACAGCGAGAACAACGAGCACAAGAATCAGCAGCCCAACAGCAAGTAAAGACACCTCTTCAGCAGAATTTTGTTGGTCAGGATTCAGATGATGAAGATGATGTAGTAGGGGAGGAAAATCAATTCTTTACTCTTGATGATCTTCCCATTTATATCACCGAAGATGAGGAGTATGCAGAAATTTCAGCGGTACAAAGAGACGAGGATTTTATCTTGGCTAATGATGCAGCTCTTGAAGAAGAGTCAGATGAGTATCAAAGAGGTTATATGAATGCCTTGTCAGCCCAGCAGAAGCAATATTCTCTCAGAAACAGAGATGTGCCTGTCAATCCAATCCAGAAGAGAAAGGAAGTTTTAGCACCTAAAAACGATTCACCTGTTGCACAAAAGAAAGCAAAAGAGATAGTTGATCCCGCTGCCACCAAGTCATCATCAGCAGAAAAGTCAAATCAGCCAATTACAACGAGGGAGAAGGCTGAAAAGAAAAATGTTCCAGCCAAAGAGATCGAAAATACTTCAGCCTTTAGTTTGGAGAATTATATTTCTAAATTAAAGGTATCCATTCCCTTGATTGAATTAATGAGGAACAATAGTTATAAGGGTCAAGTTTCCAAAATTTTGAATTTCGATCCCATGTCTGATATGGTGAATATTCAAAATGATCAACTGGAACTAATATTTGGACCAGCTTTAGATGGTGAGTCTCCGGACAGCGAAGTGCTTCCTTTTTATATCAGTCTTCGATTGCATGAGTTTGTATTGCATAATGCCATGTTCGATTCCGGTGCTTCCCATAATCTTATGCCGAAAGCAATCATGGAGAAGTTGGGTTTAGACATCACTAGGAAGTACCATGATCTTTATTCATTTGATTCTAGCAGAGTGAGATGTATTGGGCTCATTAAAGACTTGGTTGTAAGTTTGGATCAGATTCCTACAAAGAATGTTTTGATGGACGTTGTTGTAGTAGACATTCCTCCGAGATTTGGTATGTTGCTTTCCAGATCTTGGGGAGCCAAATTGAAAGGGACATTACAATTAGATTTTTCCTATGCGACGATTCTTGTGTTTGGCCAAATGAGAAAATTGTACCGGGAACAAAAAATGAACTATATGATTACAACCAAGGAGAAACCGGTTAATCATCCGATTAATTATGTACATACAGATTTAGAGTATTTTGTTTTGTTTGTCGATATTTTCAATGATGTAGATAGTCAGTTAGTTCAAGCAGAAGATATTCCAGAGATTACCGAGAATTTTAGAGAATTTTTGCAGAATGAAAGGAAAAAACCGGAAAGCACAGTTGAGAAATCAACTAAATATAGTGGACAACAAGTAGAAAAAACAGAGCTAGCACAATTTCAACACTTAGAGGATGATGAAGAGGGTCTATGGACCATGGATTTCGATGGTGCAGTCGGGAGTGATGGTGCTGGAATTGGTATTTGGGTACGCAGTCCTTTTTCCGCTCCAAATAAGGTATCGAGCAATGTACGGGTATGTTCTTACAAAGTAGCATTTGATTGTTCAAACAATGAAGCGGAGTATGAAGCTCTGATTGCTGGCCTAAAGATTCTTAGAAAGCTGAATGCTAAGAGAATTGTAGTCTATGGAGACTCCGAATTGGTGATTAAGCAAGTAAAGGGTGAATATCAAACGAAACATCCCCGGATGCGGGCTTACCGGAACGCTGTCCTTGATATTTTGAAGCAGTTTTCAGATTATACCTTGACTTGTATTCCTCACATTCAAAATGGAATTGCAGATGCACTTGATAAGGCAGCAAGTAACTTGAATATCCCAATGAATTCAAGTAATAAATTCGAGATCCATGTGAAGCACCGTCCTACCGTCCCGGATAATCAAAGATGTTGGCAAGTTTTCCAAGATGATGATGAGATTAATGATTTTCTGCAAAATAAAGGGAAGTTCATAGATACCTCAATTGATGTAGAATATGATGATGGTGATGATGTTCAAGTCAATCAAATGGAAGTGTTGCAGCTGAAAGATAACGTTATTCCTAAAGGTTTGATACCTTTAGAAGAGCTCTTCAATCAGGATGATGTGGCTAAAAAGCCAACCTTACGGCCGACTGAAAAAGGAGTTGAAGATGTAAATATTGGAGCAGCTGAAGACCCCAAGACGGTGAAGTTATCCAAATCATTGCCACCAAAGGTAAAAGTTGAATGTGTGAGTTTGTTGTCTTCATTTACTGATGCTTTCGCTTGGGATTACTCAGATTTAAAGATGTATGACACCAATATAATTCAGCACACTATCCCAATCAAGCCTAATCAGAAGCCTTTCAGACAAAAGCTAAGAAGAATCAATCCGAAGTTGCTGTCATCAATTGAGAAGGAGGTAAACATGTTGTACAAAGCAGGAATCATTGTTCCCATCAGATTTTCTGATTGGATTTCCAATTTAGTGCCAGTGCGGAAAAAGACAGGTGAGATTCGATTGTGTATTGATTTCCGAAATCTGAACAAGGTGTCATTGAAGGACAATTATCCATTGCTAAGATGGATCATATATTGCAGCGAGTAGTTGGAGCATCTCGCATGTCACTACTCGACAGTTATTCTGGATATAAGCAAATTTTGGTCCAAGAGGACGACCGTGACAAAACAACATTCACCACTCCGTGGGGGACATTCCACTATGCCAAGATGCGATTCGGTTTGAAGAATGCTGGTGCGACTTTCCAGCAAGTGATGGACATGGCTTTTGCGAATGAGAAAGATGTTTTCCTTGTTATATACCTTGATGATTTGACGGTATTTTCCAATTCAGATGAAGAGCATATGTATCACTTGAAAGTTGTCTTTCAAAAGTGCAGAAAATATGGTGTCTCGCTTAATCCTAAAAAGAGCTTATTTGCCATGGATGAAGGCAAATTACTTGGTCACATTATTTCAAAAGATGGCATTCGTATTGATCCAGCACGTGTTGAAGCAATTTAGCAAATTGACCCTCCCAGGAACAAGAAGGAGATTCAGTCTTTTAATGGTAAGATGAACTTTTTACGTCATTTTGTCCCTAAACTTGCTGAACATTTAAGAGAAATAAAAAATATGTTGAAAAAGGACAGCCAAGTGAAGTGGACTGAAGAGGCGGCAAAGTCCTTTAATTTAGTGAAGTTGGCACTATCTTCAGCTTCGGTGTTAATCAGCCCGGATTACACCCAAGAATTTATTTTGTTTTCCTTTGCTTCAGAACATACCATGGCAGCTGTGTTAATGCAGAAAAGAGATGGACATGAGAAGCCCATAGCATTTTTCAGTCGAACTATTAGAGACGAAGCATTGAAATACAACATCATTGAGAAGCAAGCTCTGGCACTGGTAAAAGCATTAAAGGATTTCCGGGTATACATTTTGCATTCCCATATTTTGGCTTATGTTCCTAACGCTGCCGTGAAAGATGTTTTAGTACAGACTGATCCGGAAGGAAGACGTGGCAAGTGGATTGCAGCTTTGCTAGAATATGATGTGGAAATAAGGCCCACAAAGCTTATCAAGGGACAGGGGCTGGTGAAACTTATGGCTGAATCGAATTTGCACGCATTAGACATAAATATGACTGCTGCTATGTCTGATGAGGATGAGTAGAATTCGCCACTTCAGGTATCGGAAATGTTTGTTGCTTCCCCATGGTATTCAGATATCATCTATGTTCTTCAAAATTTGTCATCACCGCCCGGCATGACTAGAAACAAAGGTAGAACTTTGAAACTGAAGGCTGCAAAATTTTGTATTTTGAATTCTGCACTTTATTGGAAAGATCCAAGTGGTGTTTTATTTAATTTTTTGGTGGAGGAAGAAGCGAAGAAGGTAATGGAGGATTTCCATAGAGGAGACTGCAAGGGTCATCATTTTTGGAAAACAACAGCCAATAAGATTTTGAGAGCAGGGTACTATTGGCCGACATTGTTTGCTGATGTGTATAAAACAGTCAAAGGCTGCCATGAGTGCCAGATTTTCGAAGGAAGATAGAAATTACAGCCATTTCCACTCAAGCCTATTGAGGTAAGCGCCCCTTTTCAGCAGTGGGGTTTGGATTTCATTGGGGAGATCCATACTCCTTCCTCAGGACAGCACAGATGGATTCTAACAGCCACCGATTACTTCACGAAATGGATCGAAGTAGTTCCCACAAGACAAGCTACCGATTCGGTAATCATTTCTTTCCTTGAAAACAACATTTTGTCTCGTTTTTGTTGCCTGAGTAAATTGATCACTGATAATGAAGCAGCTTTTAAATCAAGAAAGATGATTGAGTTTTGTGCTAAGTATAAAATTATTTTGGGGCATTCAACCGCCTATCATCCGCAAGGCAACGGTTTGGCGGAATCTTCCAATAAATCTCTAGTCAATATCATTAAAAAGTTGCTGGACATAAATAAGAAGATTTGGCATAAGAAGCTGGTAAATGCGCTATGGGCTGATCGGGTGAGTCAAAAGAATTCCATTGGTATGTCCCCCTTCGAGTTAGTTTATGGAGTAGATACAGTCTTTCCTACCTCACTTGCTGTTCCGGTGGTCAAGCTTCTTCAGGAAGCTGGTAGTGAAGAAAGCCATATGCAAAGAAGGATAAATCAGATGATTCATTTGCAGCAAACGAGAGAAGAAGTCTTCCAAAACACATTCAAATTGCAAGAGAGAATCAAGAAGATCTATGACAGGAAAGCGAAGGCGGATAAATTCCAGTTGGAGGAAGTGGTACTGAAGTGGGATGCTAGGAATGAGGACAAAGGTAAACATGGTCAGTTTGAAAATCTCTAGAAAGGTCCATTCAAGATTGCAGCATATTGAGGTCAGAACACCTTTCTTTTGAAGGAGATGAACGGTGAAGACTGTCCAGGAGGGCCGGTTAATGGTCGGCTGCTCAAGTGGTACCATTTCTAAGATGTTTTCTGCTGATCACATTGTCATTGTACATATCATTTATTTCAATTTCATTGTAAGTGTGCACTGTAGTCTTTTCTTCAGTTTGGGGCCCGAAGTGAAGGCTATAATTCTGAAGAAGGATTTCAGTTTTGGTTTGAATCTGTTTAGTCGGTTTGGTTCAGTCATTTCTGTTTTAAAGGTTGAGTCAGTTTGAGTCAAAGTTTCAGTCAAATAAATTCAGTCAACAATCTTGAGTTGTTTTGTCAAAATAATGGATTCCATAGCCCAATGGAAGAAGGCACTGGTCTGCTCTCCCAAAGATCTGCTGTTCTTGGCACCTCCAAGGAGCTACCATCCCCATTGGAGCCAATGTTAGAGTCGGTCTTTACATCCCTCCATCAGAGATCATTTCTCTTATTGCATTTCATTTTTAGGTGTCTCATTCCGCTCATTCATTTGCATTCCGTTAGGGGCATGCCATTATCTGACGGAAGGGATTTTTTCTCTCATTTTCTTTCATGTTTGTACCTGCTAGGTTGGTCAAAATTTATCAAAATTTATCAAAGTTCAGTTCATGTCATTTACAGTCATAGATGGTTATTTTGGTCAAAAGAGTCATTTCACTTTCTAGGTCTAGGGTTTGGTCTTCAGAAATGTTAAGTAATGCCCGCAGGACATGAGGATGTTTTCAACAAGTTTTCATTTCAATATTTTCATCGTCAAATATGCTCGAGGATGTTTCTTCTTCAAAACTCTGTTTTGAAGAAGAAATTGTCAAATTTGTTTTTGTAATAAATATGTATCTTTCCGCCATGAAGTACTTCACATGTAGACTCTGGTCATCCTTTTCCAAGGTTCAATGCCACCATCCCTGCAAAAAATCAACCAATTTCATCATTCAAGCTCAGAAAGTCAGTGAGGAAACAAAAAGACAGAGTTGTATTAAATACAAAAAGTGCCAAAGTAAAAAACATTACAAAATGGGTTATTGAGAAGAAAAAATTAAAACCATCTCTATATAAGATAGTTCTCCAAGTTATTAATCCATTTGTATCGAGAGACTTAAGAAAATCCAAGAGAGAGGTCGATGTTGAAGTGTGGAGGGACGAAACTCTGAGTTTAAAGGGCCGATTGTGTGTTTGAAATCAGTGCGGCGCATTGGGATAGGCCGCGGCGCATCCACAGAGTGCGGCGCATAGAGCCGGAGTTCATCGTGCATTTTCCAAAGGGCGCGACGCACCCATAGAGCGCGGCGCACAGAGCCCCAAAGGCCAAACTCATTTTCGCTCCATCAAAACTCAATTCGATTCAGTTCATTTGTCTCCAAGTAAGTTGTGCGCCCTTGCCATTTGATTTTAACTCCTATTGGGTGCTATTTGGAAGGAGGAATTCAAAGAGTTTAAATGGTGAAAATATAACCCTATATCCATATCAAAGTTTGCTCCTAGGGTTTGAAATTAGGTGTCAAAACTTGACTTTGTTGCCAAAACACTCTTATTCCATTTTCACTTGTGTTTCCTACCACTGTTACACTATTGTCAATATCCTTCCCCATTCCTTTTCATCCTAAGCTACTCATATCATTCCATTCCCATTTCACTATCCCAAATCCTCTTATTCCCTATACTTATCCCTTTCTCCACATCACTTATAAATCCCCAAATCCCTAAGTCCCCCAAATAGTCACTGTCCTCACACTTAAATCTCACTTGACAGTCCTTTTTCCCATTGTAATATTTCCTTGCATCCTCTCATTACATATGTGGCACATTTGGCATTAAAACATACACAAACTCTTGTTTTCACCATACATATATCAGCACATACTTGTTAAACACCTTGTTTTCAGCATCATTTCAGAGACAAATTCATCATATGAGCAGGGATATGAGCAGGACAGTGATTCAACCGCAGAGCTAAATGTACCAAGGAGGTCTCATAAAAGTGGCAGGCACGTCAGAGAGGAGCCCACTTATTTGGCTCAATTGCAGGCCTGCCCGCTTGCAATGACATGCTTTCAGCAACATTCATGTTTTCGGTATTGTGAGCTGATATCTCAGATTCAGCACCATTAGGAATTGGTTCGCCTATTTGTTTTACATTTGCGTGATGGTCATGTAAACCTTGCTGGAGTGAACTTCACCTTGACACCAGAGACCATTTCTGAGGCAACCGGGATACCAAACATAGGTGAGGAGTGGAATAAGAGACAGCAGCTGGATAGAGCATATTATGAACCTTACATCAGGCCTGGATATTTGAGGCAGCTGGGCAGAGTATTTCCATTCTGGTTTCTGAAGGAGTCTTATGCACCATTAATGAAGCTCATCATCAGATATTTCAGTTGTGAGGGCCGGTTCTCACGTCTTTATGCATATCACATCAGACTTTTGATGCATTTTACGAGAGTGAGACTGATGAGTATTCCATATTTCATGTGTCGAAACATAGAGCGGATGACTACCCTGGTGTAGAAGAAGACTCCAGAGCAGCAGCATAACAACATTTATCATTATGCGCTCATCAAAATCATTGTAGTACATCAGCTTGGATTGCAAGGCATCGCATGGGATGAGTTCATTTCCCGTGACTTCTTTGCAACCCCCCAGCCTCCTCCCGAGATTGTTCATGATGAGGGAGAGCCTTCACATCAGTTTTAGGTTTCTAAGACTGAGCCTATCAGTGCTCCAGTGTGTGTGACATATCAAAGAGGCCACAGAGCCTTATTTGCAGCAGCACGACGAGTACTATCTCCACCAGGGGTGGGAGGGGTCTCGTTACCTTCATCAGCAGCGCGAGTACTATCTCCACTTGATGTGGAAGGGGTCTCTCCTTTGACATCAGCATAGGTACATGACAGAGGCAAGAAGCCTATGCACGATGAGGGCCCTTCAGGAGGCCAAGACACTGATTTTATATTGATTGATGTTGATTCGAGCTCTCCCAGCTCAAAGCTGAAAGAAATCATCCATGAGCAGAAAGCTGAGATCAATACGCTGACCAAGAAATTGAAGAGAGCTCAGCGGGTTATAAATTACTTGGAGCAGTGGAATAAACAACTGGAGGATCAGCACACACTCATGGAGCTGCAGAAAATCCGTAAAGACCGGGAATTAGCCCGGAAGAGACCAGGTGACATGACACCATTTAAGCGAGAGACTTGCCTTATGAGAGTCAACATTCATCTGGAGAAGCTCTTGGCGAAGGCCAATAGATACAAAGACATGCTCAGACATATGAAGAACCACTATGGGGCCCACACACACGTTTGCAGAGCCACGATGAAGATCCTGAAGGCGAGGTTGAGAAGAGCACTGAAACGTCGAAAAAGGCCTGATCCACTCCAAATCTTGGCCGAAGATTCCTTGGCTGAGCATGAGACATGATGAGATACCTTCACTCCAAACTTCAACAAATTTGGAGAAAATTTTGTCATTTTGAAAATTTTGGTTGCAAAACAGGTTTTTCCGCCCGAAGCATTGCGCCACCTGGCGTGCGCTTATGATTGAGAGATATTCTGGAGAAAAACTGATATTTTTTGGTTTTTTATGGTAAATTATACATGCTCAGGAATGGCTGAGAGATTTCATGAAGTTCTGGGTGGTTTTAAAGGTCAAAAACACTCCAAAATGGCCTTTTTGCCACTTTTTGCACCAGCAGGAACCAGTCTTGTGAGATTGAAGTTTTGGAGGGGAAAATGAACTCCAAATTGAAAATTTCCACTTGGGTTGGATAGCAGACATCCAGGGCTTTCCAACGAGCTATCATGAGGTCAATTTGGACTTTAGTAAGTGCCCCAAAAATAGGCTCAAAGTGGCATGGCGCATTGAGTTTTCTGGGGCAGCGCATAGAGGAATTTTGCCCAAATTTCACTTTTTAGCTCAGAAATTCAGCCAGTTTGACTAGTTTCACTTTTGGATGTAATTATTGATCTATATTGATGTAATTTTGTGGATATGATGTAAATTTGGCATTTTTTTACTTTTTCTAGAGGATTCATTCACTAAAAAGTGAAAATTGAGTGAATGGATTAGTTTCCTAGCATATAGAGGCAAGTTGTTTCGCTGCCTAGATTTCAGTTCCATGTTTAGAATCGGTTCAAACAGCTCCTAGAATGATGAGATCGACCCCTAGAGGCATGGGAAGGGGTTAGGATGGTCTATATATTGTATTTTATGAGGCATTTTCAGGGTTTGACTCTTGGGAAAAGTTTGGCACCACATTGTATATCCATTTTCAGATTTTTGGCAAAGGAAAGACCAGAGTTTTGCAGTACTTGTTGGGATCCTTGTGGCTTCTGAGTTTTGATGATGTTCTTCTCATGTTATTGTAAGTTTCATTAATGTTATTATGTATGCCATTTCCCTTCTCTTTACTTCTGAATTAAACAAATGAGTTACTGAGGTAGAATTCATTGATTTGCTGGTGCTCTGCCTTAGACTTTTGTTTAGTTTTATATGTTTTTCGTCAGTTTGAAGAGGATCCTTGCACTCTCTTTCCCTCTTCAGCTCCTCAGCAGTATTTTCAATCCATTCATCGAATCTAAGACATCAAAGTCGTTGCCTACCTCGCCCCAACTTGAACTCTGCAAGAAATTGGCCTCATCCCCAAGCCCAAAAATTGTCTTTCCCCTTTTTCCAAACAAAACCCCAAAAAATCAAAATCAAACCCTCCTATTTGTTTATCTAGCCTAAGATCAGTAGTTTTTTAGTCATCTCAAGCCCCTTTGAATATTTTCATTGAGATTGACCTGGAGAGAGCCCTCTCGTGTCCTCGTAGGGCTAGCTACGAGGCTGAGCGTGGTTTGGTGTTGTCATTCTTCTACCTTATTTCAGCCTAAGGTGGATTTGGGAACTAACGGACTTCAGGGGAAACCCCCTGAGTATACACCAAGCCAACTTGAAGGACTGCGAGCTCTGGTACTGCATACAATCAGTAGAATTAGATCAATAGAACTAGGAGAATCATCCAGAATTACTCATCCTGATTATCATGAAGTAAATCAATCACAAACAGCAGAATATATTCAAGAGCCAATTTCAATTTCCAAAATCACTGACATTGCTTCTGCAACCAGTGAATTAGCTGAAGAACCTGAAATTTCTAAGCCAGAAACTGCACCTGTTGTGTTGGAATCATCTTCAGGATTTGTTACTTTGACTTCTAGTGATCTTGATTCACCTAGAGTAAGACATCGCATTACCAAAAATATTCCTTTTGATCTCTTATGTATTGAAGAACTTGTTGGTCCAGACGAAGACGTAGTTCTTCCCGAAACCCAAGAAACTTTGAATCTTAGAGAGCGTGAATCAATATTCTACAGTCCTTCTAGAACTGACGCTTGGTATTTATCATTGATAGATTTTTTACAAAACATAGGTCTTACTTATTCACCACCCCGAATTCCTTTTTACCCTACACCAAGAGGTTATCAACCTTCATTAGCTATGTCGGGTGAGTCATCTATGTTTTCTGAATCTTCGGAAACATTTTTATACAGTGGTTCGTTTGTTCCTCCGGGATACCAATCACTCTCTGGTACCTTCTCAATATCAACTCCTCAACCAATTGAACAAGTGTTATCATCTGGTACAAATGAAACAAACACTAGCATGTTGAACACATAACAGATTTTTATGTTGTTTGGCAATATTCCAAATCCTCAACCTTAAGGAATTCAGTTACTGCCTGGGGGGCAACCTCAAGGAAGTCAGTTACCGCCTGGGGAGCAACCTCAATGTAGTCAGTGCCGCCGGTGTCGCTGAGGTTAATTTTTACACACGGAGGTCCAAGCGCAGACAATGTTCCTTCACGGGGATCTACCTCAGGCAGTACATACCTCAAGTTCAATATCAACCCTAAGGATAGTACATACCTCAAGGTCAAAATCAGCCCCAAGGACAGTACATACCTCAAGGTCAATATCAACCCCAAGGACAGTACATACCTCAGGGTCAATATCAACCCCAGATTCCGTACGTGCCTCAGAGTCAATATCAACCTCAGGGTCAATACCCAGCTCAAGGTTTTCAACCTCCTTCAGGTCAACCATTACAAGGAGCTGGAAATTTGCCAATTAATTATCAAATGTACGTTCAACCTGGTTATGGTCCTTCATATGCACAATCTTCTATGGGTCAATACCCCGGAATTAATATGGTGTGGGATCCATCTCAAATTCAACAGACTTTACAACCCAATGTGCAGTTACCTAATCAACCTGGACAGCCCGTAGGTTCTGGTCCAACCCAGCAACCTGTCCAGCCTACCATTCAAGTCTCTCCACCTGGTTTTGTTCAGCAGCCTAGGCCTAGTACACCTAGAACTCTGCCTCAAACTTCTGTTGCTGCTGCAACTTTTGTTCAACCAACCACACCTATTTCTAGAGTATCTGCAGCTCCTGTTTCTACTACCCCTGTATCAGGGCAAATTCCTCAAGTATCTGTGCCACAGTCAGGACCTACGATTTAGACTACGACCCAGAAGCCTACAGGACAATCTGATATGAGTATGGTTCTCACTAGTCAACCACAATTTACTTATCAATCGTACCAGGGGCAGTATCAATTTGGACATACTACACAAAATCCAACATATCAGTATCAGCCGTATCCTGGGTATACTTATCAAGTTCCTCAACAACCCCAGTATAGTCCGGTTAATCCTTGTTATCCAGGAGGTTTCACAATTCCCAATGAAAATTCAATTCCAGGATATCTTGGATATCCTCCTCCTGGAATTGGTTTGATCACACAAGGTTATCAAGACCCTAGCCGTCGATTACCATTCATAGCAACTTTAGATTTACCTGATTTATCACGCCTTACGATTGATCCGATCTTTTATCTTCCGTATTGGCCACCGATACCTAATAAGTTTCCCAGTGATATTCCAAAGTTTGAAGGTAAGTTAGGAGAAGATCCATCTAATCACGTTATGAATTATCACCTCTGGTTTGCATCCAATTCATTAATTGATGATTCGATTTAGTTACATCTTTTACAGAGTACTCTCATTGGTATAGTTGCCAAATGGTACATTGAGTTACCACGAGGCTCATTTAATAATTTTAATGCACTAGCTATTGCTTTCTTAACCCATTTTCAGTTACCTGTCAGATAAGACAATGGTACGTAATTGTTGACCTCATTAAAACAATCTACATCTACGTACATATTTGATCATATTCATGAATGGAGACGTAGGAGATGTTTGGTGAAAGTCTTTATTCCGGACCAAATTTTGGCTGAATGGTTCATCAAATCGTTATTTCCAAAAATTACTGAAGATGTGGCCAAAGGAGGCATTGTTACAGAAGAGCAATTCATTGCTCAAGCTTAGTACCTTGACCTTGTATATACACAGTCAGGTACTCTGTATGAAAAAATCCCCGATTTACCAAAACCTGGTCAATTAACTACAACTCCTTCAGGCTCTCATGCCGTTGATGGTGTAAATGGTTTTGTTAACACTGGCAAGAGTAAGAAGAAATCTTCCAAGACGACTTCTCCTATTATAACTTTACCCGATTCACCCAAAGGAGATTCTTTCATTGAAACTTTCGCCGATATTCATGTTGTAGAATCATCTACAGCCAAACCTAAAACTGGTGGTAAGAAGAAGGGTAAGAATAAAAACAAAAAATCATATTCAAAAGATAAAAATGATAAAACTAAACCAACTGACGATAAACGAAAACCTCGTTATCCTTGTCTGATCTGTGATGAGGATCATTTTACTAAAGAGTGCTCGCATAGAGCTGAGGTATCGAAATTCGTTAAGGGTTCGTCCACACCTGCTATCTTGAAGGATCCTTTTCCTACCCAAGATAGTAATATGATTGGATCTTCCTCGAATACACTAAAGGATATCTTGACGGTTGTGACGCGATCGCAAGATTATGGTAGTAAAAATCCTGTTGGTGGTATAGAAGTAGAAAATTCTAATTCAGCATCAACTACATCTCCCTCAGTTTCTGATCCGCTACAGATTGAGAAACTGAATCCTGACTTAGTAATCAAACCGCCTGCTAAAGGTGTACTTCGTAAATCAGCTTTCAAGCCACATGCGAGAGCTGCTTAGAACTACAATATTGTTGAAGACTTGGCAATTTCCCCTTCAGCAATGTCAGCTTTGGAAGTGCTGCAATCATGTCCAGCCCAAAGAAAATTACTATTGCCATCCATAGGAGTCGTAGACCTTCAGGATTCGAACCTAATGATCTTCGATTTAGAGAATTTTACACTCTGCCTACCCCATCAAATGGCTTTTCAGATTCCAGTAATATTCAAAAACAAATGTTGCTTTCGTACTATTGTTGATGAAGGGGCTTCTACATGTATCATGTCATTAAAATGTTGGAAATCACTTGGTTCTCCGAAAATTAACCAATCGCCGACTATCCTCAAAGCTTTTTATGGAATAGGTTTCTATCCGTATGGTATTTTACAGGATCTACCAATAGAGGTCGAAGGAAAAACCGTTAATCTAGATGTGGAAGTGGTTGATGCCCCTCTAGATTACAACCTTCTCCTGGGTCGCAGTTGGTCTTACACCATGACTGTTGTTGTATCATTGGTCTTTCGTCTCATCATGTCTCCTCATAAAGGAAAGATCATTAAAATAAATCAGCTCTCGTATTATTCATCCGACTCAGCCGCTACTGATAGCATCCAACATGTCAGAAAATTGACTATCCCTTATAAAGATGTTGAAGTAGGTTTAATTAAATATTCTGTTTTACTGGGAACTTTTTCCCTGCCTGCTTCCGACGTACCACCTCCTATTGCTAATATCAATATGATTACATCAAGTACTATTTCCTTTGATGATCCTTGGATAGTACCTTCAGATTCAAAACTAGATTATTTTGATGGCGTGATGCCTTTGAGTCCTTTTGAATTAGCATATCAGGCAGTACAGTCATTTTCTGATACTCCTTCAACTACACATGATCTAGTGAATGTGATCAATGAGGAATTATTTTCGATATCAAGCTCAGCTTTGACATCAATTCCGGATCCTGTTCAACAAGTGTTCAATACTGATGAGCATAGTTGTGAATTTTTGTCTATAGAAGAATTACCATGGGAAGATCTACATCATTGATCTTCGTTTTTACCTGATCTCGATCATTTTGACAATGATTTTTCCTCTATTTTTATCGCTGATTATGTCAATGAACCTTGGAATCCTCTCACAAATTCTGATTCTGAATTGAACTTAGTAAACATCTTTATGACAGTTCCTATTGACATCTCAGTAAAACCAGGAATTGTTGAAAAAATTCATATAGGTGCTTCTTGTATGCCAAATGAACTCCAAGCATATAAAGCCCTATTTCAGGAATTCTGTGACATTTTTTCCTGGTCATATGAAGAAATTCTAGGAATCGATCCATCAATTGTTGTTCATGAAATTAAAACATACCCAGATGCTAAACCTGTCCGACAAAGATTACGTCAGATACATCCACGAAAAGCTGCCGCTATTAAAGCTGAAGTTGAGAAATTACTTCGTGCAGGTTTTATTTATCCAATTCCTTTAATGGATTGGGTATCTAATATTGTTCCTGTTAATAAAAAATAAGGGACGATACGAGTATGTATCGATTATAGGGATATAAATCGAGCTTGTCCCAAAGACAATTATCCAACCCGTTATATCAATCAAATTATTAACGATTGTGCCGGAAGTGAAATGTTTTCGTTTATGGATGGATTTTCGGGCTACAATCAAATCAACATACTCCCTGCTGATCAACCCAAAACAACGTTCATTTTTCCGTGGGGAACTTTTGCTTACTGCAAATTACCTTTTGGACTTAAGAATGCTGGTGAAACTTTTCAGAGGGAAATGTATTATGCATTTCATGACGTTAAACACATTGTGAAACCCTATCTCGATGATTTACTTGCTCATTCATCGCGTAGAGCAGATCATCTTACTCATCTACGGGCTATCTTTATGAGATGTAGGTATTATAGGATTCGTCTGAGTCCTCACAAATGTGTCTTTTGTGTTGAATCTGGATGATTGTTGGGATTTTTTCTCTCAAAGGAAGGCATTCGTGTTGACCCATCGAAGGTTGAGGCTATCATCAAATTACCTCCTCCTTATACTCTTCGCCAACTCCAAAGTTTGCAAGGGAAAGTGAAATTTTTACGTCGATTCATTCCTAACTATGCTAAGTTAACCAAAGGTTTTACCAGGTTGTTAAAGCAGAATATTCCTTTCTTTTGGGACGAGATTACTGATCGATCTTTTGATGCTCTTAAACACGCATTGACCCATGCACTGTTATTGCATCCTCCCAATTACAACCAGGATTACTTTTTATACTTAGCAGCCTCCAATTCTATGATTGGCATGGTCTTAGTTCAGGAAGATGAATTCCACAACGGACATGTGATTTATTATCTCAGTCGCAATCTGCATCCGACCGAGATCAAGTACTCACATGTGGAGAAATTGGCCTTGGTAGCTGTTCAAGCTGTCCAACGATTCCATCATTACATACTGTTATGCAAAACAACAATGATTTTTGATTGTAATCCTATGATGTGTATTTTGACCAAACAACTGCTAGGTGGAAAATACTCCAAATGGATTGTTATCTTGCAAGAGTTTGATTTGGAATTTGAAAAATCTAAATCAAAGAAATAATTGGTAGTCGCTGAACTTATGTGTGACTTCCCAAGTATTGACATAGAAACTATGGCGGAACATCCGATCGTAGATGAATCTTTGTTTCTTATCAGTACCATCGATCCTTGGTATGGAGATATCATCATTTATCTCCAAACCCAAACTTTTCGGCCCGAACTCTCACGGTCACAACAATGAAAAATCCATTTCCAGTCTCAGCAATATCATATTGTTGGTGACACACTATACTGTCATGGTGCAGACTCTGTTTTTCGATGTTTTCTAACTCTTTGTGAAGCTGAAAAGATTTTGAATGACTGTCATTCTGGAGCATGTGGCAGTCATATGTCTGGGTATGCCACAACCCAAAAGATATTGTGCGCTGGCTATTTTTGGCCATCCTTATTTAAAGATTATATTTCTGCTATCCAAAAATGCCACAACTTTCAATTCTTTGATCAAAAAATGCGTGCACCACCCGCTCCTCTTCACCCTATAATTGTTTTCGGTCCTTTTGCAAAATGGGGCATTGAATTCATTACATGTAACCCTCACTCAGACGAGGGGCATGGGTATATTATTCTCGCAGTAGATTATTTTACCAAATGGGACGAGGAGATGCCTATATTTTCGGCAGATGGAAAAACTGCAGCTACTTTCATGTTCAATCATGTGATTTCCTGTTTCGGTGTACCCCAAGCAATAATTACTGACCATGGGAGTCATTTTCGAAACATCATGATGACTGAACTGACTGATCAACTTGGCCTTCACCATGACAGTTCTACACCATATTACCCGCAGGATAATGGTCTGGTTGAAGCTATCAATAAAGTTTTAGTCACCATGATCAAATGAATCATCAGAATTCATAAATCGAATTAGAACACCATGCTCTTTTTAGCACTTTGGGCATATCGAACCTCAGTAAAAACATCGACAGGTTTTACCCCTTTTCAACTGGTTTACAATTTAGAAGTGGTATTACTGATTGAATGCAAGATACCATCACTCCATCTGTCCATAGAGTTACTACCAGCCACTTCTGAAGAGGAGAAACACTTTTTTTACTTAGCGCAATTAGATGAGGATCGACGCACTGCTGCATTAGATACCAAAACTCATGCGAAACGAATGAAAGCTCAGTATAATAGAAGTGTTACACCTCGTGAATAGAACATTTCTTCCATAGCTTGGGTTATTTATTCACCCACTGATGAGTTGGTATCTATGCATGGGGTAAGCCTCAGTCAAACGACGAACAATATTGCAGAGTATAGCGCAGTTATTGAGTTATTTTCTGAATCCATTTCATTTGGAATTCGAAGTTTGATCATTAGGTTAGATTCTGAACTCGTTGTATTACAATTAAATAGAGTATATGCAATTAAAAACCCAGTTTTGTTAATATTATTTTTGAAAGTTTGTCTCTTGGAACGAGAATTTGATTATATTGAGTATCAACATATTCTGAGAAATTTAAGCACATTAGCTGATGCAGTAGCTTCTAGTGTTATAAACATACATTTGCAATAATTAAAGCAGTAGGTCAAAATAACATTCGATAACATATTAAGACAGATAACTACAAATAGTAGTAATATCATAGCATAAGAGTAGTGTTTTCAAAAATGTTACATTGTCCTTGATCATAGGTTCAAAATGCCTTATGATCGGAAAAAGTGATACAAAAAATGATACAAGTCTACAAAATCAATCATCCACTATCCGTGGTGATGATCATAATAAAAAACTACAGCCTGTGCCACCTTGCTCAAAAATCTCCTAAATGGTACTGGAACCCCGATAACATATCTCTGTAATCGGAGCGGAATGTCATCTATGGTAGTCTCTGGAATATCTAAAGTCAACTGTTCTAGATGACTTTCCAAGTTGGTAAGAACCTCTACTGTCTAATCCTGTGGTGGTGGTGGTGCTGCAACTGGCTTCCTATCAAAAGGATGGAGAGTGGCTGGTCAACGTGGACCCACATCTGCATTTGAAATTTTTGTCATCAGTTTTGGAAGATTCAGAAAAAAAAATAAAAAATAATTTAGAACATGTCAAAAAGATTTTTACCTGACTCATCCCACTGTGTCCCTAGAGGAAGAGACATCTCTCGGTCGCCATAGAAATCTATCCCAGCATAAGGAAAATATTCTATCATGAAGACTTTATTCTCCAACCAATTGAAATATGCTGAGGTAAAATTACAACCTCGCCGCCTTCACTATGACGGGCCATCAATGCAACCCATCGAACGATTCGAGGCTCTTTGAATCTACCATGATCAACTGCAATAAGTTGTGGGGCCAGTAAAGGAATCCTCTCTAGAGAAAATTTAACCACGATCGCTCCATATCCGAAGCTTTTCAACTTCACATTTTTTTCTCTAGTTAGTTGGCCTTTGACATTGGCCAACACTGCCTCACACCAGTTGAAAATGGTGCCTCTAAAGAAGTCAATGGCAGTTTTCATTTGGGATCTTGTAGCGACATGTTGAGCTACGCTCCCACACAACCTGGTTAATGTAAATGCAACCACTTTCAGCTCAGGACAAATAATGGTTTTTATGTCAATACGTTTATCCTTGGGGTCTGCTTCTTCATTGCAAAATTCTTCCTGAAGGCTAGCGACAGACTGGCCACCTGCCCTAGCCCCAAAAAAAGAAAGTGGCTCGCACCTCTTTGATAAACCAGTGAGGAAGTATATATCTTCCAGCTCAATTTTGAGTCGGTGACCTCCAATGATAAAGCATTGTTCCTGTATGTACCATTTGTTGACTAACCAGGTAAACAAATTCACTTGAGCCCTCATACCTTGAATGGCCCAAAATTTGTACAAGCCGCATTCTCTCAAAATGCATAAAGTAGGCAGATGTAACATGGCTGCATCATCAAATTCTTCATGCTCACATTCTCGCCACACAAGCATTGTCAATATCCTGTAATGGACAAATTGAAAGGTTAAAAACAATGTGAATGGGAAAATTTGGTTTAAATTGGAATATTTGTTCATTTTATTTTTTCTTATGGCGCCTCTTCACTTCATGGATAAAAATAGTGCGTGGATCTGCACGTATCTTATGCGTAAGGTGCGGGACCACGACAATTTTCCCTTTGTAAAATTGTCGTGGTCTACATGTTTCATGTGTCTTACCTGCAGACCCTCGTGAGTGAATTTTTGAACCTATTTTCCTCCTTAAAAATCAATCTAAGCCCTAAATTGAGAAATATACAAACAAAAATGAAGCTAAGGATGATGTGGATTACCTGGAACTGACGATTTTCGATTCTGACGGGTGAATCTTCCGCAATCTTCCCCAGAACTTTTTTTACCAAAGGCTCTCAATTTTCACTCTGAAATCAAATGGTAAAAATAATTTACAAAAACTCCTTTTTATAATATTTTTTGAATAAATAAAATATTATTTTGTTTATTTTTCACTTTGAAAAGTGGTTTTCCAAATTATTTTTATTAATCATAAAAATGTATGTTTAATTTTTGATTTTTTGTGCAGAATATAGGATTTTTTGGGTGAAATGGTCATTTTGACAAAGGAGTATACTTTTTATCACTTTTTCGAACTCGGTAAAAATTATGAAAAAGTGAATGAGTACATTTTTTATCACTTTTTCGAACTCGTTAAAACTTACAGAAAAAGCGAAACTACTGAGTACACTTTTATCACTTTTTCGGACTCTTAAAAATTACGAAAAAGTGAAAACCTGGAGTTCTCTTTTAAGCCCTTTTCAGACTCTCTAAAGATGAAAAGATTGCAGAGTACTTGACTATTCGAACTCGTTAAAGAAAATGAACAGTCGTCCTTTCAGTATAAGTTTACCCCTTTACTGGACTGAAATGGACTATTTACGAAAAAGGTATAAGTTGACTAATCATGGTCAATAGAGTTCTCTCCTGTATTATTTTATCCTTTTTCAGGCTTGAGAGACTAAATTTATGAAAAAGTACACCCATGGAGTTTTCTCAAGTTTTTTCTTCTGACTCCCTAAAATTGAAAAACACCGAGTTTCTCCTATACTTGACTCGTTAAAATTTAACAGTAAAGGACCTGTCAATTACAAACAGGAATGAACCACTCCTTCTTAGGGTTCGATTTTAAACTAAGTTGGACTCATCTGAAGGATGAGCTTATATAACAAGAAAATGTTATCCTCCTCAAGCTTGTAAAAAATAAAGAGGTACTTGCCATAAATGGTGGGGGAAAAAGAGAGAAAACGAATCCGTTTGTCACACTTTTTTTAAAAAGAAGTTTACCACTCTTGAACACGACACTTTTTGTCGCACTTCTACCTAGGTTGGGAAAATCCTTTGCCTATCAGTTAATCAAACCATATCGAAAGTCTTCAGCCAGTTTCTGGGTATTATCTTAGGTCAATTATTACCAAACCATCTACAGTGTCGTTATGTGTTCAAGAGGACAGTTCAAATAAACCATTCATTTGCAAAATTTTTCCTCCATTCACGTTGACCATCCTTGAGTTAGTCCTTGCAAAAAATTTCTACAAAACTTGATCTAATGGTTTCGTGTCATGGGCTTTCCTACGATGGATCACTTTCTATCGACAAAAGCTCATCATCTAGGAAGTTGATCTAGAATCCTTCAGTACCTTGGAATCTGCATGCCTTAATGGCATGTTTCTCTCCTTCGACGATAGGTTGCATCACTGACCTTCGATCGAACGATTCCGTGAGATGTTCGACTTTAGATCATTTATTCACATTTCATGGATGGTACTCAGTACTTTGAGAGCCATTTTCATTATTGGTGGTTTCTCTCACACTTAACAGTTCACATCATTGACTAGTAATCAAGTGGTTTCTACCATGTTCGAATTCGACACAATCAAATCGCATGGATAGAATCGTACTAGTTCGAGTAGCAGAAATCAAGACCTTGGATCTAGTTTCCACCATCCAGGCTGCGAGGAGTTTTATTATTCATTATGCAGTAGACTATTCATAAACAGATGGCTGCATCCATACTGTGTTCACATTATTGATGTAATATTAGAATCATTTCTATACCAAAACATTTTAGTTAAGATTTGATTTAGTTAGTTTTTGCTCTGAGTATGGGAATGCCTACCTCAGTGATGATATATATATGTTTTGCATTGAATGTTTTTAGATGCTTTTGACTGGGGTGGCCACAAGCTAATCCTCGAAATGGTAAAGCACATCACTCTTCAAATGGTCTCAGACTTCGCATTTTAGGGGGCAATCTGTTACACTAAAAATTGTTACCATGACGTTTTACTATATGTATGGGTTCATCATTACTCATAAAATACTCCCTTAGAAGTCTACAAACATCAAGTTCCTAAAACCAAGCCTTGAAATTGAGAGACAATCTTATAAAAGTCATAAAAATACTTGTACCGCACTTTCTCTTAGTACTACCTGCGGTGCCACATCTATTTCTTCTAGAGAGTGCAGAACCGGCTGCACTTTTTCTTCATTAAAGGTGCGGTTCCCTATAAAAGGTAAAGTGAAGGTGGAAGTAAAATTTGGAAGCCCAACTGGTTGAATTTGGAAGCTTTTGGAAGCAATTATCCGGTGTAAAGTTCGCTCCTTTCATGTACATTCATCCCTCCATTAAAGGAGCCTACCCCTTGGTATATGGAACTTAATCCCTTTGAAAGAGGATTCTATCCCCTTCTATTTTGAGCTGCAACCTCTTCTCTTTTTCTATAAATTGAGGCCATAGTTCAGCCTCAAGGGGAGTTAGGCTTTGAGATTTTTTTGAGGAGAATTGTTGGAAAAACTCAGACTCTCTTAACTGATTACCATATGGGAATGATTACACACTCATGTGTATGTTAGTCGAGAGAGTGCAAAGGCTTGTCAAAGTAGAGGAAATGCTAGTTCTGGACCCCGAAAGGACCTGTACGACATCAAGGCGAACACGGTTGTAAGGCTCCTTCTTTCATCAAAGATAATACAAATGGATCCTGTTTTCTCAATGAGTTGTTTATTTAAATGGCTTATTTCTTGAATTTCTTGATCATCAAGATAGATTTATGGTTTATGAATTAATCTATATTATGTAGGTGCTTCTGATTCTTTCATGTTTTTGATTGCAGATCCCGAAAGGAGACGTATTCAAAGCAATAGGAAATAAGAATATGATCATCGTTGGACTATAGCTAAGTCCTAAATCCTTCATTATAGATAATTCTAGATCAAGTATAATCTAGAGAAAGTAGTTTACATCTGTTTGTTTGTTGCTAGTTATCATAAGATACTAGGGATATCTATCTTGTCCACAAGAACGATTTGTCCTTCCAGCAAGGAGGCCAAGGACAATTGGATTGAAGAAAACCTTAGCCAAAGAAAGAGAGCAAGATACAACATTGGCAGAGCAACTCACTCCAAGTGAGCTGCTTGCCATGGAAATAGATTATGATAGGGAATATTGGATAGAGAGGGAAAATTTGCACTTGGAGGTTCAACTTGAGAAGGCACAAAGGAACATTAACATACAAAAGAAGATGGCAAAGCATTATGCCATGAGGAACAAAATTGCAAGGGCCAAGCTCAAAAGAGCCCTTGCAAAGATTCAAGTCCTAAAGGAGGCAAAGGAGAAAGACAAGCTAGATATCCTTGCCGATGTATCCATTCAAGTTTCTAAAACATGATCAACAAGTTAAAATCCAATTTTTGCATCTTTTTGAGTTTTTGAAATTTTGACTGTTTTTCTTGCAGAAAGAAGGGCGAAGCACACATCGCCACTAGAGCTACGCTCTTTTTTGGGGCACCCAATTGAGGAAAAATTTACATTTTCATGATTGTTAGGCCAAGGAAATCACCCTCAAAAAGTTTCAATTCATTTGGAGCAGAATTGGTCCCTCAAAAGAGCCAAAAACAAGCAAAAAATCACCTTTCTGCCCTCTTTTCAACACTAGCGTTGTACCATGAGAAGTCTTGGGGGAATGAATTTTTGAGTAGGTAAATGGAATCCATTCTAAAAAATAAATGCAGATTTTGAAACAAGACAGGACAAAATTTCCAATGAGCTATCATGGAGCTCATTTGGACACCGGAAAGGCCTCCAAAACTCAGTTGCAACTCAAGCTAGCTTTCTAGTTTTGGTGCTATGCTCTTGGCCTAGCACTACGCCCTTGAACCTTGGCGTTGCGCCCTTGCTAGAAAGTCAACAAAAGACACAAGGAGTAAAGGAAAAAGATATTTTGAAGGCTTAATAGGCAAATATATCCAAAATTAGTTGAGGAGTTATTGTTAGGAGTTATTTTTGCATTTATGAGTTTGGGATATTAGTGCCTTGGGCCTTGCATGGTCTCATAAGACAAAAATGACTTAAATGTGTAATTAATGACATTTTTGAACCCTAGCTAGGGTTTTGATCCTCCTTTGCAAGTTAAATACTGCATGGAGGCTTCATGTTTATTGTTGGTTGATTGTTGAGATAAAACTTCATAGACTTTGAGTTGTAAGGAGTTTTTGGCTTTGGAGAATTGTGAAGGTTTTGGACTAAATATCAATGAGACAAGCACATTTGCAGGATTCATGAACTTGGTTAATGGTGATGTTTTTATGATTTTACACTTGTCTTCTTATGTTTCCATATTATGCATCTTTCTCTTGCAATAGAATATAAAATTTAGCTTAAGATATGTTGTTAGAAGCACCTTGAGTCTGTCTGCTTCTATTGCTCAAATGTTTTCCTCTGCTAAGGTCTGATTGAAGAATTCTTCATTTCTCTTTAATTCCACTTAGTTTTTTTATCTTCAAAATGATTAAATAGAGTCAAGCCAAAGAAGTTTATGGTATGCCTTGTCCTTTGGTGTAGATTGAATCATTATTTTCTAGGATTTCTTTAAAGTTTGCTTGTTAGGGTTTAGGCTAAAGAAGTTTATGGTTTGCCCTGTCCTTTATTATATCTTGAAATGGTTACTTTAAAGGTATTAATGTTTTATTAAGGAATTTAGGAGTTCCCTGCTCTTTAATCATTAATTATGTGCTATATTGAATGTTTTCTTTCTCTGAAGGTAGATAACTAGAGAAGTTAGGAGTTCCTTGCTCTCTAGGGTTTGTTGGATAGTTGTTTTAAAGTTTACTTGATAGAGCTAGGTCAAAGAAGCTTATGGTTTGCCCTGTATTTTGATTCTTTTTTGATGCATAGTACTCTTATAGACTCTTCTTGTTATAGTTTATGTTAAAGGATTCTTAACTTCCCTTTAAACCTACTATGTTACATTCACAACTTAATGTTCATTTCACACTCACTAAACCTATTTAGATCCATTTGGCTTTGTTAAATTTCCCTATGAAACACCCTTGACCTATTGTTGTACTTTTCAAGACCTTTTGTAGACCCCATAGCCCAATGGTTTGAACCTCTCTCACTCTATATGTTCTTCTTGACAACCTACCCAACCAAACAAAACAAACAAACCCTATCCTTATAACTAGCCTAAAATCAGCATCCTAAGAACAAACAAGTCATATCTTTTATACAAATATAGAGAGAGCGCTCTCTAAGTCTAGGAAGGCTAGGTCCTAGGACTCTAAAGATTGGATTGATGTTACACTTGTCTATTTGGTCATTTCCAATCTACCAAATTACAGGGACCTAACAGAGTGATTACTAATGTGTGCAATTAACTTCTAAAATGTATTTCAAATTTAACATATTGGAATTTGAAAACAATTAATAAAAATGGAAATTAAAGGAAAAAACAACTAACTAAGACTAAAATGGAATAATTAAACACTAAGTACAAGGAATAAAGATGCGTTGAATCAATAACTCTATTTGGTATTTTCTATTTTATGAGTACTCTGTGACAAAAATAAAATAACCAGAAATGAAATTTGTAACGAAAATGAACTTCTAAGAAACATAGATTGAACCAATTCAAAACTTAAAATGAAAACCTTACAGCTCGCAGGTTTCCCTCTTGGAGTGTAGGATCGATTACCAATCAAGACTCCATGCACACATATAGAAGGTAACAAAAAATTATATTGAGAGAAAAAAGTATCAATATGTCCTCAAAAGGATTATAAAATGAATAAAAAATATTGCCACCACTGTGTTCTTTGTCTCGATCACTATTATTTATACAAATGATAAAAACAACTTCAAAAGAGTTTTAAGCCGATAAATTGTAAACAAAATTGAAACCTATGAGATCGATATATAAGAATACAAATATCTTTATGACTTGCTATTGGAAAAAAAATTCATAGGATATTTCGTGTTCTGACAGCTAAGTGCCTCACTCACTTGTTTTTTTGCTTCCTGTGTTCAACTGAAACACACAATTTCCCTTTTTGACTTAGCCTTTGACTTCAAGATTTCTGATTTCGCTTATCTCTCCAAGCAATGCCAGTGGGTGCTTATCCATCTAGAGGCCAAAGTTCAAATTTTTATAGTATTCTTCTTTCTTCTAGAGTGCTACAACCTATCTAATAATGGATTTTGCTGCATAAACAAATATCAATTGAAAAATATACATAATTTGGTAATTGAAAGATAATTTTGTCATAGTTTCATTAAAAACAGATAATTTCAATATGGATGATTAATACCTTATAGGATTTTATCTTGACCTTAATATGTTGAGGTTTTTGTAGAAAAATAACGCAAAGGTGGAATATGATGGAAAAAAGGATGGTTAAAAAGAGACATTCTTAAACTTCAACATTCTCCCACACCGAAGGTTTTGCATGTCCTGATGCACCAAAATTTCAAAATTTATTCCTTTCCTTTCCTTTCCTTTCACTAAATGATTTATGATGCTCGTGCAAGTACATCCAAGCTAGTGCACCTTTTCTTATTTTTGATGTTAAACATGGTCCTTGGTTTCTTTATGAAAATTCTCCCTTTTAATCTGCTGACCTTGTTTTTAAGAAACTTATTTTGAACCTTAAGCTTCTTATTATTTTTGTACCACTTACAGAGGTATAGTAAGATGTTGTCATTCTGAGTCCTTAATATCTTATTTTGAACTTTAGCCTCTTCTCTCTTCTGAATCAAATGTTTGTTAAGGATTACAAGTTCATAAATATCTTGTTTCATATTTTCTTCAATATTTTGTCCCTGTTCCACACTTGGTTTTGTTTCCGAGGTCTCATTTGTTTCAAATTGAGATGACTTTGCTTTCTAATGTGCCTTTTTCTGCAGATATTCTAAATATTCGTATATATCTTGTTGAATTGGATTGATTTATGGGTTTTGCCTTGTTGGACTTCTTGTACAAGGAGGTGTATTAAACCCTTCATTTTTAAGATCAATAATATATGGTGATTGGTTGTTTGTTGACAATTTTGAAATTCTCCCACTACTCCTTACATTCATTCCTGAAATTTTGATGCTTTTTTTTTGTTTTTTCTTTCGTGGTTCAGACATGGGCTGGCTTGGGTTGGATTTATTCCTTCTAAGCTCTTGTTTATTACTTTTCTGTTTAAAATTTTCAAGAAATTTGGACAGTCGAATATTGTCCTCAAATGGGTATTTTGGAATTTCAGTCACATTTTCTTCTTGAATCTCTTCTTGGACTCTATGCTTTTCAACGATAGGGTTTGATTTTCTTCTACTTATTTTGAACCTACGTCTTGGTTCCTTTTTTGGAGCTTCTACAAAATGATTTCTTACCAAGAAATTATGCCAATTATCCCCTTTTTCTTGCAAATGTTCTTCTAAAAAAATCTGAATGAATCCATTATGGTATAAAGAGCTATCTATGGACCTAGGTTCTCTTTGAATACTAAATGTCATTTTCTTCAAACTTTTCCGTAAAAATTAGCTTAAATTGATTTCAAACCCATCAACAAAGTGTGTCATAATCCTAGCATGATAAAAAAACATTCTTCCAAATATCCCCTCACATGTTATGAATTTCTGAATTACTAACATAATATTTCACCATTTTCCTTTTAATGTTGTAACTGGAATATCTTTCCTGGAAATAGAAAATTCCATACCTAGTTCTTTTAGGAAGTGTAACCAGTAATTCTCCTTAATTTTCCTATTCTTAAACCATATTTCTCCATTCCTTTGTAGTTTTTTTGGTTCTATTATCACTCACTTTGTGAGAATGAGTTTGGTGTCCCTCATTTTAGTGTTTACTCCATAAAATGCCTGAGCGAATGCCTCAGTGAATCTGGTTCATATCCATTGAAATTTTTGGAGAACTGGAGCCAACCCACTTATTGTAGCTTCTCCTTAACCCTGGAATAAGCCTAGAGGAATTTCTCACCATTTGGTTCATATTGAACAGGGGTACCCATCATGTGGAGAAGTTTTCGGCCTAGAATGCTATTTTCGACTGTTGAATGCTTTGTAATGAGCACAATGAATATGGAGTAGATTTGAAATTATGGTGAGGTAATCGAAATGATGGTGAGGTAAGATATTGATGGAGGAAATCGTTTTGTGTCCAACTTGTACTTTCACAACTTCCTAGATCTGATTTCAAAGAACTGGTGTTATGTGCTTGATCTATTAATCAGACCTTGATATGATATGTGTGCACTGATGAGGGGTTAAGGTCATAATGGTTAACATATTTAAAAGATCCTAAATCTTTTGATATCACATCCATAATTTAAAATCTAAGATTTTAAATGAAATATAACTCCAATATTCTTACATACCTTAATGTTTCTTTTGATACCTTTCTATTGTTGAATTTAATTTTGGTTGCAGAACTGTGAATCGGCTACAGAATGATAGGAATTTTGTTTGTCATATTTTGGATCCTTTGGAGAATATTTCCTTATTGATGATAGTTTATCACTTGAAAATTTGAAGAAAAAGAGGGATAAAAGCAAATAGGGACAAGAGAGAAAGGCTTTCTAAATATCTTAATTGCCAAGAAATCTTGATTTCTATCAATATTTTTTGTATAAACATGCCAAAAATGTTGATTTTCATGTATATATATATATATATATATATATATATATATATATATATATATATATATATATATATATATATATTCTTCTTCTTTTTTGTTATTGAAAAGGAATTACAATGAAGTTGAAAAGTGAGGAAAAAATCCCCTTTATTAATCAATTTAAACTCAAAATTATCTTGCACATACTTAAAAAATTCCTCCTTTATCAATGGTTTATGATATAATCTCAATCTATTGCCATTAAAAAGGAAATAAAATTGTTCATCATCAATAGTCTTGATTTTGACTGCTCCAAGGTCAAAAACAATATCAATCTCATAGGGACCAAGCCAATGAGTTTGAAACTTTCCTTGAAAATCTTTAAACTTGGAATAAAAAAGAAGTTCCCAGTCACCTTGTTTGAAATTTTTGCCTTTGATGAAATTTTCATTCCACTTGTATATTTTTTGTAGCATTATGCTAGTCCATTGAAAATAATATTTTCGGATTTCATCTAGCTCATTCAATTGTGCTAGTCTTTGCTTCTGAGCTTCTAACAACTCAATGTCCAATTTAGCAGTTGTTATGTAGGTCTCCACTTGTAACTTAATTGGAAACAAAGCTTGCTTCGCATAGACATGATCTAAGGAGTATGCCTAGTTGTGTTTCTCCATGTGGTTTGATATGCCTATAGTGCTTCTGGAAGTTTTTTTTCCCAATCCTTTTGATGCAAATGCACATTTTTGGTAAGAATTGCTTCAAGAACCTTGTTAGTAGATTCCACCTTCCCCTTGTCTTGTGGATTATATGGAGTATAATTTCAATGCTTGATTTTATTCTACTCCATAATCTTCTGTACCAACTTGGATGTGAATTGGGTACCTTGATCTGTTACAATTTCTCTTGGAACACAAAAATGAGTAAAAATGTCCTCAAAAATAAATGTAACTACAACATTTTCAGTTGCAAATAAAAGACGCTTAGCTTCTACCCATTTTTTGACATAATATGTGCAAACAGGTATGTACCTTTTCTTTTTGGATGGAGGATTTGTAGGTCCAACAAAATATAGAGCCCGTTTTTCAAAAGGCTCCACAAGTACCCGAGGTTGTAGATACATTTCATTTGAAAGTACCATATTTCACATCTTTTGACATATTATTTGGCATCTTTGAAAATAGATGGCCAATAATATCCAAAAATAAGGATTTTGTATGTAGTTCTTTTGCCAGAAAAATGCCCTCCACAAGGTTCATGGTGGCAAGTTTTTAATATTTATGGTACTTCATCTCCTTGAACACATCTTTGAATGATCAGACCAGGTTCGTTTTTGTATAATTCTCCATTTATCCAAGAATATGATGCACTATTTTTGATAACTTTTTTCTTTTCTCTTGCTGACAATTGTGGTAGAAATTTTCTTATGGCTATTTAAATAGCAATATTTGCAAACTAGTGCAATTTAGTAGATACTACAAAAAGATATTCACCAAGAAATTGTCTTTTACAAGAAAATCAACATTATTATTTTGTGTTCTAGAAATGAAATCAACAACTATGTTTTCTTTTCCTGTTCTATTAAGAATAGTAATGTTGAATTCTTGTAATAGTAACAACCGCCTTGTAATTCTTCCATTAGTAATTTTTTTCTCATTAAGTACCTAATGGCATAATGATATGTATGAATAAAAGTTTCATAACCAATAAAATTTGTTAATGGCATGCACAACAACTAAAAACTCCTTTTTAGTTACAGTATAATTTAACTATGCTCGAGTCAAATTTTTACTTGTGTAATAAATAACATAAAGAGTCAAATATTTTTGTCCCAGTACATCTCCTAAAGTTGTATCTGAAGCATCAGTAGATATGTGAAAATGGAGAGACCAATTTGGTCCTCTTAAAATTAGTGCTTCAACGATTCTTTATTTCAATGTTTCAACTGCTTTTTGACAAGCAGAGTTCCATGCAAATTCACAATCCCTTGTAAGAAGTTTGAAAAGCGGAGAGCCTATTTTTGTGATGTTTTCTTTGAACGTCCTATAGTATCTAGTGAATCCAAGAAAACTTCTAACATCTCTTTGACAAGCAGGAATTGAAATTTTAGAAAAAAATTCTACCTTATATATGTCTACCTTAATTCCATCTCCTGAAATATGGTGACCTAAAACAATTCCTTCATTAAACATAATAAGATTTTTTTCATGGCTTAATGAAAGATTTTCTTCTTTACATATAGTAAGAACTTTTTCTAAATTTTCCTTAGCTTCTTCGAAGGAACCACCATACACAGTAAAATCACCCATGTATACTTCCACACAATCATGAATTAGATCGGAAAAAATACCGAAGAGCACTCTTTGAAATGTGGCACGTGCATTACATAATCCAAAGGAAACAACCTATAAGCATATGTTCCCCAATGAAATGTAAAATTAGTTTTATCTTGATCTTCTGGTGCTAGTTGGATTAGATTGTATCCACTAAAACCATCTAAGAATGAAAAATAATTATTTCCTGCCAAGGTATCTAATACTTGATCTATAAAGGGTAGTGGAAAATGATATTTTAAAATGGATTTGTTTAATTCTCTGTAATCAATGAAAACTCTCCATTTTCCATTCTTCTTTGGAATAATCACTAGAGGTGATACCCATTGACTATCTGATATAGGATAAATGAAATTCACATTCAACAATTTTCCTTAGATTTGGATTCATTCTCCTTTGGGGTTGTCTAACCGGTTTGACATTTTCTTGAATATAAATGTGATGCATACAAGTTTTAGGATCAATTCCTTGCATATTAGTATATTCCCATGCATAAGAAGAAGAATGTTTTTGTAGTATCATTATTAATTTTCTCTTTTGAAGTTCCTCTAGATTATTGTTAATATTTAATGTTTTACCTAGAAATACTTCTACTTGATAATTTCCAAATTTCTCCATAGAATGTAAAGCAAGTTGATGTGATGATAAATTGTCAATGTTACATTGTTCCTGAAATTTTTTATTTTGTTCATAATAACAAGAAGAATCGTTATTATTCATCAAATTGATTAATTGGTTTTCTTCATCTAATTGTGAAAAGTATAAACTGATTGCATGTTATCAAAGCCTTCATCATCATCTATCCATATTTCACTTTCTACTCTGGTTATATTTTTTGCAGGAGGAAACAATGTGAATTTATTAGTGGAATTTCCACCAGATATATACATATCTCTTGATCTAACTAGCCCAGGTCTACCTAAGATCAATGGATGGCCTCCTAAATTATTCTTGTGAGTTAAAATCATAAACTATACAGGATATTCCCAAGAATATAGAGAAACAGACACATATTATAATACTTGATTTGGTTTAATAACATATATGTCTACTAATTTTAATAATGTTGGAGTATATTGAATATTTGATAGTTTGAGTTGTTCCATGGTCTGTTTACTCATGATATTAATGGTTGCTCCTAGATAAATTAGAGTATTTGGGATCTCAATACCATTGATATGGATGTTTACAATGTGTCTTCCTGGATGTAAATATTTTTGGACAATAGATTTCCCCATCATACAATATTTTTTAATGCTTTTTATTTTTATTCTTGGTTTTATAATACATAGCTCCTTGATGGTTTTTGAAAATATTGGTATTTATTTTCTTGTTTGTAGTAAAGGAATTTTGATGCAAACATTATTAAGTTCATCTAACATGTCATAGTTTGGTAGAATAATCTTCCTTTATATTCCTTTATCAGTTTTAATTCTTTCAGGAAAAGGTGGTTCTTGTAAAGAAATAGAAGGTTGTTTTGTTAGATGAATTGTATGAGCTTCTTTTATTTTATCATTCTTTTATTGTATAAGGATATCCTTCCTTAGAGGAGTACTTTCTTGATCAATAATTTCATATTTTTCATGAATATCATCCTCTTTAAATTACTGGATGATAATTATTGGTGAATTCTTTGCAAAACTCTACCAAATATTTGTTGAACATAATTTAAACCTAGCGGTGTTATCATACAAGCTTGAAAATTTTATCCTTCAACATTATAAATAACTTGCTGATTTTTATTATTTGGGTTTAGAAGTGGTTGAGCAGGAAATTGATTTTGTTTTTGAGGAAATGGTAATGAAAGTTGTTGGTTTAGATTTTGAAATTGAGAAAGTTGAGTGGGATGAAGAAAATATTGTGGTGGAAAAGAAGAATAAAGTTGTTGGAATTGAAAATATTGAGGATATTTACCATAAGGGTTTTCCCAACCTTGAGCCCAAGATGGGTTTTGAGATTATGGAGGCCAAAGTTTCCAAGGCATAGGTGCAGTCAAATTATTCTATGGTTGTGCATATCATTGAGTGTTAAATTCTTGAGTCATATTTGGTTGTGGATTTTGCCATGGTCTTTTAGCAATAAAACAAATAAGTTTAGCCTGGCTTGTCCCAGCTTAATCTTTAAAGACAAATTTAAGACCAGGTATCAAAGGACACTCCTTAGTATTATGATTCTCAACACATATGGCACAAAATTCTATATTATAAAGGGGACATTCTCTCAAGGCATGTTTCTTTCTACATCTTGGAAAAATGATAGATAATGTAGCATTTTTCATCTTTTTTCTTGTTTTGTATTTTAAGGGTATCTTGTTGTTCACTAAGACTCCCTAAAATATTTGTTTTAAAGTTATCAAGAAAATTGCCTATTTCATCTCTACTTATTATCCCAGTTGCAGATTTATTAATTCTAGTCATGACAGGGTCTCTTGTATTTTTCCCAGTTCTAGCCTTACCTCTTAAAATATGTGTACAAAATTCACAAATGTCTCTAAATGAAGATAGAGAAACCTCTCCTTTTCCCATTAAATTGAGGAGATCAATCCAATCATATCTAATATATCTCAACAAAAGAGCTTTCAAAGTTTCATCTTCTAGATTATGCATCTTAGCCCTTTTAACATTATAGTAAAATCTTCAACTAAATCTTCATGATTTTCATCATATTTTTGCATCATTTTAAAGACTTAATATTAGGGTTATGGGGTAAGCAATAATCCTTATATTTGCCTAAGAACACATTTTTCATTTCTTCCCATGTTCTAATAATATGTGTTCCTAATCCCATAAACCATTTAAGTGCTCCATCTTTAAGAGTGGTTGGAAACAATTTTAATTTTTTAGAATCACGTAGGTAATCATAAGATCTACAGAAGACTTCAATATTAAAAACAAATGTTTTAGGATCCTCATGTCTTAGTCCAAGGAAATTAGGGAGGATAGAGGGTGATATATTCTTCATTGTGGTTGTGGTATCATCATCAAATATGGGAAATCCAAAATGTTTTGGATCTCCTCTACCACCTCCTCATTTATTTTCTCATCTGCTTCTTCCACCTCCAATCCTAAGTTCACCATTCACATTATGTACTTATCCTTCTCCTTCCCCTACCATTTTAGATTCTTCAGAGCTATTATATGGTTTTGTGATTGGATTATATATATCTTATTCTCATTCTTATACTAATGGAATATTAAAATAATTTTATTCTTCTTCTTCACTAGGTACTTCTAGTTCTTGTCCTAGAAGTTTTTCTCCAGTTTAAGAAAGAAAGATTACAACGTTTTTATGGGATGTAGGTTCTTCAAATACAACTGAGTGGAGGAAGTTGGTGAATTTCTACGTTGGATTTTGGATCTATGCAACTCGAGAAGTATATATTTTCCTTCCAATGATGGAATGTGAGTATTAGGGGATGGTGTGGCACTCTGAGGTCTAGGTGGAGTGAGTGGTGATGTTGGAATCAAAATTCTACCACTTCTTACAAATCTACCCCTAGAATCGCTTTCTCTATGCATAAAGATTTTTTTATCATTTTTCAATTTTATTGAAATTAAAAGGCTCCTAAATAATGTACAAGAATAAATCCTATACACACTTCCCCGACAACGACGCCAAAATGTTTGGTAAATTAATTATCCTTAATTTACTTCATTAAATTTCAACCATGATTTGTGTACTTGTGAAATGTATGTGCACTATATATGCTAGGATTTATTCTATAAAATAAGTGAATTCTAAGAACAAGACTAAATGAAAAAATGAATGATTATATTTCATACAATTTGGAAACTAATGATGCACATGTTCTTTCAGTCTAGAGTCCTATTTAGCGAACTTAAGCTTTTGATGTAAATATCTATATAGATTGCAAAAATCCACACTTAAAATTTACCAAAATGAAATGCTTGAAAATCAAAATATGGATGGGAAATAACTAAATTCTACTACTACGAAATTGAACTCATTCTACATTAGTTGCTGAAAAAAATCTTTAAAATAAATTGAAATTGGAACAAAATTAATCTAGATGTTATATGAAAAATGATGATAAAATATAACCTATGAAAGGTAAAATTGCTTTAAAAGAAATTACAATGGAATCTAATAAAAGAAATAAAATTTTAACTCAAGAGTAATTACTAATGTGCATAATTAACTTCTAAAATGCATTTCAAATTTAACATATCGGAACTTGAAAACAATTAACAAAACTGAAAATTAAAGGATAAAACAACTAACTAAGTCTAAAATGGAACGATAAAACACTAAGTACATGGAACAAAGATGCATTGAATCACTAAATATTTTTGGTATTTTCTCTTTTATGAGTACTCTATGACAAAAATAAAATAACCAAAAATGCAATCTGTAATGAAAATGACCTTCTAAGAAACATAAATTGAACAAATTGAAAACTTAAAATGAAAACCTCACAGCTTGCAGGGGGTCCTCCTGGAGTACAGGATCGGTTAAAAATCAAGACTTCACACACCCATTGAGAAGGTAACACCAAATTATATTAAGAGAACATAGTATCAATATGTCCATAAAAGGATTATAAAATTAATAATAGTAATCACCACCACTATGTTCTTTGTCTCGGTCATTGTTATTTATGCAAATGATAAAAACAACTTCAAAAGAGTTTTAAGCCGATAAGCTGTAAACAAAATTGACACCTATGAGATCGTTATATATAAATACAAATCTCTTTATGACTTGCTATTGGAAAAGCATGTCATAGGATATTTCATGTTTTACAGCTAAGTGACTTGCTCGCTTGATTCTCTACTTCCTGTGTTCAACTACAACACACAGTTTCCATGTTTGACTCAGCCTTTGACTTGAAGATCTCTTATTTTTCTTAGCTTGCCAAGCTATGCCAGTAGGTGCTTATCCATCTGGAGGCCAAATGTCAACTTTGATAGTCTTCTTCCTTCTTCTAGAGAGTTGCAGCCTATCCAACAATGGATTTTGCTGTAGAAACGAATGTCAGTTGCAAAATATACATAATACGGTAATTGCAAGATAATTTTGTCATAATTTCATTAAAAACAAAGAATTTAGATATGGATGATTAATATCTTGTAGGATTTGATATTGACCTTAATATGATGAGGTTTTTGTGAAAAAATAATAGAAAGGCAGAATATGATGGAAAAAAGGATGGTTAAAAAGAGACATTCTTAAACTTCAACAAGATCCAACAAATCTCCAATAGATCAATCGAAAAACAAGAAGATCAATGCCTAATACAAGAAAAAAACCTTCTCCCAATGAAGGACAAGAAATCTAAGGAAATCAAACAAAGAAAAACATATATGGATCAGATCCAACCAATAAACATGGAGTTCAGATAGATTAAGGATAAAAAGAGAAAGTTTTGAGGAGAAAATTTGATTTTTCAGGGCTAAAATCTTGGTCACAAGCACATGACAGTCTAAATTTGGTTAGTCGCTATGTTTCTAACTGCAAGTGAGCGACTAGGATTCTCCAGTCACACATATGACTCCCTATGGGATCGACTGGGGAAAAACTAATAATTCTAGAAAAACATGCGCACAGGCTAAGAAAAAAGCAAAATATTTAGAAGTAAACCTTGAAAATATCCGCAAAGAGTCAGAAAAATTGGAGAAAAATCAACAAACCAGGATATGAGAGAAATTAATAGAAACCGGAGGAAAAGTGGACACAAATAAAAAATGCTCTCATTGAAAGTAACAATTCTGTTGCATCTAAATTGGCATGAAAGGAGCTATTTCTCTATGATCTCTTGGCCAAATCAGATCACCAAAAAGCAAGAGGAAAGACCAATAGAGATACAATGATTTCACAACCCAAATGATCAAACATGCATCATGCAATCAGTTATATATACTACAAGGAAATATGTGTGCACCTGGCCTACTCATAGATTGGGGAAGTATTTTGGGTCTAATGCAGATTCCCGCACTCCACTCAAGTGATCTACCTTGTCCACACCTTATCTCGATCCCTACACATAACCACAAACAAATGAAGAAAACAAGTGACCTTCCTCAGAATATAGTTGGATCAAAATATCATAGAGACAACTATAAATCATGTTGAATACAAATATATATAGGTAAGGAACATATGTTTCTATTAATCATGAAAAATCATATTACAATCATATACCTTCGCCTCAAATCCTTATATCTACAATCCAACAATGTCTCCCCACTATAACAAGGAAATGAGCATGACGATAAACACTTAAGAAAAAATAACCTCACAAGCTCTCTCCCCAGCAAAAAGATAGAAGCATAGACTCAATATCTCTAGCTCACCAAGAATATATCTCTCCAAAAGCAGCTCTCCCAAAAACTAGCTCTCCAAAAACTAGTCTGACCCTCTCCATTGGTCCAATATAAATAAGTATAAGAGAGGTCCCAAGAGGATGAGTGTAGATTCTCAGGATGGCGAGAAGTCATGGAAACTCATAAATGATAAGTCCTAGCGAGCTTGAATAAGTGATAAGTCAAACTGATCTCTTAGGGACCAAGACACTCTAGAAGATACCCCCAGTCGCAGACATAGGAAAGAGTGAAAAAGGCCATAACTGCTCACAGTAGTAAGGGTTGGGAGAAACTGGGAGGCTCCAGTCGCTCTCATAGGCCTCCATCAGTGTGACTAAGAATTATGACTGGAAAAAAGAAGATCTAAATCCTGGAAAAAATAAAACAGCCATGAGGACTAAGGAACATTGACCCTACGGGGTAAAATAGGTTGCAAACATGTGCTTAGTGCATGTTGGGAAACTAGTATCCAAGGGTGAATTAATTGTCAATAAGAGGTGTGACAGTACTTATTTTAATAATTTCACTCTCACTGTCAACAAGGAGTGCTCAAACACTATTTGTAGATGATTTCCTTACACTTTCAATAGAATATGTGGAAGGACTGCACAATGACTATAAATTGTGACCACACAATCACTAAGGGAAGGAGGAAATTGCAGAAATGTATGTGAATTTGAGAAGGATATCCCTACAAGTTTCATGGACTACAAGTCCATTAACTTATACACCTAGTCGATGATGTTGAATTGACAAGTGTCATATCAACAAGGTGGATGTTTTTCTTTGAGAGGTATATGAAAACTCTAAAAATATATGTTTGACAAAAGGCACATCCAGAGGGTTGCATGGTTGAAGGGTATGTACTGAATGAAAAATTTTTCTTCCTATGTGAATTCCTTGGTAAGTGTTGGGGTTCCCATGTTTTGGCCAGATTGGCAAGACCAAAAGATGAGACAACATCAGAACCACTTTGGGGCCCTAGGATCTAGCCCTCCTGGACCCAGAGAGGGATCTCTCCAATAGAGCAAAGAATGATATGTCTTTAAAGCTCAGAATTGAGATATTAGGCTAGTTATGAAGCACAAAGGGGGGGTTTAAAGTGATTTGGTTGAAGGGTTGCTGGGTTGGTTAGGAAATCATGGACTGGGAAAGCAATGGGAGAAAAGGAATAAAGCAGCAGGATGTTTCAGCAAAGAGGATAGGCCAAGACAGTGCCATCCATTGGGCTATGGAGTCATAAAAGGAAATTACTTGCATCCACTAGCCAAGGCCTTCAAAGGGCATGTCATCTAATACTAAAGGATCTTTAGATTAGAGAGTGGGGGGGAACATTAAGGGAGAAAAGTGAAAGAAGGAGAACAACCCAATTTCTGTCTATAGATCAGGTCAGGGGTCATTTAACTCCAGACCTGCTTGGACATACTCAAAGGCAACCCTCGAAGAGGGAAAAAGGGGCTGCTTATAGATCAGACCAGAGGTCATTTAACTCCAGATCTGCTTTAGCAACTCCAAGGGAAAAAACAGAGATAGATTTGACAAAGAAGCATCCAAGTGGCAAACCCCCAAGTTCATACATTAGCCAGCAGGAAATAACATCCACTGCACTGGTTAAACCCATGAATTTACTCTTGGATAACACATTTTAGCAGAAAACATAAAGGTAGGGAGAGTAGACAGTATAGGGCACCTAACAAGGGTGAATCCTATACCATTATTCTGATGCCTACCAGCAGAACATGAAACAGTATGAAAATGTAAATAACAGAGTTAAGAAAAACATCACCAATAGTAATAGACCAGGATCCTGTGAAATGTGCTTTGATTAATTGATGCAAAACCAGTCATGTACAATATGGCTCAATAGCTAATACAGTCCCGACTTCTCCTCCCAGCCTATTACATACAAACTACTCTGCAACTTCCTCCAAAGACCGTTCTAACAGTCAAATGAATCCCTCTAACAGCAAATGCCCAGCAAGGCAACAACAACCTTTACAATTCGTTCTCAGGGATTTTTATAGGAGAAGAGGAAGACCCAGAAGTAGATAAACAAATAAATGAGACTCATTAAGACAGTAAGGCGGAAGTGTTCATGCCCATACTGCTTAATGGATTTCTGCAGCGCTGTAGGTACTCTGTAATCTGGTTCGGAGATCTCTGTCAGGTCGAAATCGACCTCTGATATTTCTTTGGGATCCTTTCTGGTGCTTGGAGCTCTGTGCTAGCCTTCTGAATAAATGAACTGGGTGAAAGATCTGCGAGGCTCTCCATACCTCATAACTGCTGCCTTACTGTCCTAAATGGATTTCGGACAGCGCAATTAATCTTTTCAGGGCTCGAGGAGATATGGAGGCGCTGTGGGAAGGTGTACCTCAGGAGGAAAATGTCCTGCTGTTAGGTAGCGCAGTAATGGCTTACTGGTGCGCTCATTGGTCTTCAAACAGTGCCTTAAGCCTTTGATCGCAGGATTAACACGTTAATATTCAATTACAGGCTCGAATCCTCCTCAAATCCTGCTCTACTGTCTCGTTTGGCCGCTGAATTGGCCTCTCTGTACTATCTGCACACTTTAAAATATACCTGTTTAAAGCTCGGGCAGTGGTGGCGGAATGATGTGGAGGCGGAGGAATGGTGGCAGAATAGTGGAGAATCAATGAAAAGTATGCAAAGTGGCGGAGAAATGATTAACACTGTGAAAACCCAAAGATTGTTGTTTGGGGGAATTACACAGGGAGACACGAAAAACAATAGACGGAGGCGTGAATGTGGGACTTGGCAGAGGCGGAGGGCGATTGAATTCGAGTCGTCAGATCTGGGAGGAAAGGACGGCTATGATCAAATCGCATGATCGCAATCGGAGGTCGGAGCGGGGAGCGATCGCAACGCACAACACAGAAGTTCCGATTGCGATTGAGAGGGGGGACGCGATTGAGCGACAACCGTCGATCTCGGATCTGAATCAACGACGGGGATGCAATCGGAGGGAAAACGGAAGAACCTGCGATCAGCGATCGGGAGAGGACTTGCGATTGTGCAATAGCCGTTGATCTGCGGAAGAATGGACGGTCAGGATGCAATCGGGAGACAGCGGGGGAGACTTGTGATTGCGATCGGGCGGGGCAATGCGATTGAGCGATGACCGTTAGATCTGAAGGCCAGATCAACGGCTCAGATGTAATCGGAGGGCCAGTGCGATCGGGGGATCGGGAGTTGTGGTGGCCGTCAGATCTACGGGAGGATGGACGGCTGCGATTTAATCGGGGCGGAGACAGGAAGACTTGCGATTGCGATCGGGCGGAGGGTGCCATTAATGTTGGACCGTCGGATCGCGGGGCAAATCAACAGTCAGGACGAGATCGGAGGATCGCAATCAGAGCTCGAAGGAAAAGGCTTGCGATTGATCGGAGGCTGTTGCGATTAAGCGCTGACCGTTGGATCTGGGATCAGATCAACGGCTCACAATCCATCGGAGGAGAAAACAGGAAGCGAGACGGGAATGAAGCGATTAGCGCTGGGCCGTCGGATCGCGGGGCAGATCAACGGCGGGGAACGCGATTGGAGGATCGCAATCGGAGGTCGGAGCAGGAGGCTTGCGATCCATCGGAGGTCACACACAGAATGTTGCGATTGCGATTGAGCAGGGGGCTGCGATTAGCGCCCAGCCGTTAGATCTTGTGACAGATCGACGGTTCACAACACGTCGCGAGACTTTGTGTGATAAAACGATTGCATCGGGGATTTTTGCGTTTACAAAGGAATTTTCCTACCGCCGATAGCTCCGATTGCGATTAGCGCTTGGGACTTAAGCGCTTGGTCCCAGCGCACGGGCATGTGTGGGAAGTGGTTTGAAAGGGGCTGGTGGAAAGGGGCTAGGCCTTATAATAAGGTTGGAACATGGGTTTTTAGCCCATCTTAATGGATTTTAAGGGGTTTGAAGGGGAACGATAGAGGAATAAAGGGGAGAAGAGGCCAACAAAGGTTAGGGGAGGAAATTAAAGGGGATTTTGGGGGAAACTGAAGGGTAAGAAGGGAAATAAAAGGGGAAGACAAGGGGGATGAAATAAAAGGGAAAAAGGGGCCTTTGGGCATTTCTTCACATAGCAGAGAGGCTTTAAAAAGGGAACCAACAAAGGGGATTTTATCAAAGGATAAAAGACACAAAGAGGCTTCAAGGACACTGTTTTTTCAGAGGAAATGCATTCCTTGAAGACTCAAAAATAATTTAGCCCCCTATTTGCTTGTCAAAAATTTCATAGGGGGGCTAACAGTAAGGATTTCGAAGATGGGCCATGCTTATGGGATCAATAATGAGCATCAACTATTATTGATGGAGAAAACCAAAATATAATGGTTTTGAAGTAGAAATTAGTAAGTAAATTCATGATCAATGTCGTGATTGTTTTCCTTGAAAACATCAATTTTCTCTGTAATTTATTTGTAAAATAACAACATGGCATTTGGATTTTGAAAGAAACATGTTGACATGTAGCAAGTGTAGACGAAAGTGCTATACTTGAAAAGTTCATTCTGTACTACATGGAATTTATGAACAAATGGATTGATTTGTATGATAATAAGGGAGAAGAAGTGTTAGAATCAATGAGACATTTTAAGAGAACGAACCCAAGGAATACCCCATTTGATTTGCAATGGGAATGGGACAAATATTGCACACTAGAATGGGTTATTGAACAAATTCAAAATCAAATATAATATGCAAGTATATATTCAAACATAATAGGAGATGAAATCAACATGTCTAGAGGATGTGAAAGAAAGGTACAGTTGGAATTTTAAAGAATGTTTTTTCCTTGCAATTTTGACATTATTAACTATTTTAATATTTGGCATTATATTTTTTTAATTGAAATAAATGGTATTTCACGAGAAAGGAAATATCCAACAATGTGGGCATATGGTCGACATTATCATGTAGAGCGTGTAGATGTAAATAGATGATACTTATATTGTGGCGTCATGGCTGACTTCAAGCAATCCAGTCGATCAAGCTCAAAAGATAAGAATATTATTGAAGGGAATCTACAATATGTTAGGAAAATACAAGAAATTATTTAGTTGGATTACTGCTCTTTCAAATGTTGTATTTTTAAGTGTATATGGTATGAAGCATTTCACAGGACATGGAGACATGATACCCATAGTGGATCATTTTCTATAGATTCCTCAAAGTTCCTACTGGAGGATAAGGAGCCTTATATTCTACAAATTCATTTTGAGGAGGTACTTATTTAACTCAAAAAAGAAGCGGTAATGATTAATATCTATTAATACATTGTTTATTGTGAATAGATACATGTACTTATTAATCAATAAAATTGTTATAACATACGTCTAATATGTGTATGTATTCGTTCATCTATAGGTATTTTTCTATGAATATATTTTGGACTCGAAATGGATATTTGTCATAAATTATGATTCAAGATTGAGGCATTTAATTGATGATGAATTAGTGGATACTGAGCAAAACAATTATGGCCAACAAAATGAAAGAGAGGGATTAGAGAACATTGAAGAAATTGACATCCATGATGATGTCGAATATGGTTATGTTCAGGCAAAAGAATAGAAAAATACAGAGTTAGATGATGTTATGGAAGACAACAATATGGATGGTATAGAAAATGATGAGCCAAATAAATTTGGTAACAATACAGATGGTCTATATTCATATTTCAATAATGATGAAGATGATGCAGGGCAAGATGATGATGATGATGATAATATCAATTAATTGAAACATCATATGAACATTTACAATGATACATTAGATGAAATTGTTGCAGACAATGATGTTAATGACCAAAACTTCTAAATTTTCAGAATTATTTGTAATCCATGTTTAAAAAATAATGATTCTTATGGCCTAAACTTTTAAATGCTTTAGTATTATTTTTGTCAATACAAATTTCCTATTGCAATATCATAAAAGTGTTTAAGGTATGGTATGAATTATTGGCAGAAAAAATTACGATTACTTGAAAGCTTCTTTCGTTCATTTTGTATCAATGGAGACTGAGATGAAAACATAACATAAAATATGAATTTTGAATCCTTTGATTACATTCAAGTACTTCTAATGAATGTTTTTCTATAGGACTATGTAGGAAATTTGTTGGGAATGGGTTTTGTAGAGTCACTTGGTGCTTGTCCTCCGCTAACATTTTAGATTTATTTTTCAACAGTAAAGGCCTCACTCAAACCTTGCTACCTCTGCTCATTTTTTCGTGGTGGTCCCTAAACAAACTTAGTTGAGAGAGCTTCTTTTAGCAAGAAATATGATCATCTTCCTTTTTGAAATCTAGTTTTTGATGATCTTTGGCTAATGTCATTTTCTCCATTTATATCAAATGAGAGAAGGAACATATATGAGCTTGTAAAATTATCTTATCTTTGGAGATTTTTGATATTTTGAATATCACATGATATTTGTGCTTGTTTTTTTTTTAATTATAAAGAGAGAAATTCCGATGGATTTTTTTATTTTTAACCAAATTATAGAGTGAAGAGTGACAAAATTTTATCTTCTGAAGTTAGAATGAGTTGGCTTCAGAATTGCCAATTGAGATACATGAATTTTTTTACAAAATTTTAGAAAACTCTATAAATTATATCAGGTGCATGCTTGTAAGAACACAATATTTATGTTGCTAATCCTCCATAGAAACATGGAAATATTTGATGTTTCTCTGCATATTCCATAGCATTTTATTGTGGCAGTAACATCGTTATTTCTACTTGAATGATGATATGTGAATATGGATGGATCAAAGCTTTCACCGAATGCATAGGGTCATAGAGAAAACAAATTAAATATCATTGAAAGGGTAATTGTTATTGAGAATAATAAAAATGTTCACATCAGTGCTTTAGAGGAAACAACGGTCATGGTGTAGAGATATGTATTTTTGGAAAGGGGGAAAGATAATAATATAGATTCTAAATTTTCCACCTCTGTTATTTTACTATAATTAGTTCTGAGAATTATACACAATGTTTAACATTAAAAACCATGAAAGAAATAACATGATAATATTGTGATTCACATGCAACAATTTCACATTTTGATATCTAACTAATCATTGTATGTCTCATGTTTTAACTAGAAGTGAATTGTAAAACATAAAAATTCAATATTCACAATTAAAACATGACAAATCAACAACTAGTCTTAATTTTCATGTGATTAGTATTCTTAGTTCTACTTCCATTTAATGCAAAATTCTTTAGTACCATCCATGTTGAACATCAAAGGATCTTGACAAACTTGAAGTACTTATGATCTTGAAAAACTTTAATTAATTTCAGTAAGGAAAAAAAGGGGCTTTACATACACACATTAGTATTTATTTTCTCAAAATACCAACTTTTTCCTCATCGTGATGAGAGAATTTATACAAAAATTACAAAATATTCAGTTCTACAATCATTGGGGAAAACCCCCAATATTAGCAATAAAATAAGATAAATATGAAATCAGTTGTGGAAATATTGGGATTGTCAATGAGTCATGATAAGTTGAAGTAGAATATCTCTCCAATGCAATCCATTTATTGCTGAATGAAGTTACCCTTTTGCATATCGTTGTTGATGGGAATGATGATGTTATCTTATCTCTATAAATAATACCTAATTTAGTGAAAATCATAAGAGATTGGTGGTAAATCATTGATGAATCTTTGTGTTTGATTAATAATATTAAAATCAGGTCCAAATTTTTTTGACCCATTATATTAAAAGAAGTGTGATTGGATTGTGATGTGTCATTCCTCTTTTCTGGAAACTTGAACTGATACTCTTCATCTGGGATAAGAACTCCTTGATCATTCCAGAAGCTTGGTAAACCTTGCACAAAAAATAATGGAAGATATCTTTAAAATCTGATACTATTCCTAACATATAATTTTCTTTTCCTATCACGTCCTTTATTAAGCCATATTTCACAACATACTTTCTGGCTTGAAAGACAAGGTTAGCCTTGTCCTATATTCCTAAAAAAATCAAATGAGATTTGGTCCTTGTGTTAAGAAATTTTACAATGTTTATTAATTTCATAGGTTTGTCTCCTTGATCCTTCTGAAAAATGGGAGCCTAAGTCAAACAATAATTTGTCAATTATTTTTCATCTTCAACTTGTGAAAAATAATCCTTCAACCTTTTAAGTTTCAGAGCAAGATGGTTCCAAATAAATTATTTAGTATCAATAAAACCGAGCTTCATTGAATTTAACGTTGGCTTTAAAGGTCCATTGTTTTTTGTTCATTATCTTTCTCTAATTTAGTCAACTCCTCTTTTAATTTTCTGCACTCCATATCTTTAACTGTCAAGTTTTCCAATTCTTTGGATAATGCAACATCAAGATCAACCCCTGAGAGATGTTGAAATTGTTATTTTGAAAGTGTTTAAACTTATTGATTTAATTATTTAATTATTCAATTTCATTTCTTAATACTCCAATTGTTCCTTTAGCATCCTGTAATTCTCTTTCCAAGTCCTCCTTTTCCTGAAGTACTGTAAGAAGATCTATTGTTTGAGGATGAGCATCATGTGGCATTTTTAGCTTTTTATTTGGGAATTGGATTGTTTTATATTTTTCTTCTAGTAAATTTTAAACTTCAACATTACTTGAAGCATCATCATCAAGTTCCATAATCTTTCTTTATAATTCATATTTGCGTAGTCGAAAAGTTTTGTTTTGTATTTTATTTGATTTCAATCGATTCTCTAATTTATTCACAGTTGAATGCAATTTTCCTTTTGTAGTGGACTCATTAAACAAATCTATACAAATGAGTTGACGTGCGTTTTTTTATAAAAATCAATTTTATCAACAATATTAAACTGATTCATATTCAATTTGAAATGAGTGGTCTTAACTCCTTCATGAGATTTACTTCCTTTACTCCTATTATCACTCAGATTGAACCTTAGGCTGAAGCCTAGCAATTCTGAGGTCACCTCAAACCATGCTTAGCTAAGTAGCTAGCCCTACTAGGCTAGGAGAGGGATATCTCCATATAGATCACAACCAAGATGACTGAGGAAAGAAGATATTAGGCTAGGTATAGTAGCTCAGAGTTTTGATTTTGGTTGTATAGGGTTTTTCTGGATCAGGAGGAGTAAAAAAGCCAAGGCAAGGAAATTAGGTCAATATTTGTAGGGTGTTTTATGGGGCAAGGTAGGTACAATGGCTTAGCACTTTAGGGTTTCGATTATGGGATGATCAAGACATGTGAGGAGCTAGAAAGAGCATGGTGAATTCATGTTTTCTTTCTAAACTGAAGAAATTACAAATTGTGAATATTTACCCAAAATAGAGCATAGAAATTATGGATTCTATTCATATAACTTGAAAACATTCACTTAATAGCAATGAAATGATGGATGAAGTAATAAAATTTTTTAACATCTGAGCACAAAGAAGAAACTGAAACTAGACACCATACCACATGGATCCCATAAAAATAGTTGCAAATTTGATTAATATTCCTGCTCAGAACTGATACAAAATATGTCTCTTCAAAAGCCAAGCATCCAAATGAGTCCAACCTTTACAAATGGTTGAGAAAATAAATGATATAGACCTCAAAACCACTCTCCCTAGCCTTAGGGAGTCGAATCCATGAGATGGGAATCAGATACACCAAATTCTAAACAAGAAACTGAAGACTAGGAAGACCCAACAATTTGCCTCTAAAAGAGAGGAAACTGATTCATTTGTCCTCTAGAGGACTCACCTAATGTATCTACCTTAGATAAAGGTAAAAACATGACATTTACATTGACCATGACCATTTACATCAGTAATTTCTTCATTTTCCCAAGTAAAAAGTCAAGCTGGAGTGAAACTTAAAATTTTTCTGAAGATTGCGAAAAATGCATTTTCCTGGCAAACGCGCAGCGCCTAGGCAGAACAAATGGGCTCTGTTGCAAGCAAATTTTGACTGCCTTCCTGGTGTCCAAATCAGATCCACAATAGCTCATTGGTCTCTCTGAGTCTAGTTGCCAAATATACCTCTAGTTTCCAAAATGATGCTCATTTTACTTGTCAAAAAGTGAATCTCCCAAGACTGGTAAACGCGCAACAACCAGGCCAAAAAGGAGGCAGAAACATGAAATTTTGGTGGTTTTTTTTCATTTTTGAGGGACAAGTTCTCCTCCAATTTTTCTGAAACTTGCTAGGGTTGATGTATTCATCCTTATTAACATGATGGTGGTGGAAATTTGTCATTTGGAGGCCCCAAAAAAGAGTGCAGCGTCCAGGTCGCTGCGCGTTTGGCAGAATTTATGTGTGCCCAAAAGATTCAAAAACCAAAAATGAAATGAAATGCCAAGTTTGCCAAAATTGTGTGAGGTTACTTTCTAATCGAGTGCTTGAGGCATGAAGAGACACATCAGCAAGTATATCTAACTTCTCCTCCTCTTGCTTAGTCAAACTTTGAATTTTTGCATGGAATCGTTTGAGCTTGGCTCTTGTAAGTTTGTTCCTCATGGCGTAGTGCTTTGCCATTTTCTTCTGAATGTCATTGTCCTTATTGGAATTATATATCAACCTCTCTATATGCAGAATGGATCTATCAATCCATGATTCTATGTCCTTGCTAATCTCTAAGGCAAGTAACTCACTTGGTGTGAGCTGCTCTGCAACTCAGTTCTTCTGTTTCATGTTTGTCCTCATGTTCATCAATGATTGGCTCTTTAGCCTTTTCATTGCCTTTGTCCACCTGTTTTGTTAATGAAGAAGGCATGGCCCCTTTCACACCAAGTTAAGAAAACACATGCCTGTAGCCTCTCTAATAAGTCTTGGGAAATGGCTCAACATCTATCAAATTAGCCCAAGTTGCCTCAATGTCCTCCTCACTGCTTGATGACTCAGAATCATGATGTGATGATGGTGAAGGGTTATAGAAAGGTGAAGAATAAGGATCAACATGGGGTGAATTAAATTGACTTGGTGATGATGTATGAGTAGTAGGCTGAGATGGAGGAGTGGATATGGGAGGATGAGATGATGACGGGATACTCTGCTCATGCTGACTAGGTGGGGTAGTGAAGAATTCATTTGCTATGAATGTGTCCCATGGAATGTTATTTTTCTCAAGATGATGCATGACTATCATATTGATGAGGGAGTGGTGGAAAAGAATCTGCATTTGATGATTATAATCCCTCTTTTGTACAATGTATGCCATCTTGTCAATGCTCTGGAAGAAATAATAAGGTATGTGAAGCATTATGTCTCTAGTGAAGTGCATGAGGAGTTGGATATGATATGAATAGATTTGAGAAAACCTCCCCTCACAGGTGAAGTATTTCATGATTATCTTCATCATAGGGACATATCAATCAAGAAGATGAGAGAAAGGGAAAATGGTCTTTTTTTCATCCTTGTATCTAGGTTTGAGATATGGTTCATAGTAGCTTTGATCAAGTTTTCCTTGTTTAAACCATTTCTCTCCCACATTAGGGATCCATGTAGCAGATTCAATGGAATTAATGGACATGGTAAAAGTAACCCCATAAAGAGTGACCTACTTATCATGAAGATTGGATATGAACAACCTTGTCAACATAGGGTGATACTGGATCTGCTGCACTTTCTCACAAAACTCAAAACAACCAACATGTTTAAAAAATGACACAATGAGGGGAGAAGCCATGAGCTCTTTTGTGGTTATTGGTTCATATCTGATGATTTCCCCTCCTTTCTTACTCATCTTTGGTGTTTATTCCTCACTGCCACTTATGTCTTCCTCTTTAGACATTTTGAATTTGAAGGCTTTGGAAACCCTAGGGTAAATGCAATGAGATGAAGGGAGTGAGAGGTGAAATGAATAGCTTAGGGAAATGGAGGGAGTGAATGTAAATGAAAACCTAGGTCTATGAAAACCCTAGGATTTAACATTTTTTATGACTGATATGTATGTAGGGACATGACTATGGATATGATGCATGAAAAATGGGAAGAAAATGAAAACTAGGGTTTCATAGCAACAAGCACTTCAAATTTCTTATGAAACACCAAAAATATTAGAGGAGAGGTGTCTTAGGGTTCACTTACTATTTTAAATCCCATTTGAAGAAATTTGTGAGGAAATAAAAGCTTGTTGGAGGTCGTGAAACCCTTTAAAACCATGCCTGTGCAAACCTGCAACGTCCTAGAGGAACGTGCAGGGCTCGGGCAAATGCCCAACGACCAAGGGTAAACGTACAATGCCTGTGTAAATTACTCAGCAGTTTTCGGGCAAACGCACAACACCTAAGTGCAAATGCGCAGTGACCAGGAAAATGCGCAATGCCTGGGTGCAAACGCACATCGACCCTGAAATTTGACTCAAAATGCTGAAAAACTTGAAATTTCTCCTTTGCTGGAAACTCCTGATGGTTGAATGGAAACAATGACTTGCTTTGAGTTGTTTGAATGGCTTTATAGCTTTAGTGGTTTTGAATTTTCAATTTGAATTACCCACTTTTCCTATATTCACTTTTCCCTTTGGACTTTGGCATTGATACTCTTTATCTTTATGACTTTTTGGCATTTTGCAGTGTGATCAAATCATGGAGTTTGGCTTTCTTTTCTCCACTTAGGATGGACATGATTGAATTTGAAAGCTTGGGATGGATTTATTACATATGAGAACATAAAATTTCATTTGAAAAAACATAAATAAATTACATATTTGACTTTTACACCAAAGTGACATTTTGATATAGAAGTCATTAAACTCAAAAATTACAACTTTTAAAAGTATGCTAATTACATCATGATGATATTATTTCTTATTTAGTCCCTCTCATATATGTGCCAACCCTATCTGAAATGGAGGAAATTGGAATGACCTTGAGAAATAAAAAACCTAATGACCTAATGAGACTTCTTTAGACCTGAATTTCATGAATGAGATTTGACTTAAAAGACTTCTTGGTGAAAAGAGAATTTCCATAGGTGTTGTTATGCTCAAGGAGACATGAGAATGAGTTAGCAATGTGAATCTCGGAGGGAGAGTGAAGTTTATTGACAAGGACAACCACCAGTGGAACAATTTTATATCATGACCTAATGGAATGATTGAAAATTTCTTCAGAGTGGGACACCTAAGATGCACATGCAAAATGTGTTTTGATTCTTGGTGGAAGTATGAATATACTAACACTAACATTGGCCTTATTGGGGATGGCAGCTCCTTGGAGGTGTCAAGAACACTATAGACCAAGTGCCTAACCATTGGGAAATATGGTCAAACAATTAAAAATACTGCAGAATATAAAATTGACTCAAAAACTTTGAAAATGATAGAAAATCAACAAGATTTATAGCATTCACTTCGGGCCCCAAGCCTAAATGATTTCTGCTCCAAACCTTGTAGAAAATATAAACTATTATTTACAATGAAAGTGAAACATTCTTTCAAAAGTTGCATCATAAATAGTAATGTTTCAAGAGCCTACCATTGACCGGTCCTCTTGAACATTCTTTTCCATTCATCTCTTTTAGAAATTAGGCATTTTGTCCTTGATAAGATAAGATCTTGTAGGGTCCTTTCCATAGATTTTCAAACTTCCCGTGCTTTCCTTTCTCTTCATTTATTGCATCCCACCTCAGAAATACATCCTCCGGCTGGAACTTATCTTCCTTGGTTTTGCGATCATAAATATTTTTTATTTTCTCCTAAAGTTTAGAAGTAGTCTGACAGGCTTCCTCTCTTGTTTGTTGAAGGTGAATCATCTGATTGATTCGATGTTGAATATCATCTTCTTCATTATATGCTTCTTGCAATAATCTCATAACTGGGATTGCAAGTGATGTAGGAAATACTGTATCTGTACTATAAACCAATTCAAAGGGTGACATACCTATGGAATTCTTGGTGCTCACTCGGTTGGCCCACAAATAATTGTTAAGCTTCCTATGCCAATTTTTCTTGTTCTATTCCAACATTTTCTTAATGATATTAACCAAGGATTTATTAGAAGACTCAACTAATCCATTGCCCCGCGGATAATATGCAGTGGAATGGCCCAACCTGATATTATACTTGCGACAAAACTCAATCATCTTATTTGACTTGAATGTTATTTCATTATCTGTAATAATATTGTGAGGACAACCAAAACAAGACAAAATGTTGGATTCTAAAAACTGAATAATTACTGTGTCCGTAGCTTTCCTTGTAGGAATAGCCTCGATCCACTTGGTGAAATAGTCGGTGGCTGTTAGAATCCATATATGCTATGCTGATGATGTGGGATGTATTTACCCAATAAAATCAAGTCCCCACTATCAAAAAGGAGCATTTACTACAATAGTCTTCAGCGGAAGAGGAACGAGTTTGCATTTTCCTTGAAAAATTTGACATTCATGATAGTTTGTGACTGTTTTGTACAAATATGAAAATAGAGTCGGCCAATAATATCCTTCTCTCAACAATTTATTAGCTATTGTTTTCCAAAACAAGTGGTCTCCACAATCTCCCCTATGGAAGTCATCCATTACTTGTTTAGCTTCAGCTTCAACCAGACAATTTAAAAGAACACCTCTTGGATCTTTCCAATAAAGGGCACTACTTAGAACGTAGTATTTAGTAGATTTTAATTTCAAATACCTACCCTTAATTTTTGACATTCCAGGAGGAGGACATAGGTGCTGAAGAACATACACTATATCTGAATACCATGGTGAAGTGAGAAACATTTCCGATACCTGTATTAGAGCGCCTTATTCTCCATCATCTAACATTGTTGCAATAAGGTTTATGTCTAGAGCATGCAAATTGGATTCAGCCATGAGTTTGGCTAACCCCTGTCTCTTGATCAGCTTGGTGGGCTTGATCTCGAGATCATACTCTAACATTACTGCTATCCACTTACCTCTCCGTCCTTCTGGATAGGTCTGCGTGAGAACTTCTTTTACAGCTGCATTTGGAACATAAGCTATAGTATGTGAATGTAGAATATAGATCCGGAAATCCTTCAAGGCTTTGATTAAGGCTAAAGCTTTCTTCTCAATAATATTATAACGCAGAGCAAAATATCTAATGGCTCGACTAAATAAAGCAATGGGCTACTCAACCTAATCCTTCTTTTGCATCAAAACCGCAGCCAAGGTGTGCTCAGAGGCAAATGAAAATATTATAAAATCACTAGTATAATCTGGACTAACCAAAACAGGGGCTGTAGTTAAGGCAAGCTTTACCAAGTTTAAAGACTTCATAGCATCAGTGGTCCATTTTACATTGTTTTCCTTTTTCAACATATCAGTCATTTCATGCAAATGCTTAGCCAAATTAGGAGAAAATTTGCGTAAGAAATTCATCTTACCATTGAAAGCTTGTATCTCATTTTTATTACGCGAAAAATCTATTTGTTGAATTTATTTTACTTTGGAAGGATCAATACGAATTCCATCTTTGGAAATTATGTGACCGAGACGTTTTCCTTCCTCCATGGAAAAAAGAGTCTTTTTCGGATTAAGAGAAATTCCAAAATCCCTGCATTTTTGAAAAACAATTCTCAAATGATATAAATGCTGATCATCAGAACCATAAAATACTATCAAATCATATAAATAAACCACTAAGAAAACATCTTTCTCATCAGCAAAGGCTATATCCATTGCCCGCTGAAAAATTAGCCCCTGCATTCTTGAGTCCAAATGGCATTTTGACATATTGAAAGGTCCCCCAGGGTGTTGTGAAAACAGTTTTACCTTGGTATTCTTCATGTACCAAAATATGATTATAATCTGAATAACCATCAAGCAGCGACATCTATGATGCTCCAACTACCCTTTGCAGAACATGGTCCATCTTAGGAAGGGCGTAATTATCCTTTAAAGACACTTTATTCAAATTTCGAAAATCAATGCACAACCTTATCTCTCCGGTCTTTTTCCTTACTGGAACCAAATTTGAAATCCAATCAGAAAACCTAATTGGAACAATTATACCAAATTTATACAATCAATTTACCTCTTTCTCGATGGATGGAAACCGTATTGGATTTATCCTTCTCAAGATTTGTCTGAAATGTTTTTGATCCAGCTTGATGGGAATAGTGTGTTGAATAATATTTTTTTCATAGATCTTCAAATCTGCATAATCCCATGCGAAAATATCAGAAAATTCAGATAACAATTTGATGTACTTATATTTTTCCTCGGGAGATAATGTCTTAGAGAGATTAACCATATTGGGCTTATCTGCTGTTCCAATGTTCACATCTTCAACACCCTTTTCTATAGGAGTCAATGTTGGTTTTCTCGCCACATCATCCTGATCAAATAGTTCTTCTAAAGGTATGAGACCTCTAGGAATAATATTATCTTTCAGCTGTAAATTATTCATCTGATTTGCCTCTATGTTTTGATCATTAGAATCACAAACATTATCAATAAAAGCATCTTTGAACATTACTTCATTTTGAAAAAAGATATTAATTTCTTTGTCATCCCAAAAAACTTGCCAGTACCTTAAGTTATCAGGAACACTAGGTCTATGTTTGACATGAATTTCAAATTTATTACATGAGTTCATAGGAATTTTGAGATTACTTGCTACCGTAGCAAGCGAATCTGCAATGATATTTTGATTTCTTGGTACCACTGTTAATGTATATTCAGGGAAAAAATTTAAAATATCCAAGACTGCATTCCTATAAGCTCTCATTCGTGGATGCTTTTCTTGACATTCTCCTTTCATATGCTTTATGACAAGCTCAAAATCACCATAAACATAAATTATTTTTGCACCAAGTTTCTTCAAAATTTTGAGACCTGTGACCAATGCTTCGTACTCTGCTTCATTGTTAAAACAGTCAAAAGCCAATTTATAAGAGCATTCTCTAACATTACTTGGAATTCCACCCGACTTACCAATAGGACTTCGGATCCAAATACCAATACCTTCACCTTCCTTACCCAAAGCACCATCGAAATCCATGCTCCAAAGGCCATCTTCGTCTTCTAGATGCTAAAAATTAACTATTGGTTCCGATTTACTTTTTAGGTCACCTCATTTTCCTGATCTGCACTAATTTTCTATTCTTCTAAAGGTTGTTCAAAATAAGTCACCATTTATTTTTCCTTATCAAGAACTGCTCTAAAATTCTCTGAAACTTCTGGTACATCCTCTACCACTACTAGATGATTATTTACATCATTCAAACCATCATCATTATATAAAATAAAAGATTCTAGATATTTATGTACAACCTATATTGGATGATTTATGGGCTTCTCCTTACTGGTTATCATATACTTCATTTTCTTTTCCTGATATAATTTCCTCAATTACCCGAAAACAGGAATAGTAGCATAAGAGAAGTCAAGTTGTAAAGTACCTTTGATTTTGGTTCCCCATGATCTAGACAAAAACATGTCGAATCGAGGCGGTATATTAGCCACCACCACATCCATTAAAACATTCTTGGTTGAAATTTGGTCTAAGGAAGCCACTAAATATTTAATGAGACCAATGCAACGAACTCTACCAGAATCAAACGAATACAAATCATGATACGGTCGGGTGATACCCATGCCCATATTTTCCATAATAGCCTTTGGCATTAAATTGTGAGAAGCCTCGGAATCAAGCATAACATTATGCAGTATGTACTCATGTAGTCTAAGGCTCAAATAAAAGGGAGGAACTTCAATCTCTTCTAACTGACCATCGATAGCTGGACCGAAAATGAGTTTAGGGTGGTCATCTTCAATATTAACCATATCAGACAAAAGGATCAGCTAGAAACATTTTAGACACCTAATGTTTATAATGACTATTCTTTACTATTTTTTTCAAAGGAATGGATACTTTCAATTTAGCTATTTCATTTTCTAAATTAAAATTTGTGACTTTATCTACCTCTTTAACAACAGTATCTCTTCTATCATTTTGATCCTTTGTTACATTTTCCTTTTTTTGATTGTCCTTCTCTTTAGTAGCTGAGCTTGTTGATGGCTGGTTGATGTTGCTATGATTCGGATCTACATGCTCTTTACCCTTTCTTCGATTATTCAGAAGATCATTCTTTCACTGGGCCTCTTTTATTTTCTGAATGGGATTGACAAGTACATCTCTGCTCCTTAAAGAATATTATTTATGTTGTGCACTCAAAGCATTCATATACCCATGCTAGTAATCATCGGATTTAGTTTTCAAATCATCATCATTTGCCAAGATATAGTCCTCATCTTTTGGAGTATTCAAATTTTCAGTATACTCTTCATCTTCAGTCAGAAACATGGGCAGACCATCTGCTGTAAATAAATTATTTGTTTCGACCACCGGATCTTCATCTTCTTCCTCTTCCACTCCTTGAACATAATTATGCTGCAATGGGGTCCGAATTTGCTGTTGTTGTATTGTTTGGTTGGGTGCTTTCTGCTCTCTTTTCTTGAATCTAAACTGAGGTTGTTGTTGCCCTCTGAAATTTGCGTTCCAAATATGTGTTTCAAGTCTATCTAAGATAGAAAATCAGTCAACCATTCTTTCCATAGTTCGGAGTAATGAATCCATTTTAGCATCAGAAGTAGATGTCTCCTCCTTGATTGTCACTCTCTTTTTAGATCTCATCCTTGCCCTTTTGGCTAGCAAACTCTCTTCCACACTTACAACATTCTTTTTCATATCTGCTAAAGTTGTAGGGTCATGTTCACACAACTGATATGCCATATCAATATCAAATCCATCCGGAAATTTGACTAAAGCCAAACCTTATGGTGGGTTGATATGTTTAGGAAGAGCATTGTACACTGCATTAAATCTCACACAATAATATGGCACAGTATGACCAACATTTATTTTGATGTTTTCATATTCGGACATAATTTGAAGGGGATTTTTCTTTTCTTCCCATATCTCTACAAACTATCGATGCAAAACTTCTAAAGTGTCAATAGTGGCTACTGGTAAAGCTATGAACCATTTTCTTACTTCCCCTCCTAGAATTTGTGCAAACAGCCTCATCTTCACATCCTCTATGTCAATTTCATGAAGATCAAAGAAGTAATTCATCTTATCTACGTGATTTTGGGATGTCATAGGTTGAGTATTTTCAAACAAAGGGATTTTAGTTTGGTAATCTTGGGGCATAGCACTCGGGTTCTGAGGGAGAATAAGGGGGGCATATCTTGCAACCATGATTTATAACAGGGATTTGGATGTTTGATGTAATAAAGGGAGGATTGGTCATTGATTGTGTAGCGTGAACAATAGATTAAGCGATGGTAGAAGAAGCTGGGATTTGAGGTATGTTTATTACCCAAGCATTTATTTGCGAAGAATAGTTCTACAGATCTTTAAGAACTTGTAAAAATTGTGACCTTGATTGTGACCCTGATTGAGAATGTGAAAATAGATCTTCAGCAGGACTGTGAAAGGAAATGGAGGAATAAACAACTATTTCGTCAATCCAACTCAAATATTTTCTCTGGAATAAGCTTTGTTCACAATTTATATCAAATTCAATATATTGCAAGTTTTCTAATTTCCCAGGGAATGAATTAGCTCTGGGAATGGAACTTCTCTCTGTTTGATTTCCAACTAAACTAGATGCCTCTATAACAGTTTTGGATTTTATTCCTATGTTCTGAGGATCACTAACAATGGAGGGAGGATTCAGATTGGGATTGGATCTACTGTATCTTCGGGAAGCCAGTATGTCCAATTTCGAAAACCAATTTTCACTTTACAAATTTTTCAATTCATCCTTTGAATAAACTCTAAACTTATCATCCAAAATTTTAAGAATTTCAATGAAAAATTACTGGAGTTGATCTGATCTCATTTTTCTTTCCCTAGTTGAATCGCCAAAATTTTATCACTCAGATTGAACCTCGGGTTGAAGAAGGCAATTCCGAGGTAACCTCAAACCATGCTTAGCCAAGTAGCTAGCCCTACTATGCCAGGAGAGGAATATCTCCATATATATCATAGCCAGATGAATGAGGAAAGAAGATATTAGGCTAGGTATAGTATCTCAGGGTTTTGATTTTGATTGTATAGGGTTTCGCTGGATCAGGAGGAGCCAAACAGTTAAGGCAAGGAAATTAGGTCAAGATTTGCAGGGTGTTCTATGGGGCAAGGTAGGTACAATGGATTATCACTTTAGGGTTTCGATTATGGGATGATCAAGACAGGTGATGAGCTAGAAAGAGCATGGTGAATTCATGCTTTCTTTCTAAATTGAAGAAATTACAAATTGTGAATATTTACACAAAACAGAGCATAGAAGTTATGGATTCTATTCATCTAACTTGAAAACATTCACTTAATAGAAATGAAATGATGGATGAAGTAACAAAACAATCTAACATCTGATCATAAATAAGAGACTGAAACTAAACACCATACCACATGGATCCCATAAAAATAGCTGCAAATTTGATTAATATTCCTGCTCAAAACTGATACAAAATATGTCTCTTCAAAATCCAAGCATCCAACTAAGTCCAACCTTTACAAATGACTGAGAAAATACATGATATGGACCTCAAAACCACTCTCCCTAGCCTTAGGGAGTCAAATCCATGAGATGGGAATCAGTTACACCAAATTAAAAACAAGAAACTGAAGATTAGGAAGACCCAACAATTTGCCTCTAAAAGAGAGGAAACTGATTCAATTGACCTATAGCGGACTCACCTAATGTATCTACCTTATATAAAGGTAAAAACATGGCATATACATTGACCATGACCATTTACATCATTAATTTCTTCATTTTTCCAAGTAAAAATTCAAACTGGAGTGAAACTTCAAAATTTGCTGAAGATTGTGAAAAATGCATTTTCCTGGAAAACGCGCAATGCCTAGGCAAAAAAAATGGCCTCTGTTGCAAGCAACTTTTGAGTGCCTTCCCATTGTCCAAATCAGCTCCATGATATCTCATTGGAAATATATTTGAGTCTCGTTTCCAAATATGCCTCCGGTTTCCAAAATGATGCTCATTTGCCTTGTCAAAAATTGAATCTCCCAAGACTGGTAAACGTGCAACGACCAGGCCAAAAAGGAGGCAGAAACATGAAATTTTGGTGGTTTTTTGCATTTTTTAGGGACCAATTCTCCTCCAAATTTTCTAAAACCTGCTAGGTTTTATGTCTTCATTATTATGAACATGATGGTCTTGGCCATTTTTTATTTGGAGGCAAAAAAAAAGAGTGGAGCGTCTAGGTCGCTGCACCTTTGACAGAATTTTTGTGTGCCCAAAAGACTCAAAAACCAAAAATGAAATGAAATGCCAAGTGTGCCAAAAATTTGCCAAAATTGTGTGAGTTTACTTGCTTTTCAAGTGCTTGAGGCATGAAGAGACACCTCAGCAAGTATATCCAACCTCTCCTTCTCCTCTTGCTTAGTCAAACTTTGAATTTTTGCATGGGCTCGTTTGAGCTTGGCCCTTGCAATTTTGTTGCTCATGGCGTAATGCTTTTCCATTTTCCTCTGAATGTCATTGTCCTGGTTGGCCTTCTCTAGAAACCTCTCTAGATGCAGATTAGATCTATCAAGCCATGATTCTCTTTCCTTGCTAATCTCTAAGGCAAGAAACTCACTTGGTGTGAGATGCTCTGCCAAATCAATTTCTTCTGTTTCATGTTTGTCCTCCTGTTCATCAATGATTGGCTCTTTATCCTTTTCCTTGCCTTTGTCCACCTGTTTTGTTGATGAAGAAGGTATGGCCCCTTTCACACCAAGTGAAGCAAACACATGCTTTTAGCCTCTTTGATAAGTCTTGGGAAATGGCTCAACATCAGTCAAATTAGCCCAAGTTGCCTCAATGTCCTCCTCACTAATTGATGACTCAGATTCATGATGTGATGATGGTGAAGGGTTATAGAAAGGTGAAGAAGAAGGATCAACATGGGATGAATGAAATTTATTTGGTGATGATGTATGAGAAGTAGGCTGAGATGGAGGAGTGGATATGGGAGGATGAGATGATGAGGGGATACTTTTCTCATGCTGGCTAGGTGGGGTAGTGAAGACTTCATTTGCTATGAATGTGTCCCATGGAATGTTATTTTTCTCAAGTTGATGCATGCCTATCATCTTGATGAGGGAGTGGTGGAAAAGACTCTGCATTTGATGATTATAATCCCTGTTTTTTACAATGTATGCCATCTTGTCAATGTTGCGGGAGAGATAATAAGGTATGTGAAGCATTTTGACTCTAGCTAAGTGCATGAGGAGTCAGATATGATATGAATAGTGTTGAGAAAACCTCCCCTCACAGGTGAAGTATTTCATGTTATCTTCATCATAGGGACATATCGGTCAAGAAGATGAGAGAAATGGAAAATGGTATTTTTTTCATCCTTGTATCTAGGTTTGAGATATGGTTCATAGTAGCTCTGATCAAGGTTTCCTTGTTTAAACCATTTCTATCCCACATTAGGGATCCCTGTAGCAGCTGCAATGGAATTGGTGGGCATGGTAAAAGTAACCCTAACAAGAGTGACCTTCCTATTAGAAATATTGGTAATGAACAACCTTGTCAACATAGGGTGATATTGGATCTTTGCACTTTCTCACAAAACTCAAAACAACCAACATGTTTAAAACATGGCACAGTGAGGGGAGAAGCCATGAGCTCTTTTGTGGTTACTCGTTCATATATGATGATTTTCCCTCCTTTCTTACTCTTATTTGGTGTTTATTCCTCACTGAAACTTCTGTCTTCCTCTTCAGGCATTTTGAATTTGAAGGCTTTGGAAACCCTAGGGTAAATGGAATGAGATGAAGGGAGTGAGAGGTGAAATGAATATCTTAGGAAAATGGAGGGACTGAATGTAAATGAAAACTTAGGTCTATGAAAACCCTATGATTTAACAATTTTTATGACTAATATGTATGTAGAGACATGAATATGGATATGATGCATGGAAAATGGGAAGAAAATGAAAACTAGGGTTTCATAGCAACAAGCACTTCAAATTTCTTATGAAACACCAAAAATATTAGAGGAGAGGTGTCTTAGGGTTCACATATTGTTTTAAAGCCCTTTGAAGAAATTCGTGAGGAAATAAAATCTTGTTATAGGTTGTGAAACCCTTTGAAACCTTCCCTGTGCAAATGTGCAGCGTCTTGGAGGAACGCGCAGCGCTCGGGAAAATGCGCTGCGAACAAGGGTAAACGTGTAGCGTTTTTGTAAATTATTCAAAATTTTTTGGGAAAACGCGCAACGCCTGAGTGAAAATGCACAACGACTTGGAAAACACGCATCGCCTGGGTGCAAATGCACAGAGACCTTGAAATTTGACTCAAAATTATCAAAAACTTGAAAATTTTCCTTTGCTGGAAACTCCTGATGGCTAAATGGAAACAATGACTTGCTTTGAGTTGTTTGAATGGCTTTATAGCTTTAGTGGTTTTGAATTTTCAATTTGAATTACCCACTTTTCCTATGTTCACTTTTCCCTTTGGACTTTGGCACTGATACTCTTTATCTTTCTGACTTTTTGGCATTTTGCAGGTTGATCAAATCATGGAGTTTGTATTTCTTTGCTCTACTTAGGCTGGACATGATTGCATTTGACAGCTTGGAATGGATTTATTACATATGAGAACATAAAATTACATTTTAAAAAACATAAATAAATTACATATTTGACATTTACATCAAAATGACATTTTGATATAAAAGTCATTAAACTCAAAAATTACAACTTTTAAAAGTAAGATAATTACATCATGATGATCTTATTTCTTATTTAGTCCCTCTCATATATGTGCTGACCCTATCTGAAATGGAGGAATTACCTAGAGAAATAAAAAACCTAATGACCAAATGGGACTTCTTTAGACCTAACTTTCATGAATGAGATTTGAGTTAAAAGACTTCTTGGTGAAAAGAGCATTTCCATAGGTGTTGTTATGCTCAAGGAGACATGAGAATGAGTCAACAATGTGAATATCAGAGGGAGAGTGAAGTTTATTTACAAGGAAAACCACCGGTGGAACAATTTTATATCATGACCTAATGGAATGATTGAAAATTTCTTCAGATTGGGATACCTAAGATGCACATGCAAAATGTGTTTTGGTCCTTGGTGGAAGTATGCAAATACTGAAACTGACAACTCCTTCATGTATTTGTTATCTACCACAATAAGTAAATGAGTAGGATATTTTATTTTAATTTGTTAAAATTTCTTCTGTCTATCATGGTAACCTTGTTGTTTGATTTCTGGTAGCCTTTTGAACTGATATATGTCCACTATCTATTGACTAAACAACCTTAAATTTTGTTGAATACTAATCATGAATTTGAATAATAGGTGTCTTTCAGAAGATATGTCCTTTTAATTATCAGTTACAAGAATCAAATCTTTTTCTTGGGAATGTTTTGACCTCTTTCTCCTTTCTTCCTCAATGACATCTTCTTCATCTATCCACATGATATCCTCAGTAAATGGCCTTTTAGCTCCACTGTCAAGCTTGTTCGAGGTAAATATTTCTGTCTTTACTTGTCCTTCCTTTGTAACTCCTTATGATTTCTTAGAGAAATTTTCTTCATTTCCTAATTGATTTTGATCAACATTTTCAAGAGTTGACCATTCCATCGTTTTTGCTAGCCTTTTAATTTTTAGCTACCCTCATGTTTATATTAAACAATTTTTAGCTTCTTTATTTTGGATGAATGACATGATGAGGATCATAGTGACATTTGCATCATATTCAAAATTGAAACAAGCAAGCAATCGATCAATTACATATGAATTTTCTTTATTCTTAACCGTAAAAGGTCCCACTTTTATTAGAAATTTGAAAGAAATTTCTGAATTTTTGCTTCAAAAATGTATAAAATTTGAATCTGATATTTGTGTTAAGATACCCAAAGCATAAACCCTAGGATTTAAAAATGAAGGTATTTTATAGCGTTGAACCTTTGCTCCATAAATCCTTATCATTGTATAGTCATTATATAAGAACCAATATACTATTATATACCTTGAACTCAGTTGGAGGCATTTCTTCAACTTTGGGCATGCTCTTGGAAATTCTTCTTCGTGAATCAATAAATACATCTTGGATATGAACTTGTTAACAAAAATGAAGAAAACATATGATTGGTTTCTAAGATACATTGCTTTGTGAATCATTGAACTTTCTCCAAAAGAAGTAATTCTTTCTGGTTACAAAACATGTTGAAATTGATCAGTGAATTTATCCAAAATTAAGTAGATGAGATAGGCTTGATATCTGAAACTCTGAAGGGTGTTGAAACTGCTAAATTGTTCATGCATTTCTTCTACTATAAATTTAGGATAATTGAACTTTACTGACAATTACAAAGACCATAAAATACCTAGGAAACATTCACTGGCGACTTGATCATGATTGAAAGCCAAGATTCGACTAATCACGGAGAATTTTTTTTGCACTTTTTTAACAAACCACTTAGATTTCAGTGGGTAGATTAATTATTTTAGAGTAGTCTCATAATTCAGAACACTTTGGACAAATGTAAGTTATAATGATGGGGCTAATGATCTGAAGGTTTAAATGAGAGTTTCTTCATTTAATTCTATAGTGTTTTCATTAATAAGGCTGGAAGACTGTAACCCTAACATCTTGAGAACTAATTCATTAGTTAAGGAAATCATGATATTTGAAGTTTTATTTGTCATTATTGATCTAACAGAAGCATAATAATTCTTAGAGCACCATATAACCAATTTAGGGAAATTAAAGGCTTGAGGAGCTATACACAATGGTAAGCATGACTCCCAAACTTTATAACTCTTACTAATTTCATCATCCTACTGAAAGAAAAATTGACGTATCTGCTCTTGATTAGTACATGACAAAATTGGGTCATAAACATCCCAATCTTGTTCCACCAGGATATTCTGGGCTGAATCAAATATTTTGTGGTTGGAGATAATATTATTAAAGGATTCCATTCTTTCGATTGTTAAAGCACTGAGATAGAACATGAAACCAAACTTGAAAGTTGAGTTATTGTTGACTTAGATGTTTTAACAATATTAACTATCGCTTGTAATAAGTCCCTTTTCACCCGTAAGCAACTACATAACATTGTGTTTTACCAATTAAAAATAAATATTTATAAATAAAGTGCTTAGTAAGAGGTTAGCAGATACCAAATTTTTGTATCCATTGATTCGATATAATTTCTATATCAACGGTGGAAATTGAGTGTGGAGATGAGAAACTAATGATTGTTAACACCATAGGCGAATCTTGCACTAAATTTGTGAAGGGACACATGTTGCTTCTCGTTGATTGTGGTATTTTAATGGTGTTTTATACTTCAGTCTGGTTTAAAATATGCAACGCATATTCATTGTTCATCTCCAAATTCTTACGATCTAGACCTTTGAACCATGTAATACAATATGGTACTTTGGCCTTTGGTGCTTTGAACTATCCCACATGCAATAGAGTAAAGGACTTGTCATTATTTAAATATCCCAACTTTTGGATGCTATTTTGACACGTTGTGCATATATATACACACTCCAATGTTAGGTGCCTTATGTTGGTTATTATTCACATACGACATGTAATTCTTCGTATGTTTTGGAGTTAAATTGTTTTGACATGGGGATTAAGTCTAGGAACCTAATACTTTTTATAAAAAGAGCTATAACCATGTATATGAACCCAATGCATAGAAATAGCCTTCAAAAAAATTGACCACAATTATAATTTTTTTGCAAAAAATAATAATTTTTTTAATATGTGATAACAGACCCTTAAACCCGTAAGCCTATAATATTCAAAAAAATTTGCAGCTAATGGGAATATAACATTTTATTTTCAGTTTGCCTAACTCATGAATAAAAGTGTAAAGGAGGAACTCTAAAACTCCAAAGCAGCAAAATAAATCAATGCTCAATGTGAACAGAGTGAAATCAGGGCTTAATAAAATCCACTTGTGTGTAAAACAGGTTCAAGCTATTTGAATGGGTCAACAGGACCAAATCATAACACAGTCTAGATACAATGAACCTCCTAGATGATCAGCGCAGTCCTATGGGGAGGTCCTCCATGTGAAATGGGACAAATGAGTGGAGATGGTTTAGGTTTTTGCAAACCCTAATCTTATATAAGGAAGGGAAAGACTCAAGGAAAAGGTTGTTGAGGATATTATTATTCTTGAGAATCATTCTCTGGGATGTTTAGCAAGAGAATAGAGAGGGTTTCCTGTTTAGGAATCCTCCCTCCTTCCTTGAGGGTCTCTTGGAGGAGATTGTGCTGCATCCACTATCTAGCATAGGCCAAGCTCTACCTCCAACTGCAACGCGGATCCAACAAGGATTTTTTTGCTCTTGTAGGCTGCAGCAAGTGGAAGTCTAGATCTGTCTAGATCTAGCTTGTTTTGGGAGTCTCTTCTCATGGAGTGTGTCTTTTAACCTCCTGGAAGAGTGTCTCTCCTGTTTGGGCTTAATTTCTCCATCTTGGCATCAGGCCAAAGTGCTCTTCAACTCATCTATTCATTTCCTTGAGGAAACAATGTCCTTTTTGCAGTCAGTGTTGCAATATGGATTTTGCATCAGTTTGGAGGATAGATCTCTGGTGAAAGGGATCCTTTCGTTCACTGTGGTGATCCATAGATTGGCCAACCAATCTATGTTCCATTTAAGATTTTATATGCTGGGCATCATAAATTCAAAAATTTCTGAAGTTTACTGCAAATTTGTGACTTAGATCTTAGATCTACTCATAGCTGCTCATATTTTGCAGAGATCCCCAAGGGGAATGTAATAAAGAACTCATTTGATATACAGATCTGTAATAGATCCATAATTTTGTACTCAGATCTTTTCTAGATATAGAAATTAATGAAACACTGCTTGATCCATTAAATATTACGCTGTCCATTTCATCATGTACTTTCTTGTGTTGTAGTCACCTCAATCTTGAGGGTTTATCCTTGTAATTTCTCTGTCTTTCTCATGTAAGATGTATGAGCTATGCCACTGATCGGATTTGTCAATTTTCAGACCCTATTGCAGCTAAAACCTTTAGAAAATTATGCTCTTGTGCTTCAGAAAATTTCTGCATACTCTAGGTCATGGGAAATCAGGGTTTTCTAGCCTAGTTTGGAAAGGAGGAACTGTTTAACATAGAAAAACGCATTTTTTTTTGCTGAAATTTTACATGGGAGTTCCTCATAACCCTAGCTATCATATCCAACCGATTTCCCATCTTATTTTTACGCAGATCTCTGAATACACTCGTTTTAGGGTATAAATCATCACTTTTCCCCACCTTTTGGTCTATAAAACGCTGTATAAAGTTTCTGCTGCATATTTTATGGAAGGTTAAGTGATTTGACATCATTTATCAGTCATATTTCTGCAGCTCCAACTCTGGAATACCTTAGGGTATTCTCATTGTTGTAGAAATTCCAGTTTGGAACATTACAGTGGTATCAGAGCGTGATTGTAGGTTTTAACCTTGAACAGAAATTATCTACACATGAATCTTATAACAGAAAATAAAAAAATAGCGAGAGCATAAAACATAAAACAGATAAACATAGACATTTTCCCCTGGATCCCAAATCGGGACGACCAGCTTGATATTTCATTATATTCCTTTTAGTGTTACAACACATATATATACATGCCGAAGCATACATAAAACCTAATCCACTAACCCTGGATTAAATCATAACCGTAGTTCGAACCCCAAAACCATGTGCAAAACCATGCACAAAAACCATGGGCACGGACCACCCACCAGAAATTAAGGACCAAAAATTTTCACCAGGGCGCTGCCCCGGACCCTGACAGGGGGGGCTACCACCCCACTTGTGACCCCCCCATTGCACCCAACGAAAAAAGGGTGCTATCTCCCCCCCTCTTACCCCCCCACGTGTGATTAGTCGTGGAAATAATATATCACATACCCATCATTCTCCCACTTGTTTTTTTCTTTCGACAGGGGGCCACAGGAGAGCTTAGTCATTGGCCAAATTCTTCAACACCCATTGTTACTCTACACCAAGAGAACTTCTGAGTGCTCATAGAATTCGTCAATACATCTACAACATTCTTCAAAGTGTCTACCTTTACCAGCAATACCCTTTTAGCCTCAACCATATCTCTAACAAAGTGATATTAAAAATCAATGTGCTTTGTCTTTGAATGATAAGCAGGGTTCTTAGCAAAGAAAATTTCACTTTGGCTATCATAGTCTATCCTTATAGCTTTCTGTACCAACTCCATACTTGAACACAATCTTTGCAACCAAACTGCTTCCTTGCTTGCATGAGTGGCTGCCATGTGTTCTGCCTCTGTAGTTGAAAGAGCCACTATAGACTGTATTTTACTCATCCAACTGTCTGCGCCTGCAAATAGGCTAAACACATACCCACTTGTAGATCTTCTTTGGTCCTCCCTCGTAGCACAAGCCATAATCACTAGTGCCACGTAAAAATCTGAAAACCTCCTTCACTGTTGTCCAATGCTCCTTCCCTGGGTTTGACATAAACCTGCTCAATACTCCCACTGCATGTGCAATGTCTAGTCTAGTACAGACCATTGCATACATCAGGCTACCCATTACACTTGCATATGGAACATGGGACATATCCTCCTCTTCTTCTTATGTCTTGGGACACTGTTCAGCAGACAGTTTTACACCTACAGGAATAGGAACATTCACTGGTTGAATATCCTGCATATTAAACCTCTGCAATATAGTATCGACATACTTCCTCTGGTTTAACCAAAGCTTCCTCTTTTCCAGATCTCTCTTAATTTCCATGCCCAAAATATAGTTTTCAGCACCAAGATCCTTCATGTCGAATTTGGAGAACAGTTGGGTATTTAAATCTTGGATAATTTATTTGTCATTTCCAATCAACAACATATCATCCACATACAAGACCAAATAAATAACATGGTCACTAATTAATTTAAAATAAACACAGTGATCCTCCTTGCTTCTGGTGAAGCCAAGTCCCTGTATATAGGTATCAAATTTCCGATACCACATCCTTGGTGACTGTTTTAACCCATACAGAGACTTCTTCAACCTGCATACCAGTTCTTTCTTACCCTTCACCATAAAGCATTTAGGTTGCTTCACGTAGATCTCCTCTTCTAGATCCCCGTGAAGAAATGCTGTCTTCACATCCATCTATTCTATCTCAAAATCAAATGCAGCAGCAATAGATAAAAGTAATCTAACAGAAGTAACTTTGGCAACAGGAGAAAAAATATCACCAAAATCAATTCCCGGCACTTGGGAATAACCTTTTGCTACCAACCGAGCTTTGTATTTCTCCACCTTGCCTTCTACATTCATCTTCTTCTTAAACACCCATTTTCTCTCGATGGGCTTCCTTCCAGCCGGCAACTCCACCAGATCCCATGCCTCATTTTTGTGCAAGGATGCCATTTCATCAACCATGGCCTCCTTCCAGAGTTTTCCATCCTCTGAATCTACTGCCTCCCTGACAGTTCTGGGATCATCATCAGTTATAGTTAAGGCAAAATTTGAATAGAAAGCAGATGGACTATACCTTTCTGGTTGTCTTCTTTCCCGAGCTGATCTTCTCACAACTGGAGTTTGTGGCTCTTCCCCTTCTGAGTCTTCTTCTGTTGTAGAGTTTGATTCATCCTCCTTTAGCTCAAACTCTATCTTCTCAGGTTCCTTTGGTATGACTTCATGTTTAACAACATCTTTCACCTCTCTAAACACCACATCTCGGTTGTACACAACCTTCCTTGTTTCTGGGTTCCAAAGCTTGTGACCTTTTAAACCATCCTTATACCCAATAAAGATGCACCTTTCATATTTATTATCCAACTTGGTCCTTTTCTGCTTTGGAACATGTACATATGCATCACATCCAAATACCCTTAGATGTGAAAGAGAGGGTTTCTTAATAGTTTATACCTCATATGGAGTCTTATCCTCCAACATTGATGAAGGTGATCTGTTAACCAGATAGCATGCAGTCTCCACTACCTCTGCCCGGAATTCTTGTCCTATCCCGGTACCACTGAGCATGCTTCTTGCCTTTTCCATCAGTGTTCTGTTCATTCTTTCTGCAACTCCATTTTGCTGAGGTGTGTATGGAGTAGTCTTCTGCCGTGATATACCACACTTCTTACAAAACTCTTCTAATTCCTTCTTGCATAACTCCCCACCATTATCTGTCCTTAGCGCCTTTATCTTCTTCTATGTCTGGTTTTCCACCAGAGCCTTAAATTCTTTAAATCTGTCAAAAACTTCAGATTTCTTCCTCAAGAAATATATCCATGTATTCCCTGAGAAGTCATCTAAGAATGAAACATAGTACACAAACTTTCCCAGTGATGGAACTGACACAGGTCCAAACACATCACTGTGCACAAGTTCTAATATCTTGTTCGCCCTCTTAGCACCAGAAGGAAAACTCACCCGATTCTGCTTCCCATATACACAATGTTCACAGAAATTGAAATCCAGAGAGCAATTAGACATACCTTCTACCATAACATTTCTATGCAGTATCCGAAGGCCCTTCTCTCCAATATGTCCAAGCCTTTGATGCCATAGAATGGTCTTTTCTCCAGAGACAGCTAGGATTTCCGCTCCACTTTCAGGAACCACAGAACTTTTACACCCATCAATAACAGTGCTACCTTGTAGCTTGTACAAAGTTCCCGTCTGAACTCCCCGCATAAATACCAATGCTCCCTGAACCATCTTGCAGGCATCTTTCTCGAACACTATTTTTACACCTGCAGCAAAGGCATCCCCTTGAAGCCAAAACAACTCTGATACCAAATGTAGGTTTTAACCCTGAACAAAAATTATCTACACATGAATCTTATAACAAAAAATAAACAATAGCGAGAGCATAAAACATAAAATAGATAAACACAGAGATTTTCCCTTGGATCCCAAATCGGGACGACCAGCTTGATATTTCATTATATTCCTTTTAGTGTTACAACACATATATATAAATGTCGAAGCATACATAAACCCTAATCCATTAACCCTGGATTAGATCATAACTATAGTTCCCTTGACCAAATCTACAAAATACCAGGGGCCAAAAACCATCGAACCCCAAAACCATGTGCACAACCATTCACAAAACCATGGGCACAGACCGTGCGTGATTAGTCGTGGAAAGAATATAACACATACCCAACACTCTGGCATAGCCCGTGAGATAAAGCTATTAGAGGAGAAAAGGGGAGAAGCAGAGATCTGAATGATGTAGAGGATGAGATTACTCTCATCAGTGTTCAGATCTAAGGAAGGCTTCTCCTAAGAGGTAAATTAGAAGAGAGAAAGAGGGTGCACCAAGACTCCTAGAGGGTTTCGAGAAGAAGCAAGCTGCAGTAAGATTTGCATGAGGATTCAAGAAGAAGAAGGAAGCAACAACACTTCCTATCAGAAAAGCAGAAGACCAGAGGATGCTAGATCTCCTCATAGATCCACTATGCCCAGTTTATTTGAAAAAGGTGAGAGGTATAGAAATAAAGAAGAGAGATGTAAAGAAACTCCTAAAGGATTTCAAGATTAAGAGGAGGAACTATGCACTTCCTATCATCACAAGCAGGGAGAATGACTGAAGAAGAGATCTCATTTCTTCTTTTCCAAACATTTAAGGGTATTGAAGAAGATCTCAAAGAGTTTGAAGAGAAGAGGAAAAAGATGAGCCACAAAGAGACATCTCCCAAGGAACTTAAGGAGGATGTCAATCTTGTCACTTTGGGCAAGAGATCTCCATTTTCACCACCTGTTGATAAATTAATTGCATCTAGAGGAGAGACACTTGCATTTTTGCAAGGTAGCCTTGAGCTCTTAACATATGGAGTCCCATGCATGAATTAGGAAATGCATGAGGAAGAGGAAGATACCAGCGCTGGTATACTTGAAGGAAGGAAGCCATCATTCTTGCCAGCAGTTGGAGACATCATTGATCTGAGTGGAGGAACTCTTATGTTCTGTCAAGAGGTTCCTACATATCAGTTGATCCAAGGTATGCATAAAATTTCAGCACATATTGATTCAAGACCAATGCATAGCCAAGGATTAGATCAAACTGCTGATTTGAAGCAAAGACATATCACAGTGTAGAGGACCCTTGATCTAATCAAGGAGAAGACATGAGACTATCCCCATGCATCATTGTTAAGCTACATTCAATATCTTGAGTTGATATGTAGAGTTTCAAAAAAGGGGATTAGTACTATCCTATGTTCAATGGCTGATTGTGAGATCAACATTGTAACTTACTTTGAGACAGTGCATGCATCACCATGTAGACCTACAGCGCTGTCACTTAGTGACTGTGACAAAGAGGCTTCAACTCTCTTGAAGCATTCTAGAGGCAGCTTCAACCTTGAAGCAATGGAGAAGAAGAAGAGGAAGAGTAGACATCTTGAGATGAGAAGCATTTTCTCCCCTCTAGATGACACTCTCTCAATGAGCATGCTATAGCTCAAAGAGAGACTTCTACCTGCAGCAGATCCAAAACCTCACTGGTCTTGGAAGGTCATGAAGGAAGAAGAGGTCTCTTTAAGAGGTCTCACAAAGGGTGTACTTCAACATCTCATGGAGTACAATACTCTTCATCAGTTTGAAGAAGATGGTGTTCTACAGAGTGAGGATGCCATGATTATGTAACACATCACTCAACTTCCATATTTGAGTGAGTGGATGAGGATGGTGAGAAAAAGGTCACATGATCACTTGCAGACATATATGGACCAGCAAGCTTGGTTATGCTGGTTTCCCTTGGGAGACTCCTATCACTCTCCAAAGGCACCTATTTCTCTAATCTATGCCTTAAAAAATAGTTATGAAATGAATAAGGAGGCATGGCAACACTGGTTGCTTTGGGGTAAGCATGATCACTACCTAAAGATTCTCATTCTCTCATCTCATGCTTTATACATCACTAATAGGGTGTATGAAAAGGAGGCATGGTTGATATGGTTTTTAAAAAGAGAATTTGGACATTACATGTTAAATCTCATGTCCATGTATTCATCCATGTTTGAAGTATGTCTCATATGTCTACCTGTATTTCTGTTTGAGGAATATTTCATGCATGTACTTTGGTTCAGGAGAAAAGATAACTCCCACATGATGTGGTATGAGGGAGCTTGCTTGTACTATGTTGATGAGACATTTTACATGTCCATCATTGTGTTTTTGCTCCATGTTCCACATGTTAATAAAGCAAGAAGGCTACAAGAGTACTTATTTCTATGGTTGCTCTTGCGTGAGTATGATTACTAATCAATAGCTCATCATTTTTTGAATCATGCCTTGGATTTCAATGATATGTTGCAGCAAGAGAAGGCATGCACAATTTTGGTTCACTTGAGAGAGTATGGCCACCACATGACATCTCCTATGTCTATGTGTTTTGCGTTGTATAAAATTTGGCATAATGATATCATGATGTGCATGGATAATGATACTTTGTATTGGGCTGATATGCCATATCATATGACCATTAGTATGGTTTGTTTTCATGGTGCACATGAGGAGGAAAGAAGGCAGCAAGACCTCTTGTTGCTTTGGTTTCTTTTAAATGAGTATGGTGACCACCCCATAGCTCATCATTTTCTGATTCATGCCTTATGTATCAAAGATAAATTGCAGCAAATAAAGGCATGTACATCATCTTTTGGGAAGCTTGGCTTGTCCATCTTACATGGAGAAGATGGAGGATGGCAGCAAAGGGCCTTGCTTCGGTGGTTAGTATTATGGGACTATGGTTTGACAACTTTGTCCGCCCATGTTACTCCTTCCCTTCTTTTGCATAACACTGGAATGATGGAGTTTGGATCCAACAAGGCCAACAAGGCTAAGAATTAAAGCATAACAAGGCTTAATCAAGTCATAAAACATGGATGGAGGAATGTTTTGCATGATGAAGCTTTTCCTTTATGGAAGGAGCTACTTTATTTTATGTCTCTCATGTGTTTATGATGGTGTTGGACATCATGTAATTGTCATTTTGTACTTCATGGTAGGAAGAGGACATCTAACCTTACAGTTGGAAGTCATCTCATGCATTTTTGGAAGACAACTATGGAACCAAACATACATAACCTATTGCAGCAAATGGAGGAAGCCTTACTTATGTGGATGCAATTTTGAGGGGAATAGATGGCTTGCATCTACAATAAGATTTTCTTGAGGGCAAGCAACATTTTGTCAGGGGAGATTGTAATATTCCCAAATTTTTGCGGCTAATGGGAATATAACATTTTATTTTCAGTTTTCCTAACTCATGAATAAAAGTGTAAAGGAGGAACTCTAAAACTCCAAAGCAGCAAAATAAATCAATGCCCAATGTGAACAGAGTCAAATCAGGGCTTACTTAATAAAATCCACTTGTGTGTGAAACATGTTCAAGCTATTTGAATGGGTCAACAGGACCAAATCATAACGCAGTCCAGATACAATGAACCTCCTACATGATCAGCGCTGTCCTATGATGAGGTCCTCCATGTGAAAGGGGACAAATTAATGGAGATGGTTTAGGGTTTTGAAAACCCTAATCTTATATAAGGAAGAGAAAGACTCAAGGAAAAGGTTGTTGAGGATATTATTATTCTTGAGAATCATTCTCTGGGCTGTTTAGCAAGAGAATAGAGAGGGTTTCCTGTTTAGGAATCCTCCCTCCTTCCTTGAGGATCTCTTGGAGGAGATTGTGCTGCATTGATCCACTATCTGGCATAGGCCAAGCTCTACCTCCAACTGCAACACAGATCCAGCAAGGATTTGTTTTCTTTTGTAGGTTGCAGCAAGTGGAAGTCTAGATCTATCTAGATCTAGCTTGTTTTGGGAGTCTCTTCTCGTGGAGTGTGTCTTTTAACCTCTTGGAAGAGTGCCTCTCCTATTTGGGCTTAATTTCTCCATCTTGGCATCAGGAAAAAGTGCTATTCAGTTAATCTATACAATTCCTTGAGGAAACAACGTCATTTTTGCAGTTAGTGTTGCAGTGTGGATTTTGCATCAGTTGGGAGGATATATCTCTGGTGGAAGGGATCCTTCCCTTCACTGTGGTGATCCATAGATTGGCCAACCAATCTATGTTCCATTTCAGATCTGATCTTCTGGGCATCATAACTTTAGAAATTTCTGAAGTTTATTGTAGATCTGTGACTTAGATCTCAAATCTACTCATAGCTGCTCATATTTTGCAGAGATCCCCAAGGGGAATATAATAAAGAACTCATTTGATATACATATCTGTAATATATCTATAATTTTGTACTCATATCTGTTCTAGATCTAAAAATTAATGAAACACTACTTCAGCCATTAAATATTACGCTGTCCATTTCATCCTATACTTTCTTGTGTTGTAGCCACCTCAATCTTGAGGGTTTATCCTTGTAATTTCTCTGTCTTTCTTGTGTAAAATGTATGAGCTATGCCACTGATATGATTTTTCAATGTTCAGACCCTATTGCAGCTAAAACCTTCAGAAAATTACGCTCTCGTGCTTCAGAATTTTGCATACTCCAGGTCATGGGAAATCAGGGTTTTCTAGCCTAGTTTGGAAAGGAGGAACTGTTTAACATAGCAAAATGAATTTTGTTTTGCTGAAATTTGACATGGGAGTTCCTCATAACCCTAGATATCATATCCAATTGCTTTCCCATCTTATATTTACACATATATCTGAATACACTCGTTTTAGGGCCTAAATCATCACTTTTTCCCACCTTTTGGTCTATAAAACGTTGTATAAAGTTTCTACTGCATATTTTATGGAAGTTTTAGTGATTTGAAATCAGTTATCAGTCATATTTATTTATCTCCAACTCTATAATACCTTAAAGTATTCTCATTGTTGTAGAAATTCTAGTTTGGAACATTACAAATCCCTAATTGATGAACCCTTAAATCCTAATCCCTTAACACAAAAGTATTAAATAACCTACAACTCGTGCGCATTTCCTATAACTATTATCACTCCTAATTCCTAATCCTAAATCCATAACCATTATACTTACTAACTCCATGATGTCGAAGCCTTATCATCCCTAAATTGTATAACACATAAAAACTATAATCCCAAACCCCTATAACCCTTAACACCTACTAATTTTGACCCATAGAATCTATTATATAATATATCTTGTAACCATAACCACTATATCCTAAAAATCATAACCCTACCACACTTAAGTCTTGAAATGTAACCATTATCACTAATAAACGCTTAGTCATAACAACTATACTTGTTGACCTAATCCCAAATAAAAACATATTCTCTAAATCCTATATGCCCTGTATGGAAATGAGGAATGATGACAGTGAGACTGCATGATGAATTTTGATGGAGATTGTTAAGAAGTGTAGCAAGAGAGACTCAATTTGACTTAGCCTTGGTCAAATTGAGAAAATTCAAAATTTCCACATCAGCAGACAACTTGGAGGCAATTAACTAAGATGACATCGATATTTTCACTTAGTTATCTTAGTAAATTTTATTTAGAGAGCTTGGAGCTCATTTATGCATGTGTGATTTCGAAATTTGAGTAGTTCAGTTTAGTTATTTCCAGTTGTGCTTAGTTAAACTAGTTCTAAAAATTAATAGAATTAGTTGGAGGTTAGATGTGCAATGGGACAACAATTCTAACTTAGAGATAATCTATCAATCAACCAAAAATAGATCATGCATGCAAGGAATTTTAATTTCTTAGTTTTGGTGGAGTTTCTAAGGTAGTGTAACATCAATTGTAGACTAGTATTGAGTGTATAACTGTTGCATGCAATTAGTGATCAATCCTTGGGAATTGTGAAATCAATTTGGAGGAAATTCCTAAAGAATAGGGGATGATTTCCTTAGAATTTATGCAAGGAAATAGGGGCCTTAGTGAGCAAATACTTAGCTAAGTGTTGTCCTTATCTTGTTCACTGAGCAGGAGAACCGTTATTCTTTTACAGGTTGAGCTCAGACCTGGAGCTGGAAATTGTATAGATTCTCTATTCCTATAATTAATGCAAATAGGCTTGAGGGGTTTTCCCAGCTGGGTTCTCCTAGATCTCACTATGTATTTGTGGTTTTTCTAATTGCATGTCTATGAATTTTCTTCTAAATTGTGAAATTGATCTCACAGATCACTAGAGTAGAATTATGTCTCTTGATTTTAGATTAAATTTCTTGAGTAGTTGCAACTATATCAAATTTATATACAAACGTTGAAAATCTTAAATTAGCCTTATGTCAGGATGCCAAGCATCCTTGAGTCTTGAAACCCTCACATATCGTCAAGGCATGAAACTATTCTAACCATGTCAAATTTTGATGCATATAAGAAGAGTTTGAAGATATTTACATTGGCCCCATTCACTACTCATCGTGTGGCGTTGTTAGATGACATTGGTGATGGGCATGTTGGAAGACATTCCATAACATTTTAATAGAGTTTAGACAAAGATTCATTACATGGGAATGAGGAATGGTGATAATGAGACTACATGATGAACGTTGATACAAACGTGGACAGTCTCAAATATTATGCAAGGACATCACACATCCTTAAGTCTTGAAACCCTCGCACACCATTAATGCATGTGTCTTGTCTAACCATGTCAAATTTTGACGCATACAAGAACATTTTGAAGAAATTTCAATGTTGGCCCCATTCACTGCTCACCATGTGGCTTCGATGGATTACATTAGTGATGTGTGTGTTGGAAGATGTTCCATGACATTTCAAGAACGTTTCGATAAATATTCCATAGATGGTAATGATAATGTTGACAATGAAACTGCATAATGAACATTGATTCAAACATGGATGATCTCAAAGATTATGCGGGGACATAAAGCATCCTTTAGTCTTGAAACCCTCACACACTGTCAAGGCATGTGTCTAGCCTCTAACCATTTCAAACTTTTTATGCATACAAGAATAGTTTGATGAAATTTCAACATCAATGGCCTTATTCACCACTCACAGTGTGGCATTGGTGCGTGAAATTTGGGATGGGCATGTTGGAAGACGTTCCATGATATTTAAATAGAGTTTTGATTAAGCCCTAAATTCCCTAACCCCTATGTAGAAATTTGCTGAATAATGATTAATTATCCACCGAGACTATCCTGATCACATATCAATTCGAATTCATATGCAACACATAATCTCTTCCACTCAGATCATCACACATGCGAAAATAAAACAAGCGATAGCACATCAAATCATCATACACATTAACACAGTATGTATGGGGAAAGCTTATAGCTGAAAACCCCGCAGCTATTGTGTATATTATAATGGAGAAAACATGTAACAATCTCAGTACAATACTCCTCACAAGTACTCAGTACTATCTCATGAAGTTACACACAAACTAGCTTGGTTTTGAACAAGTCACAGGTTCAAAACACATCCACTAATTGCCTTGCCTCTATTGCGCAATCATGGCCTGTCTAAATAGAGATCCAAGGTTCGAATCTCCTTGGCTTGACAGCGCAATCATCATGGGCAATTCCTCCAACTGTGGTGCAAATCTCATGCACAACTGATGTCGCCACTGATAGCTAACTCCACCCTTTCATCTACCTCTTTCACTGGTCTCCACTGAACTGATCATGCACTGTAGTGAACTGATGTGTTCTTGAGTTGAATAATGAGTTACTAATTAATGAATTAAACAATATTTAATTCACTCCACTCATAACTAATTGATTAGCTAGTTAAACTAATCTCAACTAGTTCAACTAAAATAAACAGAACACAACTCCACTATTTGTCTCATTAACTCCACCAAACTTCTGCCACTGAAGTCCTAACTGAAGTCAACCATGCATGATGCCATCAAACCCTTGGGAATAGCGTAATTCCTCTGTCAGATGCATGAGCCACTTCCAAGGCTTGAATTGAAGTGCTCCAAGAGAGTAAACTGAAGTTTATAGTCCAAATATTATTAAGGGTAAATAATATTTGACTTCCCTATTTTTAGGATAGGCAGTCTAAATATAGAATTTGACCTATAGGTCAAAAAATAGAGGTCCATCTATTTTTACCAACATGACCAATACTCCAAGAATAACATACTACAACCCCTGGACCATGCTCCATATGTCTAAAAATAGACATAGTCTAAAAATAGACTTTGCGCCAGAATTTGCTTGCGGGCCCACTTAGTGAAGGCGACTTCATTTCACTAAGCTCCATCATCTTGCTGCATTTTCAACACTCCCTCTCAGCAAGATATGGATTATCTGCAACCCTATCCTGCCTCTGTGGAATTCGAACTTGCTCCTGGTGAGCGCCTTCGTCAGGATGTCGGCATCCTGATCCTCCGTGGGAACATATGAAAGCATCATGATTCTCCGCTGAACACAATCTCTGATATGATGATACCAATCCGTGAAGCCATGCTGCCTCAACTGATCCTCCTGTCTGTACCATGAACCATATCCCGATGTGCCTCTAATATAACGCAATACATGCTTGCCTGCCTTCCAAAAGAGCTTGGTAGGCTTAACCATAGCTTGCGAAAGCTGGTTAACTGCATAGCATATATCGGGTCGTGTATTGACCAGATACATAAGCGACCCCACCAACTGTCGATAGACAGTGGCATCCACTACCTCCGCTGAAGTAGCATCCTCCTTCCTCCAACCACCGGGAAGAGGAGTGTCAACAGGCTTGCAGCCTTGCATGTTGAACCTCTCCAGAATCTCCCGAGCATACTTGCCCTGAGAAACAAACAGTCCTCCGTTGCGCTGCCAAATCTCCAATCCCGGGAAATAATGAAGGATGCCCAAGTCCTTCATCTCAAACTCTCGTGCAAGATCCTCCTTGCATGAAAGTATCAACTGCTCATCGCCAGTCAAAATCAGATCATCTACATACAGTACGATGATCGACAGCTTCCCCTCCACCACAATCTGGTACAGGTTAGGATCCGCCTCACTCTTGGAGAATCCAAGCCCGGTGAAGTAGCTGTCTATGCAAGTGTACCAAGCACGAGGTGCTTGCTTCAGCCCGTACAGTGCTCTCTTGAGTCGGCACACATGCGACTCACTGCTGAAGATCTCAAAACCTTCAGGCTGCTCTATGTACACCTCTTCCTCAATAACTCCATTGAGAAACGCAGTCTTCACATCCATCTGATGAATGTGCCACCCCATCTGCGCTGAGAGAGCAAGGATCGTCCGTATGGAAGAGTACCTTGCGACAAGTGCAAAGGTCTCCTCATAGTCAATCCCCTCGATCTGTGAAAAGCCATGGGCGACAAATCTCGCCTTGTACTTCTCCACACTCCCGTCAGCCGCCTGCTTCACCTTGTAGATCCATCGCGAACCCACCACTGATTTCCCAACCGGTCTTGGGACAATCTCCCATGCACTGTTCCTGATGATCGAATCATATTCTTCGATCATGGCATCAACCCATGCGGGTTCCTCCACGGCTTCCTCAAAAGAGGATGGATCCGTCACAACACATTGACTCACAAGAGCCATGTATCCATTGTACCGATCCGGTGACTGTCTCTGTCTGCGCTGTGCTGTAGGTGGTCCTACAACCTTCTCTGCATCCCGAGCCAGTCGCTCAGCTTCTGTAGTGCGCATGCGCCCTCTGATGGTTGGTGTTGCATGGGTGGTTTCTTCCACCTCCTGAACCTCCTCTTGTGGCTGATCCACATCCGGAAGCTCCTCCTTAGGAACTAACAGCTCCTCATCTGCATGCAAGTGTAGCTCCCTCTCAAGCGAACACTGCATGGCTTTCTCCTCCTGAAATTTTATATCCCGTCGCACAACAGTCTTGCGAGTGTCTGACAAATACACCTGGTAGTTGTGAGGTGTATCAGTGTACCCCACAAATATTCCAACCTTAGCGGTTGGATCCAGCTTCCTTCTCGCATCCTTCGTCACATGCATGTAGATAGGAGAGCCAAAGATTCGCAAATGGGAAAGATCAGGCCTCTTGCCAGAATAAGCCTCCTCCGGTGTAATCATGCCAAGAACCTTGTGAGGACAACGGTTTTGCACATACACTGCTGTATTGCATGCCTCAGCCCACAAGTGAAGGGGTAGGCCCTGATCATGCAACATCACCTGTGCAGCACCCACGATCGTTTTGTTCTTCCGCTCAGCCACCCTGTTCTGCTGTGGGTTATGGGGTGCGATGAGCTCTCTCCGAATCCCTTCTGCGTTGCAGAACTCCTTGAATTCAGCCGAGATAAATTCACCACCATTATCACTCCTTAGAGCAATCACCTTCTTCCTTGACTCCTTCTCGACCAGTGCTTTAAACTCACAGAAATTCGTGAATGTATCGCTCTTCTTATGCATGAAGAAGATCCAGCACTTTCGAGAGAAATCATCAACAAAGATCACATAATACCTGTGCTTTGCTGTCGAAGCAACTGAGAAAGGACCACACACGTATGTGTGAACTCTCTCAAGGATCGTCGTGGCGCGACTATCCTTCTCGTGAAAGGTGGCTTTCACATACTTCCCTAAAGTACACCCCTTGCACTGATCTGACTGCGCAAGAGTGCCCTTAGGAAGCCCAGTAGAAATCTGCTGCGGGATCTTCAAAGCTCCATGGTAAAGGTGGCCCAATCTCCTGTGCCACAGTTCGCCCTCATCATCCCGGCTCACCACTTCTCCCGCCTTGCATTCCATTGCTGCGCAGCCATCTACTTGCAACTGATAAAGGTTCTTGGTTCGAACCCCTATCTTCCGGGTCTCTCCAGTAGTCTTACTGCGCAGGAAGGATTTTCCTTCGCTGAAGACCACATCATACCCCTTATCCTCCAACATCGCCACAGAGATCAAGTTCTTCTTCAATCCAGGTACATGCATGACATCCTTCAATACAAAGGGTTTACCAGACTCCCTCCGAAAGGATATGGTACCGATACCAGTCGCACTGTATCTACCATCATCGCCCATCTCGATGTGCACACCCAAATCTTTGTCCTCCAGATCTGAGAACAACTCCCGATCTCCCGTCATATGAAATGATGCACCGTTGTCCAAGAACCACACCGATCCCATCACACTTGAAACCAAGCATGCAATCAGTGAAAAGTCAAGCTCGAACTGTGAAGCCAAAGCTTCTCCATCTGCAGATCTTCCCGCTTGCTTGTTCTTCTTCTTCTTTGGACAATTGGTAGCATAATGTCCGCGATCATGGCAGTGAAAACACTTCACTTTCACCATATCCTGCTTCTTGCCCTTCGCACCAAAATGAGAGGTTTTCTTACCCTTCCCCTTCTTTGCTTTGGCCACCAAAGCGCAATTTTCTTCATCGGCTCCCTTTGATGAAGATCCATCTCGAGTAGTCCTCCTTATCTCCTCCTGCATGAGATACGCCCAAAGGCGCTCCCATCCCGGCAGCTTCTCCCGACCATTGACACTATCTTGATATGAGTGCCAAGCCTTCGGAAGACCAAGGAGAGCCAGGTCGACCATGTCCTCGTCTTCGACAGTCACCCCCACACTTCCCGGCTCATCTCTGCATTGAGTGAACTTCGTGAGGTATTTGGCGATACTGTCGCCCTTCTCCATCTTGATGTTCCTGAGCTTATCTTTGAGCGACAGCTTCCTTTAGTCGCTCTTACTCTGGAATAGATCCGTCAAAGCTTTCCACATTAAATATGGAGAAGCCTTTCCATGCAGGCTGGATACAATATGATCCTTGACGCCCTCCAACAGGATCCTTCGACATTTCGCCATCTTCTTTTGCCATGCTTCGACTTCAGCAGGATCGGTGGGCTTTTGGACATCCATATCCACGAACTCCTTCAGTCCATTATCTTCTAATACTGCCTCCATGCGATCCTTCCATGCAACATAATTCGAACTGCCTTCAAGAGCATATTCGAGTCGCAAACCGTTGAAAGACATTTTCAACACCGGCACCAAGAAAACAAAACTGCTGCAAAATTCGAATTCCACTTCAAAGCTCAACCGCTCTAGATCTGTGAGAACAAATTATTTCTAGCACAGAGATTGACTGCAAGGGGCATTTACTGGATATATCACCTTTCAAAAGAAAGGATGGATCCAGAGGCTACCTGGCCCGCATGCAGACTCTGTCTACCGAAATAAGTTTGTAATCACTGTGATGATCAATCTCTGCTTCAATAGCTCCGATACCATGTAGAAATTTGCTGAATAATGATTAATTATCCACCGAGACTATCCTGATCACATATCAATTCGAATTCATATGCAACACATAATATCTTCCACTCAGATCATCACACATGCGGAAATAAAACAAGCGATAGCACATCAATTCATCATACACATTAACACAGTATGTATGGGGAAAGCTTATCGCTGAAAACCCCATAGCTATTGTGTATATTATAATGGAGAAAACATGTAACAAAATTAGTACAATACTCCTCACAAGTACTCAGTACTATCTCATGAAGTTACACACAAACTAGCTTGGTTTTGAACAGGTTACTGGTTCAAAACACATCCACTAATTGCCTTGCCTCTATTGCGCAATCATGGCCTGTCTAAATAGAGATCCAAGGTTCAAATCTCCTTGGCTTGACAACGCAATCATCATGGGCAATTCCTCCAAGTGTGGTGCAAATCTCATGCACAACTGATGTCGCCACTGATAGCTAACTCCACCCTTTCATCTACCTCTTTCACTGGTCTCCACTGAACTGTCCATGCACTGTAGTGAAATGATGTGTTCTTGAGTTGAATAATGAGTTACTAATTAATGAATTAAATAATATTTAATTCACTCCACTCATTACTAGTTGATTAGCTAGTTAAACTAATCTCAACTAGTTCGCTAAGTTAAGCAGACACAATTCCACTAGGTTTGTCTCATTTTCTCCACCAAACTTACGCATGAAGTCCCTAGCTGATCAACCATGCATGAGCTCACCAAGCCCTTAGGAATAGCGTAATTCCTCTGTCAGATGCATGAGCCACTTCCAAGGCTCGAACTGAAGTGCTCCAAGAGAGTAAACTGAAGTTTATAGTCCAAATATTATTAAGGGTAAATAATATTTGACTTCCCTATTTTTAGGATAGGCAGTCTAAATATAGACTTCGACATATAGGTCAAAAAATAGAGGTCCATCTATTTTTACCAACATGACCAATACTCCAATAATAACATACTGCAATCCCCGGACCATGCTCCATATGTCTAAAAATAGACTTTGCGCCAGAATTTGCCTGCGGGCCCACTTAGTGAAGGCGACTTCATTTCACTAAGCTCCATCATCTTGCTGCATTTTCAACACCCTAAGCCTGCATTTAATTTTAAATCCTTAAGCCCCAATCCCTAAATTAAGTATCCTCAATCCCTCAAACCTAGTTAATCACTAATCCATTAACTCAAAAGCCCTAAATCCATTAACCCCTAAGCCATAGATCCTTAAAAACTTAATCCTTAATCCCTATTCTCTTAATCCTTAAACCCTTATGCCCTAAGCGCTTAAACATTAATCCCTTACCCCGTAATCCCTAATCCATTAACCATTAAAATACCTAACTCGCAAGCACCAAATCCTTAGATCTTGACCCTTAATCCCTTAAACCATAACTCCTAATCCCTTAAACCTTAATTCTTGTACCCAAAATCCCTAAATATCATAATACTTAAAGCCCCTATCCACTTAACCCATAACACCTCAATTAATTAACTATTTAGGCACAATTGATGCTAAATCCGTCGTAAAAAATAGAGAAACCAAGGCGGAAATTTAGGCGCTACATAGGGAGTTGAATTCAGTGCAATTTATGGTGTTAATTTCTAGCATCATTTCGATCGTAATTCTAATGCAATTTTTGGAATTAATGTATGATGCAATTCCTAATTATATTTCTAGTGTTACTTCTGGCGCTATTAATGACTAATTTAGTGCCTAAATGTTTTCGTCGACACAAAAAAAACAACAACAAAAATAATTCCATCCCAATAAATAACGCCAAATTTTTCAAAAAATTGGAGAAAATGCACTAAAATAGTTCTTGGAAGCAACAAAGGGAGAAAAAAATAGAGGTAATCATAGGGGTTTGTTGTATTGAATTCCAGCTCCTTGCATCAAGATTGCTTCTTTGTTCCTTGGGAATTAAGGCATAGTAGGTGGAACTAAATACCCTGAGATGCCTTACCGAAGGAATGATTCCATACCACATTTCATAAGGATTCCTTTTTTTTAGAGCATGAGATGTACATTTGTTTTTTTTATGTATCTCACATAGAACTACATCATCCCAAAACATTAGCTTTAGAATTTGAAAAACAACATTGAGTGAACCATATTTAAGATAGTCCTATTCATTATTTCAGCTACACCATTTTATTTTGGATTGTATGGCACAATTGTTTGATGTTGAATTCCATGTTGGAAAATATAGTTTTCAAATTCATTAGAAATATATTCTTTTCCATTATCAATATGAAGAGATCTAATATGTGATTGTGTATTATTTTCAATCCATGCATGAAAGTTCTTGAAAGTTTCAAAATCTTATATTTTACCCTTTAACAAGTATACCTAACACATTCTTGTGTAATAATAAATTAAGGTCATCATATATTTATTTCCACTTGTAGAAGGAATGGGCATAGGCCCACACAAATCAAAATTAATTGGTGCAATATGTATATGTGCTCTAGAAGTAGAAGCATGAAATGGTTGTTCGGTATGGTTTCCTAAGATACACACATCACATTGCGTTGACGGTGTTGGATGCTACCAACAACAAGGGGTCTCTCCGTTATGAAGTCCAAATTATACCTCACACTATTTGGAGTAGGATCCCCATATGGATAATAGGTTCGGTAGCCATAACTTAGAATCCAAGGTGGAAATCCCATTTTCTTGAGCTATGAGGGTTTATTTATAACAAATGAGGTTACCTTTCACCTCCCATGTGACTCTTGACCTCCCTCATGGATTTTGACCTCCCATATGAATTTTGAGCTTCTATTTGACCTTTGAGCTCTTTCATAACTCTTGGACCTCCTAGTGAATCTTCATGTTCCATGTGTGACCCTTGTACTTCCACAGTTTTACATTTTCTCATTTTTTGGAATACAAAATTACATTCCACAAATTGTGGAAAAATACATGCACAACATAAGACTTTTGTGATGACACTTTGAGAAGCCATAATTTGGTGAATGTGACATAAGAATTCATTTTAATATATCAATTTCAAGTTCATGTATTTGTTTCTATATGTTTAGTTATTCATGATATATATGACTTCTACTTCATCTTCACCCTCGAAAGGGTTTGGATAAGTATTTGAACCTTCCAAGTCAACATGAGTTTCCATCTCTATATCATGGTCCAAGTTTCCTTTACTCCTGCATCATAGCATATTTGTGTTTGATCTCCACAAGTGTCCTTCTTGTAAACTCTTCTTGCTAACCTCCTTGATCATCATATTTCAATGACAAGATGATAGCACCTGCAAATGAAGTTCACTCATGACATGACAACATTAGTCTCAAAATCACCTATTCTATCTTGTGTAGATGCTGACTATGATGGGATAGTGTGGAAGGATTAAGGGAAAGGAATTCTTGGGTATAATGTTTTTAGAAACCAAGGTCATTACTGAGAGGGTTGGGGGTGAATATGTAGTGATAAAGAATACACAAATTTAAAACTTTTTCACCAATATGTTAAACAATCAATAACCTAACATATAAGAAATAAATATGAACATGAAGCTTCATCAATAATCAACATATAAGAGCCATAACACATATATTACTCATGCAGAATGAGACACAAATCATCACATCACATATGAACACAAGGATATTTCGTGGAGACCCTCAAGAGGAGAAAAACCACCTTGTTGTTGTTGCTCTACTACTCTTATTTTATTAATTCATCAGTCGTTTTAATTTATATAATTTAGCTAGCCTCTACTAGCTAGGAGCCACAACCAATTCTACAGTTTTTTAGCCACCACTAGCTAGGAAGCCACCACTCCCATAAACCATGTAGGCCACCGCACTCACTAGTTTTCCATCAACCATTGGAAGGAATCCTCTACTCCCTAAGAAAGTTTTCCAACCTTTAATGGAAGGAGCTACCACCCCTATCTAGTTCAACCACCACTAAATTGAGGCCACCACCTCCTCAATCTCTCTATAGCCACACTTCAGAATGTTTCAAAATGGACCCTAGATACAACATCAACATAATCACAACATTGTAATGCGTATCCAATCCAAACCAATCTCACTACCATAACCAATTTGATCACAAAAAATAAACAACACACATAAAAGATATGGCTCTCATTCTATGAGTCATATCAACAACCCAAGCTCACACAAATATGATGTTTCTCATAATGCAACCAGCAACAATAAAAAATTATTGAAATACCTCCACACATCAAATCTCTTGCATGCAAATTATCAAAAAAATCTCCATCAGCATCATAATAGTTCTAAATGTAAATCCTCAATCATGTAATAATGGAGCAGACACACAAAATAATGCTACAATCATACAAATTAAATATTTTCCTCTACAAACACAAATATATCACTCAGATGAATCTCTCATATGAACATTGAGTCTCCCTTCAATACACCATTAGATCCTGCAAGAAAAACATTTTTATCTATATATGTTTCTCATACTGAAATATATCTTTTATAGCAGTTGAATACTTTGTATCTGCCTTGATCCATGTGCACTATGCTACATAAATATCAACACGTGTTATCTCAATCTCATTACTCTCACTATTGGCTCTCAAATCACTATGTTAACCCTCTCACACAAAAGAACCAAACCATCTATTAGAAAGCTTCCTCCTAAAAAAAAAAAATATTTGAAGTAATTAAACAATAATAACACTCATATATAGAGAGCCAAATACTCTTGTTCATACTTTAGAATTTGTACTCCTTGAATTGATATTTACACTAACTTAATTTAATGAGGAATATTTTATACTTTAACCATATTCTAGAAGTTATTTAACTTTTCTGACCCTTTATCAAAAATCGTGAACAAAAAAACCTTGGAGAACCATTAAAAATTTTGGAGCGTGTGCATAAGTAGGAAAAAAAACTCATTCGGGAGGCATACATGGTTTTAATTCATAATACCTATGTTATTTCCTTCCTAAAATTAGAAGAAATTCCTCAAAACTAATGTTTCTCACTTGTTTTGGCCACCACTTGAAGTTGATCTTAAATAGAGTGTTTGGGAGACTATGACAACCTTTCCAAGCAGCTTGAAACCATGCCACATCATGACATCCTTCCTCATAACCTATGCAACTGTAATATCCCCAAATTTTGATTGCTAGCAAGGCATGCCTAAAAAATGCATTTTTCGAGAATGGATGCTACAGAAAACAATATTAGCCCTTGGATCTCTTAGATCTGATAATCTAAGATCCAAATCCAAGAGGAAATCAGAAACCAAGCAAACTAGGTGAGATAAACAAGCCTCTCGCACCTAGAATGGCTAGAAAACGCCCAATAATGGGACTGCAGCAGTAGGTAAACATAATTTTGGAGCTGTAACAAGCTATACATCCATGGAATGTGTCAAGAAACACTTTAGTATCGATTTTATGTACAACAACAAGTGGGGAAAAGCAGTTATTTTAGCCCTAAAAAGGGTAATTTTAGATATTTGCATAAAAATAAGGAAAAATGACTGTGGGATCCCTGATCTTAGGTCATTTGGGACTCACATACCAAATTTGAGCAAAAACAAATCACTCTTGCTAAGTTAAACAGATCTCCCGGTCCCGATACAACTCAAAGACATTGAAATCCCATGACTTTTACTAAACAGAAATTTACTGAAGCATGTACATAATCATTTACAGAGGGTTTCTACTACAATATGATGCCAACATTTGATATGGAGTTTTATTGCTCAGAACATGAAGAAAAATGGAGATCTAGCTCCTTTACACATCAGAAAGATAACCCGGCAAGGGTTTCCTGAAAGTACAAGTGTAAGAATGATAGATCTACAGAATATGGATCTGGAAAACACAATTTAATATAGATTTATAAGAAAATAGCTGAATAATACAGGAGAGAGAAGAATAATTATGTACAATTCTTTTCCGGGAGAAGGGTTGGCCCTTCCTCCAAGGAAAAAGCTCACAAGCAAGGGATCAAACCTGGCTACTGCAGCACTCTAGAAAATGACGCAGTTTCTAAAGATAAATGCGCTGTAGTTGCTGAGAAGTGAGTTGGCCACATTCAAATATCTGAAATCTGAAGTTCAACAACTAATACACTCTTCCAGGAGGTTAAAAGACACACTCACTGAGAAGAGGTACTAGTACAATCTAGATCTGAGCAGATCTAGTCTCCACTTGCTGCAGCTCACTGAAACAAGTAAACCGCAATAGGATTTACGCTGTCTAAGGGAGATGGAGCTTGGCCATATGCCTGATAGTGGGAAAGAAGCACAATTCCCTCCAAGAGCTACTCAATGGAAGGAGAGAGAATCCCTAAACAGGAAATCCTCACAATTATCTGCAAAACAACCAAGAGAATGAGATATGTCTAAGCAGACAATATACTCTGAAAATATAATATCATAAACAACCTTCTCTTGAGCCCTCCCCTTCCTTTTATAAGATGATAGCTTTGGAAAACCCTAAACCACCTTGATGAATTATCTCCCTTCACATGAGGGCCTCCTCCTAGAATTGTGCTGATCAACAAGGAGGTTCAATGCATCTGGACAGTGTTGTGATTTGGTCCTGTTGACCTAGTCAATCTGCCTCATCCCTTTTCACACCCAAGTGTAATCAATCCATCTCACAAATTTCTGCCTATGCTGATCCTTATTCACACTGAATTGGTTTTATCGATGATCTCTTCTTCTTCATGCATGCATGTTGACTTAGTCAAACTTGACTATGTCCTCATCCATTTGCCCTTGTTCAATCTCATAAGTGTAAAATCCAGCTACTGTGATGATCCCCTTTTCACATTACAAGGGTGTTTCATTGATACAACCCTGATTTTCCTCTGTTCACATTGGGCATTGTTTATTTTGATGTTTTTAGGAGTTTACATGTCCTCCTTTACATTTTATTCATCAATTAAGAAAATTAGCACAAAATGAAATATTCCTATTAGCTTGGGCTAATTATGAATATCACAGTACTCCCCTCCAAAAATGTTGCTTGTCCTCAAGCAACTACAAGGTTAGAACTGAAATGGATGGGGGAAGCATATTCTCCCAAGAAATCATCCAAACAAAGTGAGTCACCTCCCAAAATTGTAACTCCAGAAAATCCTCTTCCACCTTAGGTTCCTGCAAATAAGGTGGGATGAAAAACTGAACATAGTAGACAAAATTTCCTACCCCACGCTGTCCTCCTCTCCACTTAAGATAAGTGTAGAGTGTGTGCTGATCCTGGGCTGCAAAATTATTACCCTCAAGTGGCAACATGAATATTAGATCTGAAAAGATCCTTCCTCCAACACTGTAAAACCAGTTGGCCCAAAGCATTCCACATGTGATGGATAGGAAAGCATCACCATATGGCATCCCATCACACATTTGGCCCACCTCCAAGAGAAACAAATATTTGGCTATCGTGGCCATAAATTCTCTCATGTTCCCATTAGAAAATGTACTACAGAAAATGTGGGAGTCTCCTTCCCCAAAGGACACATTCAAACCATGTGACTTACTCAACATCATGTCTCCCATGAAGTTACAATGCAGTTTTCCCAACTGCAGCTTCAGAAGTTTACAAGGCAAGTGGTTGCTGGATACATGGTGGTCTATGTATGTTATTTAGTTTACTAATGAATAGGAGATGGCTGCATACAACCAATGAACATACATGAAGTAATACAACACTTTCCCATGGCCATATAAGAGATGGTTTTCTCCATCATACAATTTGGCCCAATGTTGACCATGGAGCTCAATGAAAAGCTTGCCCTCTTGTGGAGCAATACACTGCATAAAAATGGTCAGAGTATGCAGATCACCAAATGCAACAACAATATCCTTACCATGTGCTAAGAGCAAGATCATGATAGGGTCCATAAACAAATACTCCGTAAGGATATGACATACTCTCATGAAGAGAAATGAATCATGTGTTGCATGAGGATCCTTCCTCATGTACTTGGGGATCCAAGCCAAGAAGAACATAACACAAAAATAGATGCCTCCATCCATTAATCCATCTTTCTCACCTGCTCCTTTTCCATCAATTGCACCAAGAGTGGAATGATCCTGGGGATAGTCCATCAATAAACCCCAGCTCCAAAGTGGCAACGCTGTTGGCCTATGCAAATAGGCTCCACCCAATTCATGGCTCCAATCTTTGACATGCAGAGTGTCAAAGGCATGTCCCATAATGCTGCTACACATAAGAAGTCTCTCCCATGGGGAAAGTACCTCTTAAACATCTAAGGCCAAGGAGTATCCCCTTTTCACTGTGATAGTGTCATCTTCTACTCCTGCAACATCATGAAAACTATGAGAGAAAATCTGCCCTTGCTCTCCCAAGAACATCCCAAGCAACAAAATCTTTTGTTGCCTCCTTATACTCCCATCATCAAAATCATGCAGTGAAAACATGGTGATTGACATGAATAATGTTATTTCAACACAATGTGTCCATAATCCTTGTTGCCCCATGATGCAAGTATCCTGCCACATACCCTTGGAAAGAGGATGATGACCAAACTCTTTCAAAAGTAACCAGTGCAGCCAAGCCTCCTGTTGCCCGGTATCATAGATCTGCAAGTAGCTTTCCAGCTTCTTGCTCACCATCCACATCCACTCAATCATTTGTGGATTTCTTCCATCTTTTCCTTCCTTAGCACTCTCCCAAGGAAGACTATCATTCTCCCAAATCAGATTTCTGCTCTTGCATTTCATGGGATGTTGAAATGCAACCTTCTCAAGGATCAATTTGACCCCATAAGGATCCAAATAGGTGGTAGGAAAAAACCTCCCATCATGATGTGCATGGCTCAAGAAGTGTCCAACACACACATGAGAGATGTTATCCATCCAAAGATGTCCTGCATCATCTATCTATTCCTCCTTGAATCCATGAAGATCCAAGGGTGAGAAGGAAAGAGCCTCCTCAGATTGTTGAAGAAATTTACACTCCATGAAATGTTGAAGTTCAACTTTCATGGCATATCTTTATGAGACCTCCTCCTCATGCATGGTCTTCCAAAACCAGTGAGGCCTTAGAATTGCTGCAGGTAGAAGTTTCTCTTTGAGTTGGGGAGTGCTCATTGAGAAAGTGTCATCTAGAAAGGAGAAAGGGTTTCTCACTTCAAGATGTCTACTATCTACCATTTCTTCCTCCTTTGCTTCATGAATTAAGTTTTCATGTGAATGCTCCCATAAGGCATGGTGCCTCTTTTCTTCATCACTGCCTCTACACAGAGTAGTGCAACTCGGTTGCTCTAGATCAGCAACATGCAAATATGTAGATCCCTCTTCCTCTAGCTAAATGAACTGAGGTAAAGCTAGAGTCTCCTTGGAGGCTCTAGATTTAGCTTTGCATTCACTTAGATTCTCAGATTCCAAGTGTCCTCTATGTCTCTTGTCTTCTCCTCTCTGAGAATAGGAAGTGCATGGCTCTTCCTCTTCTTGAAACCCTCTAGGAGTTTCATTGCAACTCTTCATCTACTTAACCTCCTGGGGGAGGTCCTTTATGGATCTGAAAACTAATGAGAGAAAGCTAATCTTCTTCATCATTCTAATCTTCTTCTGTCGTCTTGGGCTGAGACTCACAGGATGAGCCAAGAAAGATGCTTTGATACCACTGTAATATCCCCAAATTGGGATTGCTAGCAAGGCATGCCTGAAAAACGCATTTTTCAGGAATGGATGCTACATCAAACAATATTAGCCCTTGGATCTCTTAGATCTGATAATCTAAGATCCAAATCCCAGAGGAAATCTGAAACCAAGCACACTAGGTGAGATAAACAAGCCTCTCACACCTAGAATGGCCGGAAAACGCCAAATAATGGGACTGCAGCAATATGTAAAAAAAATGCTGGAGCTGCAGAAAGATATACATCCATGGAATTTATCAAGAAACACTTCAGCATCGATTGTATGTACAGTAGCAAGAAGCATGGTTCATTTCTCCTACCCAAAGTGGGGAAATGCAGCTATTTTAGCCCTAAAAAGGGTATTTTCAGATATTTGCGTAAAAATAAGGAAAAATTATGGTGGGATCCCTTATCTTAGGTCATTTGGGACTCACATACCAAATTTTAGCGAAAAAAAATTACTCTAGCTAAGTTAAACAGATCTCCTGGTCCCGATACAGCTCAAAAACACTAAATCCCATGAATTTTACTAAACATAAATTTACTGAAGCATGTACAACGTCATTTATAGAGGTTTTCTACTACAATATGATGCAAAAATTTGATATGGAGTTTCATTGCTCAGAACATGAAGAAAAATGGAGATCTAGCTCCTTTACACATCAGAAAGATAACCCGGTAAGGGTTTCCTGAAAGTACAAGTGTAAGAATGACAGATCTGCAGAATATGGATCTAGAAAACATATTTTACTACAGATTTATAAGAAAATAGCTGAATAATATAGGAGAGAGAATAATAATTACGTACAATTCTTTTTCGTGAGAAGGGTTGGCCCTTCCTCCAAGGAAAAATCTCACAAGCAAGGGATCAAACCCTGCTACTGCAAGACTCTAGAAAATGATGCAGTTTCTGAAGCTAACTGCGCTGTAGATGCTAAGAAGTGAGTTGGCCACATGCAAAGATCTGAAATCTGAATTTAAATGGCTAATACACTCTTCCAGGAGGTTAAAAGACACACACACTGAGAAGAGGTACTAGTACAATCTAGATTTGAGCAGATCTAGTCTCCACTTGCTGCAGCTCACTGAAACAAGTAAAACCCAATATTATTTACATTGTCTAAGGGAGATGGAGCTTGGCCACATGCCTGATAATGGGAAAGAAGCACAATTCCCTCCAAGAGCTACTCAATGGAAGGAGAAAGAATCCCTAAATAGGAAATCCTCACAATTCTCTGCAAAACAGCCAAGAGAATGAGATATGTCTAAGAAGACAATATACTCTGAAAATATAATATCATCAACAACCTTCTCTTCAGCCTTCCCCTTCCTTTTATAATATGAGAGATTTGGCAAAGCCTAAACCACCTTGATGAATTATATCCTTTCACATGAGGGCCTCCTTCTAGAACTGCGCTGATCAACAAGGAGGTTCAATGCATCTGGACAGTGCCGTGATTTGGTCCTGTTGACCTAGTCAGTCCGCCTCATCCCTTTTCACACCCAAGTGCAATCAATCCAGCTCACAAATTTCTGCCTATGCTGATCCTTGTTCACACTGAACTGGTTTTATTGATGATCTCTTCTACTTCATGCATGCATGTTGACTTAGTCAAACTTGATTATGTCCTCATCCATTTGCCCTTGTTCACACTAATAAGTGTGAAATCCAGCTACTGCGATGATCCCCTTTTCACATTACAAGGGTATTTTATTGAGACAGCCCTGATTTTCCTCTGTTTAGATTTGGAATTGATTTATTTTGATGTTTTTAGGAGTTTACATGTCCTCCTTTACATTTTATTCATCAATTAAGAAAATTAGCACAAAATGAAATATTCCTATTAGCTTGGGCTAATTAGGAATATTACAGCAACATCAAGAAAATTAACATAATGCACTAACATCTCTACATCAATTAGGACTAGGAAAGCCTAGGTGGAAAAACCTGTGCAGGGATCACGAATACCTATTTTTGCACACTCTTCTGCATCAGGACAATCATGAACCATCTCTAGAAAACCATAAAAAAATTTCATCATGAGTGCCACCATAATCAGGTTGACATCAATTCCAACAAAAAATCCTACCATCATTCCAACATGTTACCCCTTTAGCATTTACGACAACCTCGTACAACCACCATATCATCTGTCACATTCTTTCTCCCCCTTTGAAATAAATGGTAAAGGGTAACACTAAAATTTGGACTAAAATTTTTGATAAGAAACCAATCATGCCAACATGTCTTGTTGTCACTGAATATGATCCTCTTGAAGATGTGTTAGGGGCTACAATATCTCATCCAAGTTTTTGTATAAACACTTATGCCACTACCAATTCCTCCTTGTCACAAGCAAGAGGCTACTCCAAGTGTAACTATTGACTCTGTTAGGGTCCTATAGTCTAGGGATCAAAGTGTGTTTGCCTCTTACTATTCATTTGGGGGGCCTATTTGTAAAAGTATAGCCTATGAGTTATTATGTGTCATATTCTAGGGAGTTTCTTATGTAAAAAGGTTAAATTGTTCAAATTCTTGTAAGTATATGGGTCATGAGGGGGTCTTTAAGCCCGAGTTCTAATTTGTGAGAGTTTAAAGTTCATGAAGGGGTCATAATCGCAAAATTTCACTCATGGGGGAAAGGGAGTCAATATGAGGGTTTAAGGGGTCATTTCATCGAGTTTTCATCCATCATAATCCATCATAAGTCGCATTTCAGGGTCATTTCAGCCAAGTATAGTTTGTTAAAAATAGTCATGGATATGTTAGTGGTGCACGTCATCATCATTTCAAGATTATCTCCATTTCACCTCAGTCCCTCCACTCAAAAATATCCATTGTGACATGAAATAAGGCATGGGGAGGCATAAAATTTGAATTTATTCAAGTTTCCTTCATTTTCAGCGCAACAAAACCATAATCTAATCTTTTTGTAATTTTCATAAGTTGCATAGGTTGAAAGGAGCCGTTTAAAGCTCAAAATATGGAGGGCTACTTGGACTTGTTGTGCAACTACAGGGAAAAGTGATTGTTTTATTCACCATTTTCAAAAGTGGTTTCCAACCAAGAGTTAAATTTCAGAAAACCAAAATATTTTTTTTTTCAACCATGGACCAAAGAACAAAAGCCTCCAACTTCTGCACAGGTGTTATGGTTTTGGAGATAGGTAACGCTCTTGGAGGCCTTTTTTTTTTAATTAATTAATTTATTTAATTTTATTTTTATTTTTATTATATATATATATATATATATATATATATATATATATATATATATATATATATATATATATATATATATATATATATATATATATATATATATTCCTCCTATTTTAGTCATTGTTTTGTGGCACATTTTTCTAACAGATGGAAGTGAATTTTCAAAACTAAAAGAGGCTTTTCTAGAATGGGCCAAATAACAAAAACCTTTCTCAATTTTTGCATGGGTGTCACAGTTTGAGAATTACAGGTTTCACTTGGAGACCCATTTTCACAATTTCTTGCTGACAAAATTCAGAAAATTTTGAAATTCAAAGTTTTGGAAGGTTTGAAGTATGTTGGGTAATGTAAGGTGAAGGTAAATGGTTCTACATCATCATCAGGAAATTTCAAGCAGATTTTCATACTCAGCTTTGCACAGAACCATCTACAAGCATATCAAATTGAAGATTTTTTCCCTCTGCTGTGAAAATATCACAATCAATTTTGTTTTGGAAAATTTCGAATTTTAGAACTTCTAGAAGCATTTTTTGTTATTGTATAAGTGTATACAAGTTTAAATTCATGTATTTTTAAGTTTTAAATTCAAGTTTCAATCAGTTCTAACTTCCTTGATGTTTCTAAAGTGTAATAGTCTTGGAACAACCTTTTTTTTTGTAAAGATGCATTTCATGTACACCATTCTGCTTTTATGAAGTGAACTCAACCACCTAGAGTGGTGATTTGAATTCCTAATTGCATATAAGGATGTAAGTACATGGAAAATGGTTTTGGTTGGGTCATTGTGAATAAGCTAGTCTGAAAATTTGGCATTTTTGTATAATTTCCTCAAGTGAATAGAGGAAGGCAGAAGGTGTTTTGACAGGGATTCTTGTGTCAAATGTCTATTGATATGTGTACTCTATTTTTTTATCATTGTTTATTATGTTTCCATGGTGTGAAAACAATTCTTGATGCTTAACTTAAAGGAATTTTATTGAATTTACTTTGTGCTTTGTTTTATATTAGTTGAACATTCATATGTTTCCTTTTCTTCTACTGGAAATTTGAATTCATCTGTAGTTTGACGATATTATTTTCACCTTTTAATGTTTCATTCATCCACTCACTACAACGCAACTTTGTTAATTATAAACAAATATTCTTATCCTGCCCTTGCTTAAAATATCATTATCATCCCTTATTCACTTGAATCATTAACTATGTTGAGCCTATCCGAAGTGGATCTTCCTTATTTCACCTACCTTCAAATTAAAACTTAAACTTATATTTTGATTAGTATAACCAGCCTAAAAGCTAGATCATATCAGTCATTTATTTGATTTATAGTGCAAGACAATGAGATATCCCTCTCCAAGGCTAGGGGGTTGGACCTTAGCCTAAAATAGGCTTGTGGTTACCTCTGGGATTTCTCTCCTCAACCTGGAGAAATTTATAGAGTGATAACAGACTCCATGATTAAATAATGAAATCAAAGTACAAGGATATGCTTTGATTTATAGGTCTATATAATAATAAATATAATATTAAAGCAATGAATCCATTAGCCAACATATGGCTACAATAATACTAAGAAATCTCACCTCCATCCATGGTAGCAATGAGATCAATCTCTCCTCAATGCATTCCATTAGTAATACCACTCAATCAACACATAAAATGATATAATAATGATACAAGGCTTCATAACGAGAGTACATGGCTATAACACTAAAGGTACAATGTTGCAACAATGCATATATCAATCGATGCATGGATGAAATATGAGAACCCTCAATGATTCTATTCAACATCACAATTAGCAGCAACAAAAATGAAATTCCTTGCCTCCATAATCAAAATCAAGGAATAAACATCTTAAAACTAAAAATAGTATATCCAGCCCTCACACATCCAACCACTCAATACCTATCATCAACAACACATATCAACACTAGAAAAATGCCTCATCAATAGTTAGCAACATTAACATCATCATGCTCCAAAAATCAACTCTAATAGAAACTCTCCATTGACACATAGAAATGAGTAGCAATATAAAATTATCCATCATCCTGAAAACTAGACATAACATGCATCCAACAAACAATCGCATAACCTCTAGCTGTGAAGAGCAAGTAGCAAAACATAACATCAACAGATGCAATTAAGTTAGTCACGGAGCAATCATGCAACCATAATTTTGCACCGCATATTTGTAATGTACACCTCCCCTAACATCTACCCAAGTAATTGTCCAACTAGGGTAAACATTATTTGAGGGAAGTTAAGAGAGGACTCAACCTCCTTGGTGACTTTAAGGAAGTGGAATCAACGCATAAAATCATAACACATATTTCGTGCACCTGCTATCAGACACCCGGAGTCTATCCCAGTCATCAAGATGACTCGTTCCTGTGTCCCACTAGCTTTTACTGAATAAAACCCCCATATGCTCCCTTGATATGGGAAAGGGTGTGTCTAGGAGGCTTCGAACGCTCCTAGAACATATCCATGCATGTGTCCAAAGACTCTTTTACCTAGACCTGTGTCTGTGTTCGCAAGATTTAAGGAAATTTTTAATCCCAGAATCTCAGACACTGCCCAGAACTTCATGTAGCTTTCAAAAGCCATAAAACACATGATGGAAATGCCAATGAACCAAAATTGATTCCAGGAATAGGCGTGACCATCCCCAACTGGGACTAACATTTTTTCAAACACTTGGCATGAATGAAATCTACAGGTCTAGGATACAAGACAGAGCACAAATGACTGAAAACTATTGAGAAACATTAAAATAAGGATCACTACTCTCTTATTTGAACTGATATGATTTCAATTAGGTCTTTTATCCATTATATTAAGATTTACAAGTAAATACATGAAGTAACCATGACATGTACTTGTCATTTAACAATACTTATAACTAGCATAAAACCATGGAAACAACAGTGAGATAACAATCATTAAATCCACACATTAATAAGTACAGAAGCAAGAGAACTTATCTTTTATTAAACATAGGCAATAGTCGACCAGGTTCATAACTTCCACGTACCACCCGACCATAGACATGGTTGTGCCTAATCTCTCTTCATCCAGTCACCCCCGTGGCATATTCTAAGAATTAATGTGGGGTCTCATGGGTAAAGAAATCCAAAAATAACGAAGGGAATCCAAATTTTAAACCACCTCCACCCTCACCATATCGTGATCACACCTAAACCAGTTCGCCAATCACAAAATTGTAACGATCTTCGAATGCCTCAGAAATTACATTACTGTCCTTGAGGAATTTTTCAACTCCCTGTCTCTTAGGATTTATCGCAATCCAATCTTGGATCAATAGGCCTTAAACTGAGACACCACCCTTAGGATTTACCATGTATCCTGCCAAAACTGGTCAAGGGATTCCTATGCCTTTGGGAATTTTCCTTGAGACCACCTCCGCCCAGATTCTGAAATCCATATGGAAATTCCAAAGCTGAAAAATTGAGATCAAAATCCCAACACACCATGGCTATCCATAAAAATGCAAGGCAAGGTTGAAAATGACTGTCAAAACTCGGAAAAACCATGACATTGATAGCAAGAGAACAAAATACCAACATGCATAAGCGATGCATGTCGAAACCAACTAGAAAATCATACATGCAGCATGTTACCTACAAGTATTCCTTCTGAAGTTGTTATATCGTGCTCTTCCTTGGTTTATCTTTGCTTTCCTTTCCTTTCCATGTCCTTCCTTTGCTTGCTTTCCTCCTTCTTGGCTCAATGTTGAATTGCTAAAATCTAAGTATCCAAGAGTGTGAAAGAGAGAGAATAATGAGAGAGATCCAAAACTGAACTAATAAAGGGTACCAACTTATCCTCAGAAGCCTTTTTATCAATGAGGCCTCTATTTTCTTCATTTTCCATTATTTTCCTTCAATTTACAGCTCACGTGTAACCTATGACCTTTTACCTTCCTTTTCTCCTAATTTCCTTTATTTTCATAAATAAATGTGCCAAAAATACTTTTTTCCTCTTCAATGCCTTAGCCATTTCCTTTTCCATTTTTCCTTAGCCATAAACACATATGAAACGATACCCATTAGGAGATATTTTCCCAACATTTAAGTTAGAATAAGTGTCCCTTAATCGTGGTCATATTTTTTACTTTATTAACTTTTATTAAATGAAATTTTAGCCTGGGTCTGTTACAGAAACCTCCCCCTTGGGGAACATCATCCTCGGTGTTAAACCACACCTACACCTTAGCAACACTTATGAAAATAAAATATACAAATCATGGATTTTTATAACTTAGTTCGTTGTAGTATTTACAATGAATAACTTTCTCAAAAGTAGAAAACCATGATAACATTACCATATAACATACATACCTCTTATTGGATATTTATAACTTAGATCATGATAGTATTTACATCCATATACATATGTACATATAACAAAGCATCACTAAAACATATGCCAAACATATACCAAACATCAAATTTTTTTTTTTTTTCCTCAACTGGCAAACAATAAAGATACATAGCATGCATCTGATCTACCATCTCCCTTGTAGCTTCATCGGGACCAAAGTGCTTCCACTACACTTTAACGTACTCGATGGATTTGCTCATGAGCATGAGTTTCTTCTGGTGCAATATGAATTGAGGTTCTGGATGGAATTCTCCTTCTTGCTCCACTTGCAATACAGACCAATCAATAACATGATCAACATCCTTTATATACATTTTAAGTAATGAAACATGAAACACATCATGTAATTTCACTGTTGGAGGTAGTTCAAGTCGATAGGACACTGGTACAATCCTCTCAAGGATCTCAAAAGGCCTGCAATACTGTGGTTCCAACTTGGCACATGATCTGATCCTCAAGGAGATATTCTTGGGCTTAATGCACAAATAACCATGCTCCACAACCTAGAAATCCTTAAATACCATGTGTTGGTATGCATAAATCTTATGTTTGTCTTGTTCTACCTTTAGATTCCTCTTTATAACTTGCATTTCTTGTTCCATATCTGCCAACATGTCCGGTCCAATCAACACCATGTTAACTTGACCACTCCAACTGATGGAAGTGTTACAACTTCACCCATACAGTGCCTTGAAGGGACTCATCCCCAATGAATCCTTAAACCCATTGTTGTATGAAAAATCAACCAATGGTAGATACTCTTATCACTTTCATTTTTTATGCATCATGTACATCCTAAACATGTTCTCCAAGATCTTGTTTACCCTCTCAATTTTTCCATCTGTCTTCGGATGTAAGTTGTACTAAATGCCAACTCTATGCCCAAACCTGCCAATAACTCCTTCCAAAACTTGGAAGTGAAATTTGAATTCCTGTCTGACACAATATTCTTTGGAACACCATGCAATATAACTACATATCTGATGAACACCTGTGCTACATCATTAGTTGAATACATAGTCTTCACTAGAATAAAGTATGATACATTTTTAAACCTATCCACAAAAACCATGATATAATCATGTTGTCTCACTGTCTTCAGAAAACCTGTGATAAATTCCATGGAAATGGCCTCCCATTACCATTATGGAATCGCAATAGGTTGCATCAGTCCACCTAGATGCCTAAACATAATGTTTCCTTTACTTGCTGACTGTCCAAACACCTAGCCACGAACTCTACTAAATCCTTCCTCAGATTCGGCCAATAATAGAACCTATTCACTGTAGTCAATGTATTCTGATAGCCTGGGTGTCCTAAATACAGTTTCACATGAAGCTCCCTCAATATCACCTTCTTGAGCTCACTACTTCCTGGAACATATATCATGTCTCTAAATTTGACCAATCCATCTGCCATGAGATGATAATACACATCCTGTACACCTACACCTATACATGTACCACTACCTGTACTACTACCTATAAATTTACCTGTAATCCATTGCAATCTATGCCTAAGCTAAATGTACCTGACATCCTGTTGACTTGCCTGCCAGATCCTATCATGTAAATATTTCCTGTAGGAGCTCATAGTTTCAATGTGATTTAGTTGTATCCACTTGCTAAGAGCATCTATGACCCTGTTCTCTTTTCCTTTGTTGTATTTGATCTTAAATTCAAACTCACTAATCGTATCCAACCATCTAGCTTGCATGGCATTTAGATTCGGTTGATAAAACAGATACCTCAGTCCACTATGATCCCTCATTAGTGAAAACCTCCTGCCAAGAATATAGTGTCTCCGCATCTTCAATGCATGTATGATTTCTACTAGCTCAAGATCATGCATCACATAGATCTTCTCATGCTCATTCAGTTTTCGTGACTCGTAGCATACCACATGTCCATCCTGCACAAGGAATCTACCAAGTCCCCTCTTGCAAGAATTTTTACATACTACAAAATCTTTTATCTGGATCTACGATCCTTAACACTGCAGCATGTGTCAACAACTACTTAATCTGCTCAAAACTGGCCTCACACTCCCCTGTCCACTCACATTTCTTAACTTTCCTTTGCAATCATGTAATAGGATAAGAAACCAGTGAGAATTTCCTAATGAACCACCTGTAATAACCTCTCAATACCATGAAGTATCTCACATCATCTACATTTCTAGGAGTTTCCCATTCCATGATAGTTCTTACCTTTTCTGGATCCACTGCCGTGCCTTCATTGGAGACAACATGTCCCAAGTAATGTAACCCAGTCTAAAAGAAACTACATTTTTTGAGCTTAGCATTCAACTAATTCTCTCTGAACAACCTCAACATTGTTTCCAAATGTTTCACATGCTCTTCTTCATTTTTAGAATATACCAATATGTCATCAATGAACACAATGACAAAATTTTCTAGATAAGGACGCAACACACTATTCATTAAACACATAAAGGTAGTTGAATAATTAGTCAAACTGAATGGAACTACAACAAACTCATAATGCCCATACCTCATCAGGAAATTTGTCTTGTAGATGTCCTCTTCTTTCATGCGTACCTGATGATATCCTGATCTCAAGTCGATATTAGATAATATTGTTGTTTCCTTCAGTTTATTAAACAAATCATCAATCCTAGGTAATGGGTACATGTTCTTGATGGTCAATTTCTTCAACTTCCTATAATAAATGCACAATCTAAGAGTACCATCCTTCTTTTTTACAAACAACACAGGTGCACCCCAAGGTGATACACTTGGACTAATGTATCCCTTAGCAAGAATATATTTCAATTGCAAATTTAACTCTACTAACTCAGGTGTGCTCATCATGTAAGGTGCCTTTGATGTTGATGCTGCCCTTGCTACCAAACCAATAGAAAATTCTACTTCCTTGTGAGGTAAAAAATCTAAAATATTTGTAGGAAACACATCTTGAAACTGCTATAGAACTAGATACCTACTCAAAATATCTACATCCTCAACTTCCTTAGCTTTGTCACTAGATATTTGTATTGCAAATAACACACACCCTTTCTTGTGACTATGCTTGGCCTAGATAGTTGTCACCATCCTAACTTATGTGGCTTTATTATTTCCCTGTAAGACTCTCGGTTCCCCATTGTCATCCAAACACTCAATGGATAATTCATAATAATCCACCTTGGTCCTATCAATATATAACCAATCCATACCCAATAGAATCCTATATGATCCCAACAACAATATGTTCAATTGTGTTGTTGTAGGCATATGGTTTAACTCAAATGCATAAGCTCTTACCCAACGGTGAACTATGTTCTTTTTACTTGTAGCCAACTGCACTAACCAATATTATGCATGCATTTATTTTTTCAAACCACACTTATCCACCAAGTCAGGAATAATATAACTATAATTAGATCTAGAATCAATCACAATAGAAAAAAATTGATCACAAATCTTACCATCCATCTCAATGATAGAACAATGATGATCTTCATGCATGTTTTACACTATTGCATAAATCTGAGGAATGATATGACCAACATCCACAACTGTATGTGCCTCCTATGCACTATAGATCTGGGGTCTACCACCATGATATTGCATATATTCCCTGTTATGATTATCCTTGCCACATATCCAACATTGCAACGGTTCTTTACCATCACCTCTATCTTGCTTCTCTCAAGGTCCCTTCCTAGTTATATTGAACTTATTATAAAGAACCACATTTTCTTTCTCACCTGCTTCTTGCGGTCTTTCCTACTTTGGTGGCTATCTTCCCTTACCTTTATCATTTCCTTTCAAATAATACTTAGGCTCAACTTTGAGTTTTGACTTCTCATAACAATGCTTCAACTTTCAAATGCCCTCCTCCAATGACATAGGCTCATCAAACTCAATCTGGTCTCTATATGTTACTAGCAACCCGTAGAGGAATATCTGAACCTTGGCCTTCTACTCCTTGAGGTAAGGCACATATCTCAACAACTCCAAGAACCTGCTAGTATACTCATCATCTGTCATGGAACCCATCTGCAACCCATAAAAATCCTTACCTCTAGCATCATAGTACCTATATCATAGATACTTCTTTCAAAATTGCCTCTCGAACTCACTCCAAGTTAGTTCTTCCTCATATATACCCCTAACATTCTTCAAATCTTCCCACCAGATATTTGTTTTAACTTTGAGGCTGAATGCATCTATTATGGCTTTCATGTTTTTTGAACAGTCATGCAACCTAAAGAATGTCCTCATACCAAGAAACCATGCCTCTGCATCCTGTGATTTCTTCATCTCTCCATCAAAGGTACATGGATTTGCTTTCTTAAACTCATTTAAAAAATATCCCCTGTCAATCATCCTATAAGGATGATAGAAATGATGATCATAATGCCTATCAGAACCCAAAATAAAATAGTACTCATGTCTGTCACCTCTCCTACCCAGAGTGTCCAATAATTTTCCATCTCTAATCGTGTCATCTCTACTTGATCCGTAACCACCAAAATACCTACTGCCATATGCCCCATATTTTCCATCCCCTTATCCATAACTGATCCAAAGTGGTCATTTTTCGCTGCAAATCTAACAGAGTCTGAGGGATTGTCACATTTACTTCTGCTTATTTTTCCTATGCTTGTATGATTTTGTCATTGTCTGCCTTACAACTCCTTATCTCTTCCCTCAAACTTCTCAATGTATCTTCCAAATTAAAATAATTCCCAACACCTTGTTGCTCAAAACTTCATGTATCTTTCATAATCCATCAAACACAAGTCGAAAATGCCAATGAACCAAAACTGACTCTGGGACTAGGCCTGGCCATCCCCAACCAGGACTGGCATTTTTTCAAACACTTGGCATGAATGAAATCTACAAGTTTACAAGACAGAGAACAAATGACTGAAAATTGTTAAGAGACATTATAAGAGGGATCACCACACTCTCCCTTGAAATGATATGAAATCAATTAGGTATTGCATCCATTATATTAACATTTACAAGTAAATACATGAAATAACCATGACATGAACCAATCATTTAATCATACTTATAACTAGCATAAAACCATGGAAATAATAGTGAGATATGTTACACCAATTTTTGGTCATCTAACCATTTACAATTAGATGGATCGAAGTACACCATGTAAGACCAATTTTATCATAGTAAATTTCTTTCACTATAAGAAATAATTTAATAAACCATATTTTATTAAGTTATTTCTGGTTCAAACAGTAAACCCCACGAGGAATAACTAAATAAATCCTTATTTATTTGGTTTGCCTCTAGGAATAATCAATTAAACCATTGTTTAAATAATATTCCTGGTCATATTTAACCCAATTAATGATAAATAATTAGATCGATCATTATTTATCTTATTATTCTCTAGGAATAATTAATTAAATAATTATTTAATTAATATTCCTTGTTAAATTTGACTAAATCATTTAGAAATAATAAAATAAATCATTATTTGTTAAATTATTCCTTAACCCCATCCTTGAAATGATAAATAAATCATTTATTTTTTTATTATTTCTAAACAAAGGGATTTAACCAATTTAAATTCCTTTTCCCTGCAACAAAATATAATAAAATATTCCAAGCAGTTAGATCTAGATCTTGGTAAATAATATTTTATTATGCACCATTATCAAGGTTAACTCAATATTTTTTTATAAATAGGAGGGTTTTCCATTCATTATTTACCTTTGATCCTTTTATCATGGTCAGGCTTTGATCCTTATCATTGCTATACTTTGATTACTTTTATTATTTTTCTTCTTAAGCTCCCATAGAGTTCAACACGTCTTTGGTTTTCTACAATTAAGAGAGAGAAACTTATGGATCTGAAGCGTTGAGGATAGCTAAGAACCCATACCATTGAGGGGGATTGGTAACATCATTCTTTCTTCCCTTCCCAAGTGTTAATACATATACAATTATTTATATATCTTGTCTTGTCCATTAGATATTTGGAGAAACTCTTATTTCATTTTACTGTTTAACAACTTTTACTACATAGATCTGGGTTTTTGTTGCATTTAACAGCTTTTACTACATAGATCTAGGTTTTTGTTGCATTTGTTTCGACTATATTTGCATATATAAGTAAGCTAGAAATCCATCTTTGTTGTTAGGGGTGTTTTTCATGTGCAACTGAAGTGATCTCTTTTCATACACTTGTGTTAAGAATTAATTCTAACAATTGACGACTCCACTGGGTTTTATTCAGATTCTAGCGTGACTCGCTGCTTCAGTAACTAGGGTTTTATTCAGATATTTTTAGTCTTTATTTTTTTTTAAACCTTTTATGCCCTAAAACATTAAAATTTCTAACTTCCGGGTGTTTCCGAGTGTTTTTCGCAGGTAACAGGTATTAGTCGGGCCAGAGACAGAAATTTTTTCCGCAGCTTGCCACCTGAGGATCTCAGAACTGCAACTTACACTTTTCAGCCCAGAAATTGTGAGTTCAAGCTCAGGTCGCAACTGTGGGTCCATAAACTATAATTTCAACGACTAAGAAGTCAGTACCTGCGAGCTACAACTTTTTGCAATATTTTTCCTGTGACTGTAGGGTTTACTGCAAGCACTGTTTAGGGTTTTCTGACCTTTGTCTCGGCCTGTATTAGGCATGGATATGCTTAGTTTGTCTCCTTGAAGTAGGACTAAGCCCCTTAGGGTTTCAATATGCTTCCACCTTTGTAGGAGGGATTTAGCTAAGTAGGTAGTCTAAGATTTTGCAGCGCTTTCAACCATTGTTTAGGGTCTGATCTATTATTCTTTCAGATCCTTTTAGATCATTTATTATTCCATCCAAAACTCCATATTGAGTTTTTTTTGGTCTATCCCTTAGGGTTTTAACCTTTTGCCTCCTATTTTGCAGCAGTTTTCCCTTTGGTTTCTTGTTGTTTTCTGCACGTTTTTAGATCTGAGTCATTAGAACCCTGTTCTTTTGACCTTAGATATTTGGTCATCTTGTGTATTTTGAGTCAATTTCGCTTGCCTCTTAGAAAAATTGTTTGGCAACCCTTATTTTGGGTTGAATTTATGCATCTTTAGTTGTTTATTTTATTTTCATTTTAGTTTTATTTACATTTAATCAACATTTTTTCTTTTTCTTTATATACAATCATCTGGGCTTGATTAAAATTAACACACGACTTGCACACATGCACACCTAAAGTGAAGAGCGCTTGGTTTACACCACCAATCCAAGACATAAACATCGTAATAAATTTATCTGCCCCTTTGAGCCTTTGTTTATTACTCTTCCATCTTTGGGTATCTGTGTCTTGCCATCATTGCGCCCCCAAGGCGCTTATCCCGAAGACTCCTAGGCCTTCATCCTTAGTTTCTGTTAGGAATAATTAATCCAAATCATAGAGTCTGAGTTATTAGTCCGCCGAGTCCCCATACCAACTCTGATTATGTTCCATCAAGTTCTCCATCTGATTTCGAACCTGGTTCTCCTCCACCTCATTCAATCACCATGTCAGGTACTAATGTAGGTTATGGTCCTCAATCTGGTGGTAGCCCCGACACTAATTCTGGAGCTAATACTAGTGGAAGCATTACCGAAACCATTCTGGCTATTCCTTTTCTACCTTTTATGGCAGGTTTAAGCCTTCTCAATTTCAGCTAGTTAATTACCGACCCTTTACTCCACAATCTAGGTTAGCCTGTTATGCCAACTAAGCTTCCTTCATACATCCCTAAGTTTTAAGGAAACAATGGAGAAGACCCTACTTATCACTTCCACTCCTTTCACATGTGGTGCTCGTCCAATTTTATCACTTATGACTCCATCCGTCTTCGGTTATTCCAATGTACGCTCACTGGAGAAGCTGAAAAGTGGTATGTTGACTAGGCTGCTGCCTCACATTCCACTTTTCTGACTCTTGCTAAACCATTTATGTCCTATTTCCAACTACCTCTTCGATATGATACCAGTACTGAGTTCTTGACCACATTCCGTCAAACTTATGCCACTCGTCTTTCTAACCATGTCCAAGAATGGCGTAGAAGGAGGAGCTTATGTCGAGCCCCTACATTTGAAGATCATGTCTATATGGATTGGTTTCTCTGAATTCTTATTCCTTTTATTGGTAAAAATTTTGCGTCTCACTTTCCTCAGACTAAGGAAGAATCTCTTCAAGTCGCGTTAAAATATGACTTGATCTATGCCCAATCTAGTTATGTTTATATCGTTTTACCGGATCTTCCTAGACCTGGTGGTGCCAACACACCAAGAGAATCTCATGCCACCTACGGTATCGTTGGATATATTTCATAGCCGTATACTCATCCTCCCATGGGTTATGATTTCCCTCATGGAGGGGCCATCTCCTCTAGCAACTTTCCCCCTCCCGACATCATGTATCCAGGACAAAGCAAACCTTACGCCTTTGCCCCACTGTAACAACCGATGCTAGGGGCAGCTGTTTATCAACTTGTTTACCCCAATGTTGCTCAACCTCCTTTCTATCCTTACCCATAGCTCGGTGCTCCAGCCCCTCCGGCATCAACACCCCAGCCTCTGGTTCCTTCAAAACCTCTGCCGAAGTAGCCACCTCCCCTTCATAGTCATGTGTATCCGCAACAGAGTGTGACTAATCCTCCTAATTCCAAGAAAAAGAGGAAAGGAAACGAAAATCAACCAGTGCAAGGTAATCAAGGGCGCCAAGGTAACAAACCGAACGCACCCCAAGGGAACTAGCCTAACACTAACAACCAACAACAAGGAAATCAGCCCACGCAGAACATGCCTCTTCGTATGAAAAATCCTTGTTCTTGTTGTGGTTTCCATGGAAATTATACTCATGCTTTTCCCCTCTTACCCTAGATGCACCAGTTGTGGGAAGCATAAGCAACATCTAGAGGACAACAAGCCACTGCTTTGACTCCTCCAAATATTGCACCAGCTCAACCGGATGTGTTCACTAATCCTTTCCCATAGCAAGGATATGTGGCCTCCCAACCCTCTCAAGGTTAGGTCGCCCCTCAACCTCCATAGTCTGGTACCCCTAAATACCATATTCTCATGATGAATTCTGAAGAGGTTAATATCGTTGATATAAACCTTTAGACTCAGTCGCGCCAATATGGAAAGCCACCTGCTTCATTTGCAATCGAGTCCCAAACCAAAGTTTCCACAGAGTCCATTTTGACACCCAATGATCCCTTATAGATCCCTCATCCATGGGCAGATGTTATTCCCAAGATCCCCAAAGGGCCATTATGCCGAAATGCTACTTCTGCCAAAGCTGCTTGCACTTAAAACATAGTATATGACTTGGCACAATCTCCTGCTGCCATGTCAACTCTGGAAGTCCTCCAGTCACGCCCTTCACAACATAAATATCTATTATCTGCTTTGGGTGATGTGGATCCTGTAGATGATTGTTTGATTGTCTTTGATGCTAACAAGTCAAAAAATCCCCCCTTACCTTCATCCATCGCATTCCAAATACCAATCAAGATTCGTAATGCCCATGTATCGCGTTGTATCACTGATGATGGAGCATCCACCTGCATGATGTCCACCTATGTTTAGAATAAACTCAAATCACCTGACTTAGCCCCATCCACCATCACTTTTCGTGCTTGGGATGGTCACCCTTCTCAGCCCCTTGGCATGTACCACAATTGTCCAGTCACTCTTATGGGAAAGATTTTTTCTGTTGACATTGAAGTCATTGACACCCCCTGTGATCAAAATATCCTTTTGGGCCGTAGCTATACCTATGCGATGTATGTTGTCACATCTACAGTTCACTGTAAGATGTGCTTTCCTCCCAATGGAAATATTGTTACCATCAATTAGTTGACATATTATTAACCGAAGTATCAGACCTCCCCCGAGCCTATCATATCTTCGATGACCGATAAGCAATCAATCGCACCTCTTACCAGTGTTTCACCTAGAGTATTTAAAGGTTCCACTTTACTTGGTGCATTCCCTTGTCTCCCCCCTATTATCATTGACCCCAAATCGTCGAATGTTTTCAGGATGCAATCGTCTCGGACTAGCCACAAGCGGTTCGGTTCAACCAGCCAGCAGCCTACGCCTCCGCAACCTACTGGTGGTCACTCGACAAAGCCTTCAGGACATTTTTTCTAGGAAATTCTCCCTCTGCTGGTGTCTCTTCTACCCCTTTTCAACTAGGAATGGTTCCCCATAGCCTTAACCATTTGGGAGCCATTCCGCCAGTCCATTTCCTGTTCGGTCAGATATTTTTTCTAGCTCCCTCCTCTGGAGTATTTTTGGTGCCTGTTATGGCTACGTTGAGCCTTCCCGATTTGACCCTAGGGATCCCAATCTAGTACATTGATCCCCTAGGGAACACTCTGCCTGGTCATCTCAAACCTTATACCGCTTTGGCCTCGGTCCAACTGGTCGGTATGACCCCTCCCTTTGCTTCAGTGCCTTAGTCACCTCAACGAGAATCTACTCCTGTTGTGAAAGCCTCTAGTGAGGGGGGAAAATCCATAAAGAAGGAACCTAAGGATAAGGCCACCCAAACAACTCCTGCTCCTCATAAGCTTCCGAAGTGATCACCTTCGTGCGATTTGTGTGATGTTGTTGGGCATGCTACCCAAAATTGTCCTGAGTTTCCTCGTCTAAAACCTATGGTCAACGAGGCATTTCATGAATATGATATCTCGAAGTTCCATGTTACCTTATCCAATTCAAATGAGAAACTAAAATCATTACGCACGAATCACCCTTGTTATTTGTGTGATCTTTATGGAAACTATTCTCACTTTTGTCCTCATCTCAACGATTTCCATGACACCCTTGAGGTTGTCTTCCAAATCGAGGTTGAACGTAGTGGATCCTCTACTCCTCTACTCGCGAGTTTTTTTTAGCAGAACTAGAGGAAATTTTTTGACCCATTGTGATACCTCCCCCCGATGTCGAAATGAAGGAACCTTCTGCCACTATCCTCAATCTATCAACATCCATGAGATCCATGGCGGAAAACCCCTCTAGGGCATTCCCTTATGTTTTGAATGAACCTCCTTCGATGATCACCTTGGGCTCAACATTGATACATGTTTCATCTAATAGCTCTTCATCTACCCTCGGTTGCGATGCGTAGGTGAACCATATATTTCATGATGATGCGTTAGGTAGCCCCGCCGCGTCATGTGTTCTTTCTTCTGCCAGTCCTCCCATATTTCATTCTGATGAAGACATTATGGAAGAAATGACCACCTGTGACTTTCCTTGGGATGATATGCATCACTGTGCGTACTTCCTTCCACATCAGTCCCATAACCATTATGTTGTGGAGTCTAAATACTTTATCTCAGACGAGGTCGATTGGTTTAGAAATCCCATTCCTACACCTGATGCTTTCGAAGAAGGTAATATGGCCAATATCTTTCCTAAAATTAAAATTAACATTTCCGATAAACTAGGGATAAAAGAAAACATTGCCTTGGGGGCACATTGAACCTTGGAAGAAATTGAGGCTTACACTAAGTTTTTCAAGTAATTTCGTGATGTTTTTGCTTGGTCCTATTCAAATATGCCCAAATTTGATCCTGCCATTGTCGAGCACCATATCAATACATGGCCCGTTGCTAATCTTTTCTATCAAAATTTGAGACCCATTAATCCTTCTAAATGAGAGGTTATCAAAGCCGAAATCGATAAACTCAAGTAGGATGGTTTTATCTATCCCATTGAATACATCACTTGGGTCTCTAACTTGGTTCACATTATCAAGAAACAAGGTACCATCCATGTCTGCACTAACTTTTGCGACCTGAAAAAAGCTTGTCCTAAAGACAAATTCCCCACACCCTTTATTGACCACATTTTTATAGGTCAATTTGGGCATCATCCCCCAAGGCCTGGTCAAATTGGAAATCATCCCCAGGACCAATGAAATAGGGTCTATGATCCCCTTATATTTTAGTTTCTATATTCCCTAACGGAAGAACATTTCATTCATGACTTCTATTGTGAGATTTCCAAGGTTTGAAGTATATGTTATATGACCTACTGACTCACCAAAACTCACCTATTGTTGAAAATTCAACAAGATGATGGAGCTTAGTGAAAAGAAGTCGCCTTCACTAAGTGGGCCCGTAGGCTATTTATGGCACAAAGTCTTTTTTTAGACTATTTCTATTTTTAGACATATGGATCATGGTCTATGAGTTGCAGTATGCTATTTATGGATGATAGGTCAAGTTGGTAAAAATAGATGGACCTCTATTTTTAGACATTGGGCGAAGTCTATTTTTAGACTGCCAGTCTAAAAATAGAACAGTCGAATATTATTAACCCTTAATAATATTTAGACTATAAACATTATCTTATCCTCTTGGAGCACTTCAGTTTGATGCTTGGATGTGGCACATGCAGCTGACAGAAGGAAATATGATTTTCCTAAGGGTTAGTTGAGCTATTGCATGGTTGACTTCAGTTAGAACTCATGTGGCAGAGTTTGGTGGAGTTGATGAGACAGTTGGTGGAGTTGTGTTCGGTTTAACTTAGTTGAACTAGTTTTATTTAGTCTAACTGATAAATACACTAGTGATGAGTGGTGTGAATTAATTATTAATTAATTCACTAATTATTAACTCATAAATCAACTAAAGAATACATCAGTTAACTGCAGTGCATGGACAGTTCAGTGGAGACCAGTGTTAGAGGTGGGTGAAAGAGTGAGTCTACTATCAGTTGTGACTATAGCTGTGCATGAGATTTGCACACACATTGATTGAGATTGCCAATGAGAATTGCGCAGTACAAGCCAGTGGGATTCGAACTTGGATCTCATCATTATTCATCTTGGATTGCGCAGTAGAGGCAGGCAGACAGGTGGAGGAGATTTGAACTTGTGACTTGTTCATATCTGAGCTAGTTTGTGTGTAGCATGTGAGATAGTGCTGAGAGCTATGAGGAGATTTGTGCTATGTATTGTTACATGTTCTCTATCATTATAATATACAGATAGTTGGGGGTTTTCAGCTGTAAGCTTTCCCCATTACATACTGTGTTATATGTGTGCTTGATTATGTTTTAATGTGCACATGCGACTGCTTCTATTTCCGCAAATTGATGATCAATTGTAGAAGAGGTTATGTATTATGCATGAAGCTTAAATAGTGTGTAATCAAGATAATCTCGGTGAATAATTCAGCTATTATTCAAATTTCTACATGGTATCAGAGCCAAAATTGATCGTCGGATCTATTACAGTGATTACAATTATTTCGGTAGATAGAGTCTGTAATCGGGCCAGGTAGCCTCTGGATCCATCCTTTCTTTGAAAGGTGATATATCTAGCAAATGCCCCTACAGTCGATATCTGTGTTAGAAATAATTTGTTCTCACAGATCAGGAGTGGTTGAGTTTTGAGCTGGTGGAATTCGAATTTGCAGCAATGTTTTCTTGGTGTCAAAGTCAAAATGTCTTTCAACGGATTGCGATTGGAGTATGCCCTTGAGGGAAACTCGAATTATGTTGCATGGAAGGACAGAATGGAGGCGGTGTTAGAAGATAACGGGTTGAAGGAGTTCATAGATGCTGAAGTCCCAAAGCCTACTGATGCTGCTCAAGTTGAGGCTTGGCAAAAGAAGACAAAAAAATGTCGAAGGATTCTGTTGGAGGGCGTGAAGGATCACATTGTATCCAGCCTGCATGGAAAAGCTTCTCCATACTTGATGTGGAAAGCGTTGATAGATTTATTCCAAAGCAAGAGCAACCAGAGGAAGTTGGCGCTCAAGGATAAACTCAAAAACATAAAGATGGAGAAAGGCAACAATATACCCAAGTACCTCACGAAGTTCACCCAATGCAGGGATGAGATGGGAAGTGTGGGGGTGACTGTAAATGAAGAGGACTTGGTGGACTTGGCTCTCCTTGGTCTTCCGAAGAGTTGGCATTCCTATCAAGACTCTGTCAATGGTCAGGAGAAATTGCCAGGATGGGAGCGACTTTGGTCAGATCTCATGCAAGAGGAGATAAGGCAGAGTACCAGGGACGGATCTTCATCAAAGGAATCTGATGAAGAAAATTGTGCTTTGGCTGCCAAAGCAAAGAAGGGGAAGAGCAAGAAAGCTTCTAATTCCGGTGTGAAAGGCAAGAAGTAGGACATGTCTAAGGTGAAGTGCTTTCACTGTCACTAGCATAGACAATATGCCACAAATTTTCCGCAGAAGAAGAAAAATAAGCAGGTTGTTGGATCTGCAGCGGGAGAGGCCTTAGCCTTGCAATTTGAGCTGTATTTTTCGCTGATCGCATGCTTGGTCTCAAGTGTGATGGGGTCAGTATGGTTCTTAGACAGTGGTGCATCTTTTCACATGACAGGATATCGAGATTTGTTTTCTGATCTGGATGAGAAAGATCTTGGAGTGCACATCGAGATGGGCGATGATGGTAGATACAGTGCGACCGGTATCGGTACCATTTCCTTTGAGAGGAAGTCTGGTAAACCCTTCGTATTGAAGGAAGTGATGCATGTTCCAGGATTGAAGAAGAATCTGATCTCTGTGGCGATGTTAGAAGACAAGGGATATGATGTTGTCTTTAGCGAGGGAAAGGCTTTCCTGCGCAGTAAGGAAACTGGTGAGACCTGGAGGATAGGGGTTCGAGTTAAGAACCTTTATCAATTTCAGGTAGATGGCTGCGCAGCAATGGCAGGCAAGGCAGAAGGAGTGGTGAGCCGGGATGATGGCGAGTTGTGGCACCAGAGATTGGACCACCTTCACCATGGAGCTTTGAAGATACTGCAGCATATTTCTACTGGGCTTCCTATGGGTACTCTTGTGCATTCAGATCAATGCAAGGGATGTACCTTGGGAAAATTTGTGAAAGCCACCTTTCACGAGAAGGATATTCGCGCCACGACGATCCTTGAGAGAATTCACACAGACGTGTGTGGACCTTTCTCAGTAGATTCGACAGCAAAGCACAGGTACTATGTGATATTTGTTGATGATTTTTCTCGGAAGTGCTGGATCTTCTTCATGCAGAAGAAGAGCGAGACATACTCAAAGTTATGTGAGTTCAAGGCACTGGTTGAGAAAGAATCGGGGAAGCAGGTGAAGGCTCTTAGGAGCGAAAATGGTGGTGAATTCATCTCTGGCGAATTCAAGGACTTTTGCAGCGCAGAAGGAATTCGAAGAGAGCTCATAGCACCTCATAACCCACAGCAGAACGGGGTTGTTGAGCGGAAGAACAGAACGATCGTGGGTGTTGCACGGGCGATGTTGCATGATCAAGGCCTACCCATTCACTTGTGGGCAGAGGCATGCAATACTGCAGTATATGTGCAGAACCGTTGTCCTCACAAGATACTTGGCATGAGTACACCCGAGGAGGCGTTTTCTGGTAAGAGGCCTGATATTTCCCATTTGAGGATTTTTGGTTCACCTTTTTACATTCATGTGACGAAGGATGCCAGGAAGAAGCTGGAGCCGACCGCAGAGGTTGGGATATTTGTGGGGTACACTGATACGCCCCACAACTATCGTGTGTATTTTCCAGACAGTCGCAAGACTGTTGTGCGACGGGATATCAAATTTCAGGAGGAGAAAGCCATGCAATGTTCGCTTGAGAGGGAGCCACACTTGCATGCAAATGAGGAGCTATTAGTTCCTAAGGATGAGCTTTAGGATGTGGATTAGCCACAAGAGGAAGTTCATGGAGTGGAAGAGACCACTCATGCAGCGCCAACCATCAGAGGGCGCAAGCGCACTACAGAAGCTGAGCGACTGGCTCAAGATGCAGAGAAGGTTGTAGGACCACCTACAGCACAATGCAGACAGAGACAGTCACCGGATCGGTACACTGGATACATGGCTCTTGTGAGAAAATGTGTCGTGACGGAGCCATCCTCTTTCGAGGAAGCTGTGGAGGACCCCGCATGGGTAGATGCCATGGTGGAAGAGTATGATTCGATTGTCAGAAACAGTGCATGGGAGATTGTCCCAAGACCGGAAGGGAAATCAGTGGTGGGTTCGAGATGGATCTACAAAGTGAAGCAGGCGGCTGACGGGAGTGTGGATAAGTACAAGGCAAGATTTGTTGCCCGAGGCTTCTCACAGATAGAGGGGATCGATTATGAGGAGACCTTTGCACCTATCGCAAGGTATTCTTCCATACGGATGATCCTAGCTCTCTCAGCGCAGATGGGGTGGCACATTCATCAGATGGATGTGAAGACTGCGTTCCTCAACGGAGTCATTGAGGAGGAGGTGTACATAGAGCAGCCCGAAGGTTTTGAGATCTTCAGCAGCGAGTCGCATGTGTGCAGGCTCAAGAGAGCGATGTATGGGTTGAAACAAGCACCTCGTGCTTGGTACACACGGATAGACAGTTATTTCACCGGACTTGGATTCTCCAAGAGTGAGGCGGATCCTAACCTGTACCAGATTGTGGTGGAGGGGAAGTTGCTGATCATTGTACTGTATGTAGATGATCTGATTTTGACGGGTGATGAGCTGTTGATACTTTCATGCAAGGAGGATCTTGCTATAGAGTTTGAGATGAAGGACTTGGGCCTCCTTCATTATTTCCTGGGATTGGAAATTTGGCAGCGCAGTGATGGACTGTTTGTTTCTCAGGGTAAGTATGCTTGGGAGATACTGGAGAAGTTCAACATGCATGGCTGCAAGCCTGTTGATACTCCTTTTCCTGGAAGTTGGAGGAAGGAGGATGCTACTTTGGCGGAGGTAGTGGATGCCACTGTTTATCGATAGTTGGTGGGGTCGCTTATGTATCTGGTCAATACACGACCCGATATATGCTATGCTGTTAACCAGCTTTCACAAGCTATGGTTAAGCCTACCAAGCTCTTTTGGAAGGCAGGCAAGCATGTATTGCGTTATCTTAGAGGCACATCAGGATATGGATTGTGGTACAAACAGGAGGATGAGGTGAAGCTATGTGGCTTCACGGATGCAGATTGGGTAGGGAGCCCAACGGACAGAAAGAGCACATCTGGAGGGATCTTCAGTATTGGGTCGACAGCAGTTTCTTGGTACAGCAGGAAGCAGATATCCGTGGCACTCAGTTCAGTAGAGGCCGAGTATATGGCAGCGAGTTTGGCTGCATGCGAGGCTATATGGATGAGGAAGATCCTGGTCGGGTTGTTCGGGTCACACTTGGAGCCTACTGTGATTTATTGTGATAACCAGAGTTGCATTAAACTCTCGGCTAATCCATTATTTCATGATAGATCCAAACACATCGACATCAGGTACCATCATATCAGAGATTGTGTTCCGCAGAGAATCATGTTACTTTCATATGTTCCCACGGAGGCTCAGGATGCTGACATCTTGATGAAGGCGCTCACCAGGAGCAAGTTCGAATTCCACAGAGGCAGGATAGGGGTTGCAGATAATCCATATCTTGTTGAGAGGGAGTGTTGAAAATGCAACAAGATGATGGAGCTTAGTGAAATGAAGTCGCCTTCACTAAGTGGGCCCGCAGGCTATTTTGGCGCAAAGTCTATTTTTAGACTATGTCTATTTTTAGACATATGGATCATGGTCTATGAGTTGCAGGATGCTATTTATGGATGATTGGTCGAGTTGGTAAAAATAGATGGAACTCTATTTTTAGACATTGGGCGGTTTCTATTTTTAGACTGCCGGGCTAAAAATAGAACAGTCAAATATTATTAACCCTTAATAATATTTAGACTATAAACATTATCTTATCCTCTTGGAGCACTTCAATTTGATGCTTGGATGTGGCACATGCAGCTGACAGAAGGAAATATGCTTTTCCTAGGGTTTGGTTGAGCTATTGCATGGTTGACTTCAGTTAGAACTCATGTGGCAGAGTTTGGTGGAGTTGATGAGACAGTTGGTGGAGTTGTGTTCGGTTTAACTTAGTTGAACTAGTTGTATTTAGTCTAGCTGATAAATACACTAGTGATGAGTGGTGTGAATTAATTATTAATTAATTCACTAATTATTAACTCATAAATCAACTAAAGAATACATCGGTTAACTGCAATGCATGGACAGTTCAGTGGAGACCAGTGTTAGAGGTGGGTGAAAGGGTGAGTCTACTATCAGTTGTGACTATAGCTGTGCATGAGATTTGCACACACATTGATTGAGATTGCCAATGAGAATTGTGCAGTACAAGCCAGTGGGATTCGAACTTGGATCTCATCATTATTCATCTTGGATTGCGCAGTAGAGGCAGGAAGACTTGTGGAGGAGATTTGAACTTGTGACTTGTTCATATCTGAGCTAGTTTGTGTGTAGCATGTGAGATAGTGCTGAGAGTTGTGAGGAGCTTTGTGCTAGGTATTGTTACATGTTCTCTATCATTATAATATACAGATAGTTGGGGGTTTTCAGCTGTAATCTTTCCCCATTACATAATGTGTTATATGTGTGCTTGATTATGTTTTAATGTGCGCATGCGACTGCTTCTATTTCCGCAAATTGATGATCAATTGTAGAAGAGGTTATGTATTATGCATGAAGCTTAAATAGTGTGTAATCGGGATAATCTTGGTGAATAATTCAGCTATTATTCAAATTTCTACACCTATAAGGGACTAACGACGTTGTAGTGCCAATTCCTCCATGCAAGGGTGCACTACACTGCACTTCACGACACTCAAGGGTGCGTTGGTCACCTGGGAGCAGAATTCTCATTGTTCCAGGAATATCCACATGGCCAGTGCCTTCTAGAAGAGTAAATATGTGTCAAACTTCAAATCCAAGTGTCCAATAAACACCTCTGAAATTGGAAACATGTCTTTCCTATTATTAGAAAGTCATTCATTGAGAAACTATCATCAGTTTCCATATAAATTGAGCACACATCTTAGTGCAAGAGAAGGAATAATTTGGTAAAGTTATGTTGTTGAATTCTCATTTGATAAGAGAGTAAAAGTACTGATATGTTGTTGGGATAATGCTGGATGTGATGAGGCTGGAATGAAGCTAGATCAGGTTGACAAAAAATCGGTCCATTGGTTATAACATTCCCCTTATACTCTTTATTAAATATTGTTGTTCATTTTCCCATACATATGTCTCTATTTCTTGTGCAATGTACTCTTGAATTATGTATGTATTTCAGATCTAATCGGCTTGATTTGAGTAACATAAGTAGATATATTTTATATTTCATGTTGTTTTTTGTTCTCTGTTTTTGTTTGTAGGAATCGATCTAGCAACTTGTGTTGGATTGAGAGCAACGACAACAACGAAAAAAGGAGGACAAGCGAAAGAATCACAAGTAGGCTCCTTTCCCATCATGTATATCTGCTTTTTTTAGAGAAAATAATAGTTATTCTTTCCTTTGTTGTTCTAAGTGATAAACACCACACTTAGGGAATTTGGTTTATCTGTAGATCACAATTATGTACAACAAATTAGCGACTCCACTGGGGAGTATCCTATTATTCTTGGTGTTTTTGCCTCTGTTTATCCTCATCAGTAGCATCTACTTTCTATTATCATTAATTTGAATGAAAAAATTGCATTATAAGTGTGTCACGCTGCTTGATTTTAAATCTGAGTTGTGCCCAACACATTGTTGGTCAAGACAGAGTACATTGCAGTGCATTGTCTCCCCTTAGAGACTGTGTTTCCCCCTCAACCAACCAAATTCCATCAAAATTTTTCATTGCTTTCAGTTTCAGCCACTTGTTTGTTGTATTCTCAGATGTCTGATACCTCTTAGAGACCAGTAAACTTTCATGTTCTTCCTCCTTTGAAAAGTAAAATTTTTCAATATTTCATTAGTGTTTTTCTTTATCATTGGCAAATCAAATTCAAATTATTTAATTTCTGCATTAGATCAATTTTATTTTAAAAAATGAAAGTGTTGTTTCATTCCTCATTTCCGGTAGGAAAATTGTAGTTCCATTATTCATTTTCCTAAGTGAAATTGTTGTTTCATTCCTCGTTTCTCATAAGAAAACACTTGATTGATTCATTTGTGCATATAGTTTCCTTTTATTCATTCACATTAAAGGGAGTTAAAAAGAAAAACATGCATGTGCATATAGTGAATTTTGTGTGTTGCATAGGAACAAGTTAGGAAAGTTGCATTTAGTTTGTGCTCTTTGTTGTTTGCTCAAAAACTAATTGCTCTTTCCCTTAGTAGTTAGGAATTTCATTGAAAAAGCTAAATTGAAAAGTTTTTTTATCATTTAGTTTGCATTTCTAGGAATTTCCATTACATCACGCAGTGAACCTCAAAGAATAAATTTTAAACAAGATCAACATAAATTTTACATCAATTAACCTAATAAAGCATTGGAACATTAATGATAAAATTTAGAAGGTCTAGGCTAGAGATGTGTTCCGACATCGTTAAACATAGCAGATGTCGCTAACTTGTTTGCGATACATTCCGATGTCGTTAAACATAGTAGATGTCGCTAACTGGAAGTTTTTCCTGTATCAGTCGCTCCACAATCGACTGTATCCATTGAGTCTCCCATATCGTGCAGTCAAACACTTGAAATATATCTCAGGCCTGACGGTGAATTTCTTCCACCTGGTTTGATTTCTATTGAAGAAATACCACAATACCAACCACCTTCATCTCCAACTCATTTTGGGGAGGAGATTTATCTTTACGAGTATTTTCCTCAATCACCTCACATTGCTTTCTTTGATCATGTGTCAATTTGAGTTCCCATAGGTCTTGTAGGATACACAAGGTCGTATGACCATGGCCGAGTCAACATTTTCGGATGTACCATTTATTACAATTGCGACAACATCTACTGTTGCTAACCCGTCGATGTTCACCACATCACCAAAGTCACATCTATTTGTTGGCCCTTCCCTCCCACCTAGTTACCAATATTTATCTGGAACCTTCTCTAGTGCATCCTCAAACCCATGGAATTCACCAATGTCATCATCTGGTATTCTATCTAGTATATATCTAATGAGTATTGAACGACTTGATCATTTATACACATCTTTAGTGCAATATCAAGCTAGTTCATCTGGGTATATTACATCCAGTACAATGTCAACTGGACTCGCGAATTTTGGAGAACAATATATTCCATATTATTATACTCCTCATGCTAGGGGGCAACCTATGGTCACCCATTTTTACAATACTCCATCTTTATATGGTCACCTTAATGTTGGAATGATTTTTTTTCATTGGAAACCTATTTTTCTTATTCAACTACAAATGGTTGTGCATTCATATCAACCGGTCCAACCTATTGCACCCACATCTACTCCGCTTGTAAATACATCCCTACCCCTGTTGCAGGCTCAAAGTGTTTACCTCAACCCTCTTAGGCGGGTCCTTCCACCCAATACCCTCAAGTATTGGGCCCTCAAACTCCAACTCCTTCAAGTGGTTTACAACAACCACCTGTATCCGTAATTATTTATTCACAAGATAGATTACCCTATTATGGGATGTTGCAGGCACAACTGGGTTGTACCTATTCACAACTAGGTCCAAGATATTCTAGTTTGGGCTATAATCTTGGTGGACAGACACCTTGGTAGCCATAAGTGCAAATGCCACAACCATCATTCCAAAAAAGAGTAGCTTACCCAGTTTTTTGTCAACATAATATTCAAGCATTCTCTTATCAAAATAAATCCTATCTGGGTTACCAACAAAAAATTCCTTATGTTGGTGCTCAAAGACCTATTTCCCAAGAAATTCCATTATACCTTGGCTATGCTCAACCTGACTTAAATCGACATTTTCCCTTTGTTGCAACTTTATAATTACCTTATTTAAACCAGCTTACCAATGACCCAATCAACTATGCTCCTTGGTGGTTGGTGATGCACATAAATTACCCTCAGATATTCCTCAGTTCAATGGAAACCCTGGAGAAGACCCGTCAAGGCATGTTATGACTTATCATTTGTGGTGTTCATCCAGTTCCTTAAATGGTGACTCCGTTCAACTGCGTATTTTCCAGCATACGCTCACTAATTGGTACATTGAGTTATTGTGAGCTTCATTTGAGAATTTCACTGCCTTAGATACTACCTTTCTGACCCACTTCCAGTTACCCATACGATATAAAACTGGAAAGGAACTATTGACCAATTTCAAACACACTAATGCTATTCACATTTCTGATCATATTCATGAGTGGCGTCGTCACCGTAGAATGGTCAAAACATTTGTTCCTGATAAAATCTTTGCTAAGTGATTCATTAAGTCCTTGCTGCCATCTATCACTGAGGATGTGTCTAAAGGTGGCATCATCATCAAAGAGAAATCATTTATCGTGCCCAATACTTAGATTTCATTTATACTCAGTCTGGCACACTCTATGATAAAATTCCCAACACGTCGCGATCTAATTTTACTGTTCCTCCTCCATCTAAGGTATCTCATACCGACGACAATATGATCGGTACTACAAGCACACATCACTTTACTGCATATGATCCTGCACCTTCTTTCAAAATTCATGCCATGTCATCTGACAAAGGAAAATGTGACAAGAAACCCAGGAGTAAGAAAAAGGGGAAAGCAAAGAAAAAGAAAAATTCAACCCCATAGGAATGATCATCTGATAAAAAAACCGGAAATAATGGGAAACCTCGTTACCCTTGCATAATATGTAATGAGGAGCACTTTGTTTGAGACTGTACTCATCATGCCGAAGTATCAAAATTTCTTAAGACCTCGAATGCATCTACTTTGTTGACAGATCCATTTTCGAATCTAGACACAAATATGGTTGCTACGGATCCAAGTTATAGTTCCCAAGTGCTTATTCTATCTATCACAAAGCCAAAAACTTATGTTTTGGTGTCAACACGAAATATATATTATGGTATTAAGGTTACTGATCAACTTATTACCTTAACCATGAATCCATCCACGGAATCAATTCCTCCAACTACTATTCCTGAGTTAACAATAAAGCCACCGAAGGGAGTCGTCCATAAATCGACATTTAATCATCAAACCCGATCTGCTCAAAAATATAATATTGTTGAGGATTTGGATCAATCCCCTTCAGCTATGTCGACGTTGGAGGTACTTCAAAATTTTCCCTCCCAGAAGCAGGCTTTGTTGTCGGCAATTAGTTCAATCGACCCAACATATTCCAATCTTGTAGTCTTTAATCATACGGGATATGTGCCACAATTACTAGCAGAATTGGCGTTCTCCATCCAAGTAAATGTTCTCAATCACCTCATTCATCGTACTATTATTGATGAGGGAGCATCTACTTGCATTATGTCTCTAAACTGCTGGAAGTCACTTGGCTTGCCGCACCTATCTCAATCGCCTATGGCGTTGAAACTTGGTGCATCATGCATATAAACTAGCATTTATCATCAATAACCTTCATGTCAGAACTAGGGGAAGCAGGTGTCTTGAAGTTGAGGTCATTGATGGATTTTTTCAGCTAACATTTACTCAAAAGGACATGGGTATATGCTATGACTGCGATCATCTCTACATATTTTAGAATAATCTCCTTTCCTCATAAAGGTGTTATTACAGTCATCAATAAACTCTCTTTCTTTGCCTCCAGTTCCCAGGTAACTGGAAGCGTTTTGTTAGTTCATGCAACCCAACTAGCACTTCAAAAAATTGGTGTGGGGCTCATAAAGGATTATTCCCTAATGGGAACCTTTGCATTACTGTCGCCTGCGACATTGAAAGAAATTGCAAGCATAGAGACCTGCTACATGATATATTCCACTCCATCTGGCTTAAGGAAGATTACAGATGATTCTGAAGTTGTTACGTTGGATGAATTTATGCCGCCAAACCTAATTGAGCTAGCATAGAAATCAATCTACATGGCTTGGGCAGTGAATTTGAAATAATCGTTACCGATCGTTTGGGTCGATCGTTCATTATATTTTGGTACTCCATCTAATCCTTTTTCATCCACATTCTTGATTGATGAGAGCATTGTGGAATCCATGATGCCAGAAGGAGAACCATGTGAAGATCATCATGATCATTCCCATATTCAGGATTACTTAGAAGATAATATTATTGAACTATATCACCCATGGATCAAAACTTTATTTTCGAATTATTTTCCCATTAATGACTTCGAATCTAAGAAAAAATTATCAAATATTGAAGAAACCATTTCTATCGATATTTAGACCAAACCTGGCATTGTAGAAAACATTCATGCCGGTGTGTCTTGTTCTTCATCAAAATTTGAAACTTATCACTCTCTCTTTCGTGAATTTCATGATATATTTTCTTGGTCTTACAAGGAAATGACGAGAATTGATACTAGTATCATTGAACACACCATTAAAATGTACCCTAATGTTAGACCGGTACGTCAACACCTTCATCTTGTTCATCCGAAGAAGGCCGCTGCCATTAAAGCAGAATTCGAAATTTTTTTTCATGCTGGTTTCATTTACCATGTTCCAATAACTGATTTTGTTTCCAATATTGTTCCTGTTATGAAGAAACAAGGGACAATAAAAATGTGCATCGAATATTGGGATGTTAATCTTTCTTGTCCAAAAGACAACTATCCCACTCCCTTTATCAACCAGATTATTGATGATTGTGCTGAATGTGAAATTTTTTTGTTCATGGATGTATTTTCCGGTTACATTCATATCAATATCCACCCAGAGGACCAATATAAGACAAAATTCATCTATCCATGGGGCACATTCACTTATCATAAACTCCCATTTGGTTTAAATTATGTTGGGGAAACATTTCAGAGATAAATGGATTATGCTTTCAATGACATCAAGCACATTTTTTAACCTTATCTAGACAATTTACCCGTGCATTCACGAAACTGGACTGATCACCCGATGCATTTGAGAGCTACCTTTCTATGCTGTCGACACTACAAAATACGTCTCAATCCACATAAATGTTTGTTTTTTGTTGGTTCTCGTAATTTTCTAGGATTCATCGTCTCAAAAGAAGGAATTTGAAATGACCCTTTGAAGGTCCAAGCCATTGTTGAATTCCCTGCGCCATCAAATTTACTTCAGTTACATAAACTTCAAGGAAAGGATAACTTCCTAAGGAGGTTCATATCCAACTACGCTGAAATGGCTAAAGGATTTACTCTTCTCCTTAAAAAGGGGATTCCCTTCCATTGGGATAAGGTTGCACAAGCTTCTTTTGATGCTGTCAAGGATACACTTGTTAGGGCATCATTAATGTATCCCCCCAATTATCGGAGAGATTATTACTTATATTTTCGTGAATGATATGACCATTGCTATGGTATTTGTCAAAGAAGAATATGGGATAGAACATCCAATATATTATTTTAGTCATAATCTAAATGATACGGAAGTAAAGTATTCATACGTCGAAAATATCGCCTTGGCGATCGTTCAAGTTGTCCAAATATTCGCCATTATATCTTGTTCTGGAAGACCATTGTTATTTCAGATTGCAACCCCATGACATACATTCTATCAAGTAAATTTTTTTTTTTTGGGGGGGGGGGGAATATTCAAAATGGATCATCATTTTACAAGAATTTGATTTGGAATTCATCAAATCCGAGTCAAAGAAATATTTAGTTTTGGTTGAGCTTCTCTGTGATCTTCCCTCTGATAGTACTTCTACCACATCAGACCCATCAATTCCTGACGATTCTATGTTTATGATCAAATCATATGATCCTTGGTATGGATATTTTATCATTTATATCCAAACCCAGACTTTTCATCTTGTTACCTCTCACTCTCAACAACGACGTATTCGATACCAAGCCAAATATTATCTGATCGTCGGTGATACACTTTATTGTTGGGGTGTTGATACGATTTTAAGGAGGCACCTCACTAATGAGGAGGTGGAGAAAGTTCTAAATGATTGTAATTTTGGGGCTTGTGGTGGACACTTGTCTGGATACGCTACCGCACAGAAGATACTCCGCGCTGGTTACTTTTGGCCTACCATATTTCGTGAGTGCATCCTCGTGGTCAAAATTTGTCATGCATGCCATATATTTTATTGTAAAATCCGCAAACCGCCAACACCGATGCATCCTGTTATTGTTGTGGGACCATTTTCAAAATGGGGCATTGAATTCATGACCTGCAACCCTCATTTTTCTGGGGGGCATGGTTATATTATTGTCTCAGTAGAATAATTTACCAAGTGGGACGAAGCAATGCCTACATTCAATAACATAGGTGAAACAATTTAATTATTCTTTTTCAATCATGTCATCTCACGGTTTGGTGTTCCACAGGCTGTAGTCACATATCATGGTAAGATTTTTCGCAATCACATGATGAATGAGTTGACTGCCAAATTAGGACTGTCGCATGATAGTTCTACTCCTTATTATCCACAATCCAATGGACAAGTTGAGGCTATTAACAATATTCTTAAACGAATGATTCTTGGTTTTTAAACTCCTGTGGTGATCATTTTGTAAGAATTTTTCCGAATTATCCACAGTATTGAGGAACATGTGTCGACGTTTCAAATCCCAACTGGGATCCATCATCAGGACCATTAGAATTCATAAACGAATGATAGGAGTTCATAAATGAAATTAGAATTTGATCCTATACTCATATTTGTGGGCATACCGAACCTCGATGAGAAATGCGATCCGATTTACCCCCTTTCAATTGGTGTATGGTCTGGAAGCTATCTTTCCTATCCAATGTGAGATTTCATCGTTAAAACTCGTCGTTGACTTGTTACCTGACACCTCTACTGAATAAGCGCATCTTATTAAACTCATTCACCTTGATGAAACACGTCATGAAGCCGCGTTTTCCAATGAAGTGCATAAGAGACATATAAAGGTGCAATGCAACCAATATGTCCAGCCTCACATCTTCTCAGAGGGTGACCTGGTCTTACTTTATGATCAAGAAGCTGATGTAATAGGTACAGGAAAATTTGAGCCATTATGGCATGGCCCATATATTTTCAAAAGAGTTATTTCTAAGGGTGCTTACAAGTTGGTAGATTGTGATGGAATTCCATTGGCGCAGCCCCAAAATGGGTTGTATCTAAAATGTTACTATGCATAGTTTAGCGTAGTAAACTATTGTATTATATTGTATATATGCTTTTGATTTGCATTTACTGTGTTAGTTTTCTCTTCTAGATTTTTCTTGAAGTTAGTAATTCGCTTTACATTTCATCGTAGATGTCTGAATCTTTGGAACCATTCATTGGGTATGTTGATGGTGCTAGTCGTAGTACGCAGAATCTATCCTCTGCGGTGTGGGCTATTTTTGCTCCGAACAATGAGTTAGTGAGTTTTCAAGGGATTGTTATTTGTCAATATACAATAAATATCGCTGAGTATAGTGCATTGCTCGAACTTCTCTCTGATGCCATTTCATTTGGTATTAACTGTATCATCATTAGGTTAGACTCAAAACTTGTTGTACTGCAACTTACTAGTGTTTATACTATTCAAAATCCAACACTGCATCGTATGTTCCTAAGAGTTCAACTTTTGGAAAGACATTTTGATTTCATTCAAGATCAACACATTTCCAGAAACTTGAACACATTAACTGATTCCTTAGCGAATTATGTTATAAAAAAAAATTTGCAACACATGTAAAGACATATTTTCAATTCACATCACATAATTGAATAGGATTGCGCAATAAACATAGGAAAACACTGAAAACAAATAGATAGATAGTTATAGGTTTTTACAAAATTTGTGCCCAAGAAAATTTGGTCATCTGACCTCAAAATGTATGCAAAATGTCAAATTAAACTAGTGATGCTCATGATAACAAGCTACTGATCTAACTATCCTATGCAATAACTACATCCAATGGTTAGGAACACCAATAGTGTGGCACTGCAGTCTCATCGGTAACTCTTTGATCTGACAATCTAGAATCCCAAGAGTCAATCCATCTATGTGTTTTTTTAGCTCAGCAAGAGTCTCGGTAATATATAAATCTGGAAGGACTTCTCTCCCGACAACCCTCTTTATTGACCCACTAGTCGAGCTTGACCTACATTTGCATACACCAAAATTTTAATTTAGTCTTGGGAAACATTAAAATAAAAAACATGTATAAACCTTAGAAAAAATTAAAAAACATGGTCAAAACACTCTTACCAATTGCACCCCATTGACCATCGTTTGGAAGAATCAAGTCAGAATCTCCTCGGAAGTCTACGCATGCATATACATAATCATCAATGGAAAACATATGTTGTCTACACTAGGCAAAGAATGCAGTAGATAATATGATGGCCAATTTACTTGCATGTCTAGACATCAATTCTACCCATCTCTACATCCGTGGATCTCTAGGGCCATACATACCTAGTGTAACATGATGGGGCTGCATCAATGGAATCCACTCTAAAGCAAAGGAGATCAGGATCGAGCCATAGTTGAAATTATTCTTCCTTCCTCCATTTTCTTTGGTTAGATGTTATTTCATCTGAAAGAGGACAACTTTAGCCCAGTTAAATATTGTTGGTTCCAAACACTCCAGTTCATACTGCATGTATGATTTTTTTTCCACATGTAGTGTAGCGGAACTGGAAATATTTGCGATAGTGAATAGGATGGTCCTCAATGGAAAATCACGTACATTGGGGATGTTTATTTTCCCATCCTTACTTGGTTTATTCCCTGAATGACAGTGTTGAATTATGTAATCTCTCACTGTCTCTCCTCCAAGAGTAGATCCTGAAAGAGAAGTGGGCGAACCTTGCCTCGATAATCCTATGAGAAAATAAATGTCCTCCACTAATATTGGGACCACTCTATCCCCAATGTGAAAATCATGTATCATCATATTCCATGAATGAACAAGGAACTCCAATAGTTCCATTTATTGCCTCATTCTCGACAATATGAAGTACTTTAGCAACCTGCAATCTCTGAGGGCTCTTACTATACCTGGATTGTTTAGGAAAATCATATTCTATTCTTCGTGTTATCTTTCCCTCCATGTAATCGTCATTTTGATCCGATGAATACCTAAAAAACAATCATAAGACTCATTAGGATCCATTTCATGCAAAAATATTCAAAAAAATTTGGCATACAACAAAACACAAGAATGGAAATTGCGCCCAATGCACCCCAGGTCAAGGGACAGAGTATTGCAGTGCATCTGGCCTTCAATTTCAATGCACTGCAATGCACCTTTTTACATTCAAGGGTGTGTTTCCCTTTGAGCGTAGTATATTTACCCTAAGGGGCTCAAAACCATAAAAATTTACCATGAAATGCAATGAAAATAATACTAAAGGAAATACAAGGTTCATAGCTCCAACCTGGATCGAACATTGAGAAAAATCATCCACATAATTTGTCGTAATCAACTGATGAAGTTCGGGGGAAAAAACTGGTTCAAAGCTCCTATTTCTCAAATGGTAAAAATTAATGGTAAAAACTCTTTTAATTAGTTAATTTGATGATTTCAAATCATATTTAATGCTGTGACTATGTTTTTCATTCATTTTTGATATGAAACAGGTGTTTTTAATCTATTTGATGGTGTTTTGAACAGGTTTTACATCTGATACAACAGATTAGCCGTGCACACTTATTCAAGAATAATTTTACCACAAAGCATAATTTTATCCTTCTTTTTTGAGCTTCGATAATTGTGAAAAAGAAACCCCTGGAGTCTTCTTTTAGCTCTTTTCAGACTCCGATAATGTGAAAATATTGTTGAGAACTTGTCTTTTCGAACTCGTAAAAGTAAATGAAATGACATTTACTCAGTCTAAGTTTAACCCTTTTCCAGACTGAGATATATTACTTACGAAAAAGTAAAACCTTAGTCGAACATGGCTAATAGGTTTTCTCAGGTATCATTTTACACTTTTTCGGACCTGAGCAAAAAATTTACGAAAAATGACTCATGGAGTTTTCTTTGGTCCTCTTTTTCAAACTCTCTAAACATGATAAAGTACCGGGCTGTCACTATCATTAGGCTCATTAAAACATAAATAGTGACAGGTTTTTCGATCATGGCAAGAATCGAGTTTCATTTATTGTTGGACTTGTTAAATTATTAAATAGTGATGAATTCGCCTGAAGGGTTGAATTCTAGATCAAACATATGTCACCCTCCTCAAGCTTGTTAAAAAATAAAGAGGTACTGGTTGACAAATGACTGGGGAAAATTTGGGAAAAGAACAAAACACGTTATGGTAGCAGGTCACTCTTGAACATGACACTTTCACTCCATCATCGTGACTTTTGGGTTGGGTAATCTTCTTGAAGGTTCATTCATACCTATGGTTCATCATACCTTCACTTCAGTTTTGAGTCAATGTTGCCAACTCATCTCAGTGTCACCGATATGTTTAAGAGAAGTCATCCATTGAATCCTCATCTTTCTGCAATACTCATAAACCTTCATTTTCATGACAGTCATCCCTAAACATTGCTATATCAAGTCACATTTTGTCTCTGAAATCAGTAACTCCCATTTGGAAATAAAGTTGCTTTCTGTCGACATCAATTCATTATCCAGGAAGTTTACTTAGAAACATCTTCCAGTACCCTGAGGCTTGTTACACCATCAAAAATTTTCTCGCTTCTGGATATTTAACCGAAAGATTTTTTTTGGCATTCGAGATAAAATCATCTATTCACGCCTTGCAAAATGTATTTCAGTACCTTGAGAGCCATTAACATCAATGGTGGTTCTCTCGCATTTGTTAACAACTCACATCATTGGCTGGTAATCAAACGATGTCTTCCCATGTTCGACTACAAATAATATATTCGCATGGTTAGACTTGTACATGAATAATCAAGTGAACGAGATAACAATACCTCGGATCTAGTTTCATCCATCTAGGCTGTGATTTCAGAATTTTTGTACACATCATCTGTATGATAAATTTACATACAGATCGTTATCTGAACATGGGCTTATATCTGTAGGCATGTCTGTATTGGGAAACATTCCAATGTAGATGATTTTTTGAATTATGTACATGTTATTAGATATTTTATTTGATGAGCATGGGAATGCCTCCCTCAGCAATTTGTGATCAAGATGAAAATATCATGATGTAATGTATTGTAATATTGATGCAGTTCACCGTCCACATCAGTTCCTACTCATCATATCGTAAATCATCTCATCCAAATACTATTATTATTTTGACTTCATGCTTTAGGGGGTAGCTGTTATGGGTCAATTTGGGCATCATCCCCCAAGACCTGGTCAAAATAGACATCATCCCCAGGACCAATGAAATAGGGTCTATCATCCCCTTATATTTCAGTTGCTATATGCCCTAAGAGAAGAACATTTCATTCATGACATCTATTGTGATATTTCCAAGGTTTGAAGTATATGTTATATGACCTACTAACTCACCAACGCCCACTTTCAAGGGACTAACTACGTTGCAGTGCCAAATCCTCCATGCAAGTGTGCACCACAGTGCACTTCGCGACACTCAAGGGTGAGTTGGTCACCTGGGAGCAGAATTCTCATTGTTCCAAGAATCTCCACATGGCTAGTGCCTTCTAGAAGAGTCCATATGTGTCAAACATAGAATCCAAGTGCCCATCTAACAAATTTGAACTTGGAAACATGTATTGCCTATTATTATAAAGTCATTCATTGAGAAACTACCATCATTTTCCCTAAATTGATCACTCATCCTAGTGCTAGAGAAGGAAGAATTTTGGTAAAGTTATGTTGTTAGATTCTCATTTGATAAGAGAGTGAAATTACTGATATGCTGCTGGGATAATGTTGGATGTGATGAGGCTAGAATGAAGCTGGAGTAGGTTGAAAATAAATCGTTCCATTGGTTGTAATCTTCCCCTTATACTCTTTAATAAATATTGTTGTTCATTTTCCCATACATGTGTCTCTATTTCTTGTGCAATGTATTCTTGAATGATGTATGTATTTCAGATCTAATCGGTTTGATTTGAGTTAGATAAGTAGATATCTTGTATATTGCGTGTTGTTTGTTGTTCTTTTTTTGTGTTTGCAGGAATCGATCTAGAAACGTGGGTTGGATTGAGATTGACCGAAACAATGATAGAAGGAGAAGGAGGGGTGAAATAATTACAAGTAGGCTCCATTCCCATTTTGTATATCTGCTTGTTTTAGAGAAAATAATAGTTATTCTTTCCCTTTTTCTTCTAAGTAATGAACACCACACTTAGGGAATTTGGTTTATCCATAGATCACAATTCTGTATAACACATATCCTTAATAAGTGTGTGGGGCATAGAAATTTTACCTGTAGCATCCCCCATCGTGATGCATGTTTTATTTCTGACATGCATTCAGGTTGTTGGCATTGTTCATCATCTCCTCTTTTGTTGTCTTGTGGCGCCTTTCATATGGATCCATCATCCACATCGTATATTGGCTATGCCGATAGTGAAATTCACTTCTTGCGGAATCTAGCCTCGGCAACCTAGGCCATTTTTACCCCCATGCATTCATTAGTCCTCTCCAATAGCGTATGCATTGGATCTGACGCCAATAATCAAGCCGAATATGATGTAGTGATAGGTTTGTTAGTCGATTCCCTTGAACATTGCATCCTTCATCTTCATGGTCATTTATATTCCCTGCTTCCCTTCATGCAATTGAATGGTGTATATCGTGCGAATAACCATGTCCTTTTTAGAAGATATTTATGAGTGAATTTCTTTGTGCGTGAATTTGAAACCATTTCATTCAGTTATGTACCTAGAGCCTAGAATCACTATATAGATAGCATTGCAAACAATATTATATATTGGAACTTATCACATACATTTAATACAAGACAATAATCATTAAAAAATGGCAAACCATACACTCCTCATATATTAAAAGATGCATATCCATCATATGTGTCCACAAAATCATAAATGTTTTGGATTCCTCTACTCTAATACATTGACATGCTCATAGCATGTTGCAAAAATCAAAACTGGGAGCACCACACACCCCTACATCTAATCACTATTTGGAGGGTCCCGAGCCAATGGCTCGACTCTTGGAGCCCACAGATCCCGCATACCCTATTCGGCCATCACCATGCGCCGCATGACACCTCTCCACTCTAATGGTATCTTGACACATGCCTCCATTAGGGAAATTTTGAGGTCTAAAATGGGCCTCCTAAGGAAAATGTACAATCAAAATTCACTTTATGAGAACCAATCACATTTTAGGGGATGACATCATCCCTAATGGTTGAGGTGGCATTGCTTGAGTTAAATGTACTTACTTGTCACATTCTCAATGGTGGATAAAAACTCATGGTTAACCATGGTATTGCTCTAAGTACTTTTAAAGTCAAAGTAAAGTACTCATAATAAATGTCATTTCACAATTTTTGAATAAAAATATATTATTGTTACTTCATATTTCTTGAAAGAAACAATGCATATCCAAATACATTTATTATATTAGATTATTTTTACATAGTATATTAATTACATGTTATTACACAATTTAAATAACATAAATTTTAATTAATAGCATATAATATAATTTATAATTTATAAATTTATCTTTTTATTTTATTTTAAGTTATTTAGGTATAAAGGACAAATGCATTAGTTTTTCAATGATAATGAATTTTTCTTGAAAAGCTCATTCTTATTTATAATCACATCAATAAAAAAATTTTACTAATTTTATTTTGGTACAAATTTTGAATTGAATTTAACTATGGTTACATGGATTATGGTGCAAAAAGTGAAATGAAAATTCATAAATATTATTTTATTGGTTTAGCTATTATTTTATTATTTCCTTTGGAGGCCCATTTTAGACCTCAAAATTCCCCTAATGAATATAACGGTCATCAAGATCATGCCCACGCTTTGATACCCCGGTCATGAACAACTCGCATCTGTGGTGGACATCCTCGAGTAGAGCCTCTAATTCCTCTCTATCAGCTCCTGTACCTGTGCTTGACTCATCAACCCCTGGCACTACGGGTCGTCCCATATACCCGGTTCATTTCACCGGTGCTATATCTGCATACCAAAAGTAAAGAATCAGTATCATAGACATAATTCTAAAACTTTAAATAGACCATAAAATATAACACCTTGTCACTTACCATTTGGTTCCCATGCTCAACTAGGTGGAAGTGGAAATTCTGGGTCCCCCTGATAGTTCATCCCACTATATGGATACTCGTCTATATACAATGACATCTGATCCCAATGTGTGAAGAACTCGGGTCAGAACACTTGTTCGACTCCCCCACCTCCTCCTCTGCATAGTAGCTGCCCCCATCGGTGCATCCTGGGCTCTCGCGGGCCCCCATCCTGGAACTATACATGAGGTCGAAGTGTGGGGATCTTCTCGAAGAAGAACGAGCACAAGACTGTACCAAAAGCACATTCATGATTCAACGATGCCAACATCGTTTCTTGCATAGCGATAGTTTTTGTTTCAATGATGCTAGCATCATCTAGGCCCACCCATCGTAGGTCCCACTCAGCAAACTCTCAACCAACATCATCTACCCTTCGGTGATGTGGTGGAACACCTGGTTGCCCAGGATCTGCAGCACTGCTGTGGTGATAGCCCGAGTCTCTAGCCTCTCTAGATCTATGATCGATATATTTATTCCATTAACACAAACATTTGGTCAGAAATGGAATTCCATGAACTCTGATATATTCCGCTCCCATGGCAATACTGGCTAAGATATTTCCCACCACCCTTAGTGGCGGGAGACCGGCCAGGAAATAGATTTTCTAAATATTCAACTCGATTTGGTGCCCCTGCACTATAAGGACCTCCAGTTATGGGTCCCAATAGCTCACTATCTTGGATAGCAAGGGCTCCCCTACCCTCATCAATGGGTTCTCAACCAACTTGAGAACCCCATACCTCGCAAGTGCGCCTCTGACCACTTGATCCCCCTAGACCTTGGAACAAAGCACATCCAATTCTCTCTCTCTCAATTTTATCTTTATCTCTTCCATATATGCATAAACCCAACATATTTCTCCTTCAAAGGAAGAAAAACTGCATCAAAACCATCAATCCCAGTTCCCAGCCAAAAATAGGACAAAACCTAACTTTTTGGCAGCTCGCATTTTCCTAGCCTTGTACCTGTGAGGTTATAGTTTTCCCTCTGAAAATTGAGACCCAGCTTGTAGAACAGGGCCCAGGAAGTGCGAGTCGGCCATGAGGAAGGGTAGGTTGTTGTTCAGAACAAACTTCTTCTAAGAATTCGTGGTAGAAGGCGAAGAGTAGGGTTAGGCCCGCCTGCAACTAGCAGGATCTGGTGTTAGGTCCCTGTATTACTAGTATAGTCCCTTATGGTTGTTAGTGTAACACCCTTATTTTTATTATTGTACCCCTGTAACCCTCATATTTTTATTATTGTGCCCTTAAATTATGATTGTTGATGGGTAGGATTGCATTGTATTTTCAGATTACATTATGGCCCCATGGACTCCTATATATAGAAAGGAGGTTTTGTAAATTGTATCATCCAAGAATTGTGCATTTATGTAATGTATTGGAGGTTTCCCCCTTGAAGTGGCTTATTTCTAAGGCGTTGATATCTCTTTTCTTCTATTTTTGAAGTTGGTTACACAACATTTGGTATCAGAGCTTTGGGATTCCAGGGTTTCGCTGCTCCAAACAGGTCATCGTGGAATTTTCGCTATAACTTTTTTTCTACAAAGATTCAGAAGCTGAAATTTTTAGGGTGCGAATCTGAAATCTTGAGGAAGTTTTTCTAAAAATTTCAGAGCATGGTTCGCAACATTTTTGGAGATATGATCTGTGGAAGTTAGGTATTTTTTCAGGCTCCTAAACAGGTCATCGTGGCATTTGCGCTATAAATTTTTTTCTACGAAGGTTCAGAATCTGAAATTCATATGGTGCGAAGCTGAAATCCTGAGAAAATTCGTCAAAAATTTTCAGATCTTGGTTCGCAATATTTTTGGAGATATGATCTATGGAAGGTAGTGCTTTTTCAGGATCCTGAATTGCATCTCAAAGAGGTGATCGTGGGAAACGTTCAATAACTCTCTCTCTGGGCATTGGATTGGAGTGCCGTAAAAATTGGTCGCAAGTACATAGAATTTAGTTTCTTGGCTATCAATTTCAGAGACAAAGGATGAAACAATGACACGTGGCAAGTCGTACAAGTTCGCTTTACTGAACCAGTCCATAATTAGGTCATTGTGGGAGATTGGACACAACTTTGTCTTGGAGAATCCAAATCAGGTCAGACCTGTGGCATTAAAAATAGAATTCATAGGGCTACTTCAGTGCTAAATTTCAGATATTAAAGATCTGCAATCACAGAGATAATACAGTTTCAATATCGAGCTCCTCAAAGCAAATAAAAGGTGTGTATTTTTTTCCGAATTACATAAGTCTTGTTTGAAGAATCAAGTTGAATTGATTGCAAGGGCCTATTGTAGAATAGGTATCAATATTGGATTCTAAAATGGCACCTAAAAATAATTCAACACCCATTAAGCCTTCAGAAGGCTCTACCATGACTCATGAAGATGAAGAATTGCAACATGATCTATCAAAATTACAAGAGCAAGTGCAATAAATTTCACTCTCGCAAAGAGCAACAAAAAATGAAATGGAAGTTTTGAAGAAAGGCGTGGAAGTGAAGATGGACGGTTTGAAGAAAGGCATGGAAGCTAAGATGGATGGCGTGGAAGTGAAGATGGAAAGTTTGAAGAAAGGCGTGGAAGCTAAGATGGATGGCATGGAAGCTAAGATGGATGGCATGGAAGTGGGCATCGAAGCTAAGATGGATGACATGAAAGACAACATGGAAAACATGAAGAATGATCTAAAAGCATACATGGAAGGCTTTATGACAAGCTTAAAACCATAAATGATTCCTAATGGCGGAAATATAGTAGAAGAACCTCATGATGAGAACAAAATAAATGTTAATCGTGATTTCATAAACTCTAATGTTGGCGGGAAGAACCACCATATTCCAAAAATGAATATGAGGAAGTTTGATGGAAAGGATCCTGTAACATGGATACTACAGATGGAGCAATATTTTGATCTCCATAACGTGCAAAACACACAAAAGGTACGCATTGCAACTTTACATTTAGAACAAAATACATTTGTATGGTATCGATGGCTTTGTTCCCGTAAAAAAATCGTCACTTGGTCAATTTTTACGGAGGAAATGATAGCACATTATGAGGATACAAAGAGCAACACCTTCTTTACCCAATTGATAAATCTCAAACAAAAGGGTTTAGTGGGGCAGGACATTGAGGACTTCCAAAAATTGAATATAAGGGTAACTGATCTTACAGAGGAACACAGGATTGATCTCTTCCTAGGCACTTTAAAGGATAACATCCAACATGAAGTTCGCATTTTGGAACCCGATTCATTGGAGAAGGCATTCAGGTTGGCAAGAAAAGTTGAATGTAAAATTATGGCGACAAGGAAGCCTACCACTCAATTCTATAAAGAAGGAAGTGTTGCTACGCCTAGATTTCCACAACCTACAAGGCTGACACCACAACAATTGGAAGAAAAAAGAGCAAAAGGGATTTGCTATAGTTGTGATAGAAAATACACTAAAGGTCATAAGTGTGCTGAGAAGAAATTATTTTACATAGATTGTGAAGAGGAAGAAGAAAATGAACAAGAAGAGGATATACACCAGAAACTAGCCCTAGAAGGGGAAGAAATGAATCCGACCATATCGTGTAATGCACTGGCAGGAATTACCACTCCTCAAACTCTCAAGATAGAAGGACATATCAAGAAGAAAAAGGTAATAGTGTTGATTGATTCAGGTAGCACCCATAATTTTATTCATTGTAAGGAAGCCAAGGAATTAAATTGTTTCCTATACTCGGCACCAGAATGTCAAGCGATGGTTGCAAATGGAGGAACTATAAATTGCTCTGGAAAATGCCATAATATCAAGCTAACCATGGGGGAATATGTATTGACTAGTCCAATGCTTTCCATTCCTATGGGAGGTGCTGATGTTGTAATAGGAGTACAATGGTTACAATCTTTGGGGACGGTAGCTTTTAATTTTCAAGAACTTTTCTTGAAATTTTTTTCAGAAGGAAAGGAAGTTGAATTACGGGGTATTGCGGGGAAGCCAGGAAGGATAATAAGCTCTAATGTCATGACAAAGCTTCTAAAGAAAGAACAGCGAGGCGTAATTGCACAATTATGCTCACTAGAAGTTCCAACACCAAAATCATCTATTTCTGCAGATCTCCAACAAGTCTTGGACAATCATTCCAAGGTGTTTGAAACTCCCAAAGGACTCCCACCTATTCGTGATCATGATCATGCTATTCATTTGATTCCAGGAAGTGTTCCTCCAAACATCCGGCCTTATAGATATCCTTACTTCCAAAATAGCGAAATTGAACGTATGATTGCAGAAATGTTGGAGGCGGGTATAATTCAACCTAGTCAAAGTTCTTTCTCTGCTCTTGTAGTATTGGTACACAAGAAGGATGGATCATGACGAATGTGTCCGAATTATAGGGAGCTCAATAAGCTCACCATTAAAGATAAATTTCCCATTCCTGTGATTGATGAATTATTGGATGAATTACATGGAGCAACTTATTTTACCAAGTTGGATCTTCGTTCAGGATATCATCAAATTAGAATGAAGACTGAAGATATTCCAAAAACAGCATTTTGAACTCATGAGAGTCATTATGAATTTTTGGTCATGCCTTTTGGACTTACCAATGCACCTTCTACATTTCAAGGGTTGATGAATTCCATTTTCAAACCCTTCCTTAGAAAATTTGTGCTAGTATTTTTTGATGATATACTAATCTACAGCAGGTCTTGGAAGGATCATGTTGAACATGTTGACAGGGTGCTCAAACTATTGCAGGAGAAACAATTATATGAAAAAGCATCCAAATGTTTCTTTGGAGTACAAGAGGTGGAATATCTGGGTCATATTATATCTCATGAGGGTGTTAAAGTAGGCCCTAACAAAATTAAAGCCATTAAGGAATGGAAATTCCCTAAGACGATAAAGCAGTTGCGAGGATTTCTCAGGTTAACAGGCTATTATCGCAAGATTGTTAAGAATTATGGAAGAATAGCAGCACCTCTAACAACATTATTGAAGAAAGATGCATTTTCATGGACTCCTGAAGCAACTAAGGCCTTTGAACATCTTAAAGAGGCAATGTGCCTAGCGCCGGTCTTAGCTACGCCAGACTTCACAAAAACCTTTATTGTGGAATGTGATGCCTCAGAAAATGGAATTGGTGCAGTTTTAATGCAGGAAGGAAGACCCATTGCTTTTGAAAGTCGTCCAATCAAAGGAAACTATTTACAGAAACCTATTTATGAGAAGGAAATGTTAGCAATACCGCATGCACTAAAAAAATGGCGAACTTACCTAATAGGAAGACACTTCAAGGTAAAAACTGATCATGATAGTCTTAAACACTTTTTGGAACAACGACTATCTTTAGAAGAGCAGCAAAAATGGGTCACAAAGACGTTGGGTTATGACTTTGAAATAATCTACAAAAAAGGAAAGCTTAATGTTGTTGCAGATGCACTCTCAAGAAAGAATGAAGAGGTGGAAGCATTGCTTTGTGCCATTTCTATTATCCAACCAGATTGGATAACCGAAGCAAGAGATGAATGGAAGTAGGACAAAGATGTATGGACACTCATTCAAAAGTTGCAGCAAGATCCTAGTACATCTGATACATTTAGTTGGAAAAATGATTCCTTATGGTACAAAGATCGCTTATATCTTTGTAAGAATTCCCAACTAAAACAAAATATTCTTCTGGAATTGCACACTTCTCCTTTAGGAGGACACTCAGGATTTTTAAAAACTTACCACAGGGTGAAGAAAGAATTTTTTTGGGATGGCCTTAAATCTGATATTCAACAGTTTGTGGCAGAATGTTTGGTTTGCCAGCAGAATAAAGTGGAGACAATTAAGACCCTGGGACTTCTACAACCTTTATCCATTCCAAGTCAACGTTGGGAGGAGATTTCAATGGATTTTATCACAGGTTTACCTAAGTCCGAAGGAAAGAATGTCATCATGGTGGTAGTTGATAGACTTACCAAGTATGCACACTTTGTGCATTATCTCATCCATTTAAAGCAAGTACAGTTGCTACTACATTTATGGACAGAATTCAAAAGCTACATGGAAGCCCAAGGGTTATTGTGAGCGACAGAGATCCCATTTTTACTGGAAATTTTTGGACGGAGTTATTCTCTTGTTTGGGTACTCAATTAGCTCATAGCTCATCTTATCATCCTCAATCTGATGGTCAAACTGAGATAGTAAATAAATGTTTGGAAGTATATCTTCGTTGTTTTGTATCTGATAAACAAACACAATGGGTCAAGTGGTTACCTCTTGCTGAATGGTGGTATAACACTTCCTTCCATACCGCAGCAAAAATGACCCCATTTATGGCACTTTATGGATATCATCCACCATCCATCACATCATATTTAAGGGAAAATTCGAAGGTTCAAGCAGTGGAAGATCACATCGAGCATCATCAAGAAGTTCTCCAACTCTTAAAGGATAACCTGAATTTGGCACAAAATCGAATGAAACAACAGGCAGATCAACATCGCAGCGAGAGAAGTTTTGATATAGAAGATTGGGTATTTTTACGGCTACAACCATATAAACAAATGTCCCTCAAGCAAGCTAAGAAGGATAATAAATTATCGCCAAAGTACTATGGTCCTTACAAGGTGTTGCAAAAGATTGGTACTATGGCATACAATTTGGAGCTTCCTGCTTCTTCGCGAGTACATCCAGTTTTCCATGTTTCATGCTTAAAGAAGGTTATAGGAGAAAATCTTCCAGTTCAAACAATATTGCCAGAACTTGATGAGGAAGGAAAAATCATATTGGAACCAGAAGCGGTCATGGAAACAAGAACTCGACAACTACTGAATCGATCAATTTCAGAGTATCTCATCAAGTGGAAGAACTTACCCACTGAAGATTCTACATGGGAGGATGAGAATTTTATACAGAAGCACCCAGAGCTACTCAAGCGTTGAGGACAACACTTTTTTGAAGGAGAGGGCATGTTAGGTCCCTATATTACTAGTATAGTCCCTTATTGTTGTTAGTGTAACCCCCTTATTGTTATTATTGTACCCTTGTAACCCCCATTTTGTTATTATTGTGCCCTTAAATTATTATTGTTAGGTCGGCTAGGATTACATTGTGGCCCACTAGGATTACATTATGGCTCCATGGACTCCTATATATAGAAAGAAGGTTTTGTAAATTGTATCATCCAAGAATTGTGCATTTATGTAATGTATTGGAGGTTTCCCCCTCGAAGTGGCTTATTTCTAAGGCATTGATATCTCTTTTCTTCTATTTTTGAAGTTGGTTACACAACAGAACAGGGCTCAGGAAGTGCGAGTCGGCCATGAGGAAGGGTAGGGTGTTGTTCCCGGGCTCTCAGCACCTAACCTAAAATTCTAATCCGCTGAAAATGAAGAGTAATGTTAGGCCACTTACCTGCAACTAACAGATCTTGATTCTAACGGTCAGTTTGTCTGCTACAAACGTTGCAAGATTTAGGGCCTTCTCCTCCTCTCCACATTCAACACAACTCCAATAGAAAATTTACCAAATTGGATCGGAAATCATCCTATTAAAAGAGAAACCCTAATTTTTCTTTCGCCAATTATGACCAAACCATATACTTTTTTAACGAACCATTGATACCGTTGGAAACCTCTCGCCAAGCTCTAAAATGGGTATCCTTTTTTTTTTTGATTTCGTACTTCACCCAAAAAAAAAATTTCCAAGGGTCACTCTGCCGCCTCTCAAAATCGAATTTCTGCACTTGCGCCACTTGTACTTGGGGAACCAAACACTTTTCCTTCATACTTGTCAACGCCTGTATCGATTTTCTTCATGAGTAACCAAATTCTTCTCATGCTTTTATGGTCCGCAACGGGCCTATTTTGCATGGAAGCATCATCGAGTCGCCCTTGATCAGAGCATCCAAGTTGAGTCATCATTGCATTCATGGAGTTTGTCTCGAGTCCCTTTGCCTCATGTTACAATATTCCATCCATTTGTGCCTTTCCATCTCTCGTGTAGCCCATTTTGGCATCCGGGCTCACTGTCCCCATCCCCTCAGGAGTCGAGTCAATCGCTTCCAAGTCATCCATGTTATATATGGTATGATAAGGGAAGTCATATGTTTGCTACTCAGTATCCCCCATTCCATCATCATCCCTGGTGTCAGTCCATCAGTCGCTCTACCATGATCTCTCGTGCCCTAGTTGAGGATTCCTCATTGCCTCACCTATGGTGGACCTCCTTTTGTCGACCTTAGCACATTCATTCCAGAAGACACATCTAGAGGGAGGTGTACCTTGGTTTCCAGGTTCCATTCTTGTTCGGTGCCTCGAGTTAGTCAAAGAGACTCCTTATTTCCCTTTGACTTGATTGTTTCTCATCCACTCCACTTTAGCATGATCGATATTTGTATACTTGATAGTTCCGTGATCCAATAGATTGATCTAGTGATTCCTGGGTGTGTGTAATATATTTCAGACCTCATCAGAGGGTGGCCCTTCAGGTAGCTGTGAAAATTCTACTGTAGTGTATTGGTTTATTTCCTCCTACTTAATTTAATTTATACAATTTATTTTCAGAAATTAGATTAAGAAAATACTGAAAATAAACACAACTACAGCCTACACATGTAGATAATTTACTGAATAATTCACTCATGCAACAAAGTGACACATGGATTTTTGGACATAAGTCCCCGAAAAAACCCAAAGCGGGAAAACTAGTTCAGTAGATATGAGGGTTTTATTATTAAGTAGTTATGAGTACAGAAAATCTGGGTTCCAACCTTGGAAAACCCGACAGAGAATAAAAGATATAAGATCTGCAGCTAACCTGAAGATCTAGTGTCAAATATCTGACTGATCCACACCCTCAAATGAGATTTACAGGACTCGGCCCGATTCTGACCCTAAAAACCCTCAGCGCTGTCCCTGAAGCCTCAGCGTCAGCCCTGCTACCCTCAAATTCCATTGCGCTGCACTAGAAGGGACTGCTTCACCCCTAGAAGGGTCTCACAACCTCATGTTGGCCCTAGAAGCCCCTTTGCGTGATTTCTAAAGCCTCCTAGTGCCTTTGTGCTATCCTGCATAGCTGCTGCCTTGCTACTCTGCGATGTCCTTGAGTTGCTCCTCTTGCCTCTTGCTGTCTCTTGGCTCTTGGAATCAAATCATTCCCTCATCCAATACTACCGCTCACTACAGGAAATTTCACTAGAAATTCTTAGAAAACCCACCCTATAATTTCAGATCTATTCCTCAGTTCTATAGAAATTGTGTGCCCCCAACTGACCCTCAAGCCTTTCTCTTATACTTTTTCGTTGAACCCTTCAACGACCGAGATTAAATCATCCATCAATGGCTGAGATTAAAATACTTATGGATCCATGTGACTTAAGACAATTTCAGTACATGTGTTAATTAATTCACTTTAATTATTTTATTTTCCTAAGTTAAACTTAGGAAATCCATTAAAAATAATTAATTATTTGAATAACTTCAACGCAACTTGAAATTTCTCAAATCCATTTCTAGGTCTTGTAGATCAGGTGTATTCTAGTCCCTCCACAAAATTTGGGAACTAGAGCACAACTGATGCTACCCCAAATACACAAAATCTCAACACTCCCTCTTAGCATCAGAAGTGTGCTCTAGCAATACATCACACCATGCATTACAAGATCTTGAGTACTTGGTTTGTGTTGTTGATGCTTGGATTTCTGCCCTCCATCTATTGCACTGCTACTCTCTGTACTGCTACACATGCCAATGCCACTGACACTGCCACATCTTTACTACAACTCCCTCTCAAATTGTTGCATCATGTTGCCTATAGCACTGCTACTGCTAACTGTTGCACTGCAACTCAGTTGCTAAGAAGTAAGAAACTCAAAGATTATGCCCAACTGTTTGATAGACAAGTCAAGTTTCCCTCCACCATTGAAGCCTCCTGGATGCTGAATCACGCTATCCCCTTGGAGACACTATCATGCTGCAACACTGCATTGTGTGAGCCTAGCTTCTCTACACTGCTGAAGTCCCATCAGCATCTCTGCACTGCTGCCTCCACATTGTTGTTGCCTCTGCATCACACTGCTCCCTCTTCATCTCTACATCTCCCTCTTCCGCTTCAATGTGGCCATCTGCAACCATCTCCCGACTCATCCTTCTACCGTCTTAAGGCTTCCGTGGCTCGTATGTGATCCAAGAGTAGGGCTGACTCAAGGATCCTGCCACTCAATATAGATACTCCATATATCCATGTCACCCCACCTCTTCTCTCGAGATGCATGAGCACTCGTGGCTGCATCATCATTATAGTCATCATCATTCGCTACTGCAGCCTTGGAATTAGAAGCTCCTTTGTCCTTCTTCTTATGAAAATTGTTGGCGAAATGACCAAGATCACCACAGTTAAAGCACCAGACCTTGGAGAGGTCCATATTCTTCTTCCCTTGCTTCTTTTCCCCTGATGCAAGGGCTGCATCCTCCTCTTCTTCTTTCTTCACTCTAGCTAATCTGCTTCCTCCAATGTTGGATTGCTTCTTGGTGATCCTCCTGATCTCCTCTTGGCGGAGAATAGCCCACATATATGCCCATGATGTTAACACTGCCCTTCCCAGAATGCTCTGGAAAAACGTTTCCCATTCTTCAGAGACAACATTCAGGGTCGTCCTCACTAAGAGCCCTTCATCTAGATTAGCACCCATGCCAATCAACTGGTCATGGATAGGTTGAAGTCTGAAGAGGAATGGATCAATCTCTTCACCCTTCATCATCTGGAACATACACATCTGATTCTTAATAAGCATCCTTCTTTGCACAGAACCTCCTTGGTACATCACTTCCAAAGCTGACCACATGTCATTTGCTGTATTCTTACTAGTCACATGAGGGATCACGTAATCCTTGACTCTGTCTATGATCAAACTCTTCGTCCGTGCTTGATTATCTTCATACTTCTTGAGTGAATCTACGTCGGTTTGTACAAAAAGTGTCTTCTTTGCATGATATTTGAGACCACACTCATCTAGAACTGAGAGGATTCTAGTCTTCTAGATAACATAGTTGGACATGCCACCCAATCTGTCTTGATCCCTCAATCCATATCGAGCCATATTTTCTCAGATATGAAGCAAACAATACTTCTCCCTCTAGATCTGGGTTTCTTGGTGACTATAAACCCTCTAGTAACTGCTCCTTTCTACAAACTGATTTCCCTGTTGGAAATATTCCACCAAAACTCAAACTGAAAGTATTATCCAATCCTCCTGATCGAGTCTCATATTTGTTTGGCTCAAATCTGCTGAATGACTGTCTTCCTCCCACCTTTATTGCCTTAGCTAGGCACAATTATGAGTACAACAAATATGGATTCCAACCTTGGAAAACCTGATAGAGAATAAAAGATATAAGATCTACAGCTAACCTAAAGATCTAGTGTCAAATATATGACTGATCCACACCCTCAAACGGGATTTACAGGACTCAGCCCGGATCTGACCCTAGAAACCCTCAGTGCTGCCCCTGAAGCCTCAGCGTCAGCCCTGCTACCCTCAAATGCCACTATGCTACACCAAAAGGTACTGCGTCACCCCTAGAAGGGTCTCACAGCCTCACGCTGGCCCTAGAAGCCCCTCTGCGTGATTTTTGAAGCCTCCCAGTGCCTCTGCAATGTCTTGCGTAGTGGTTGTGCAACACCTGCGTAGTTGTTGCCTTGCTTCTATGTGTTGTCCTTGAGTTTCTCCTCTTGCCTATTGCTATCTCTTGGCTCTTGGAGTCAGATCATTCCCTCAACCAATACTACCCCTCACTATTGGAAATTCTTAGCAAACCCACCCTATAATTCCAGATCTATTCCTCAGTTCTACAGAAATTTTGTGTCCCCAACTGACCCTCAAGCCTTTCTCTTATAATTTTTCGTTGAACCCTTCAACGACCGAGATTAAATCATCCATCAACGGCTGAGATGAAAAAACTGCTTGATACATGTGACTTTAGACAATTTTAGCACATGTGCTAATTAATTCACTTTAATTATTTTATTTTCCTAAGTTGAATTTAGGAAATCCATTAAAAATAATTAATTGTTTGAATAACTTCAACACAACTTGAAATTTCTCAAATCCATTTCTGGGTCTTGTAGATCAGATGTATTCTAGTCCTTCCACAAAATTTGGGACCTAGAGCACAACTGATGCTACCCAAAATACACAAAATCTCAACAGTAGCCCCCCACATGCCCGGATGACATCATTTTATGCTACAACCTCAGATGTAGCTCCACAGATTTGATAGGTTTGGTTCCAGCTGCTTGTAGCACCTATAGCATGCATGTATCACTCAGATGATCCATTCATATTTTCAGAGCCCTTTCCTGTTTACCAGGGCTTCTTTGGTTGTTATTATATCTCATGTACTTAGATATTATTATATTCAGTCCTGGTTGTTGTCCCGGGCACAGTATGTATGTGGGATCCATTATATTTTTTTTTGGCCCATTTTATGCCAGCATATCATGTACTTTACAGCTCAATCTCATTTTTCTGGGCACACCATTATTCTTTGTAATTTTTTATCTTGGCAGGCATAGGTATGCCTCCCCCACCTCACTGAGAACAGGTACCCAAACATTAAAGGAGACTTATATCATTTGTAGGTCTCACCCCCTCAGGTTATTTTCCCCTCTCGCTTCACTCCGTCTGTATATATCTCTCTCTCTGACTCCCCTTCGGTGTCTAGTGATTGTGTTCTTACAACGTACTTCGGTTATACAATTAACTCCTAATGGTCGCACGTTGCAGGGGAAATCTGTTACACCAATTTGTGGTCATCTAACCATTTACAATTAGATGGATCGAAGTACACCATGTAAGACCAATTTTACCATAGTAAAATTCCTTTCGCTAAAAGAAATAATTTAATAAACCATATTTTATTAAGTTATTTCTGGTTCAAACAGGAAACCCCATAGGGAATAATTAAATAAATATTTATTTATTTGGTTTTCCTCTCGGAATAATTAATTAAACCATTGTTTAAATAATATTCGCGGTCATTTTTAACCCAGTTAATGAGAAATAATTAGATAAACAATTATTTATCTTATTATTCTCTGGGAATAATTAATTAAATCATTAATTAATTAATATTCCTTGTTAAATTTGACTAAATCAATTAAGAATAATAAAATAAATTATTATTTGTTAAATTATTCCTTAACCCCATCCTTGAAATGATAAATAAATCATTTATTTGTTTATTATTTCTAAATAAAGGGATTTAACCAATTTAATTCATTTTCCCTTCAACAAAATATAATAAAATATTCCAAGAAGTTAGATCTAGATCTTGGTTAATAATATTTTATTATGCACCATTATCAAGGTTAAATCAATATTTTGTTATAAATAGGAGGGTTTTCGATTCATTATTTACAATTGATCCTTTTATCATGGTCGAACTTTGATCCTTTTATCATTGTCATACTTTGATTACTTTTATTATTTTGCTTCTTGAGCTCCCATAGATTTCACCACATCTTGGGTTTTCTACACCATTGAGAGAGAGAAACTTATGGATTTGAAGCGGTTAGGAAAACCAAGAACCCATCCCATTGAGGGGGATTGGTAACATCATTCTTTGTTCCCTTCCAAAGTGTTAATACATATAAAATTCTTTATATATCTTGTCTTGTCCATTGGATATTTGGATAAAATCTTATTTCATTTTACTGTTTAACTGCTTTTACTGCATAGATCTGGGTTTTTGTTGCATTTGTTTCGACTATCTATTGCATATGTAAGGAAGTTAGATAGTCATATTTGTTGTTAGGGTTGTTTGTCATGTGGAGCTAAAGTGATCTCTTTTCATACACTTGCGTTAAGAATTCATTCTAACAAGATAATGACCATTAAATCGACACATTAATAAGTACATAAGGAAGAGAACTTAGCTTTTATTAAACATGGGAAATAGCCAACCAAGTTAGGGACTTCCACGAACCACCCGACCATGGACATGGTTCAGCCAAACCTCTCTTCGGCTAGTCATCTATGTGCCATATTCTAATCATGAATGTGGTATCTCATGGATAAACCAATTCAAAAACAACTTAGGGCATCCAGAGATTAAACCACCTCCACCCTCACCATAACGTGAACACACCTAAACCAGTGCCACGATCAAAAAATTGAACTAAGCTTGGAATGCCTCTAGAAACCCATCACTATCCTTGAGAAATTTTGTATTTCCCTATCTCTTGAGATTTACCTAAATCCATCCCAGATCACTAAGCCCTAAATCAAGACACCACCCTCAAGCTTTACCATGTATCCTACCAAAACCTGTCAAGGGAAACCTAGGCCTTTGGGAATTTTCCTTGATACCACCTCCGCCCCGTATTCTAAAATCCATCCGACACTTCCAAATCTTAAAATTGAGATAAAAATCCCAACACACCATGGCTATACAAAAAAATCAGGGAAATGTTGAAAATCGGTGTCAAAACCCGAAAAAACCATGTCACCGACAACAAGAGAACAAAATAACAACATGTATAAGCCATGCATGCCCAAACCAACTAGGAAATCACACATGGAATATGTTACCTACAAGTATTCTTGTTGAAGTTGCTAGATCCTACTCTTCATTACTTTATCTTTTCTTTCCTTTCCTTTCCTTTCCCTTCCTTTTCTTGCTTTCCTCCTTCTTGGCTCAATGCTGAGTTTCTCCAAGAAAATTCGAAGTATCCAAGGGTGTGAGAAAGAGAGAATAATGAGATAGCTCCAAAACTAAACTGATAAAATGTACCAGCTAATCCTCATAAGCCTTTTTTATCAATGAGGCCTCTATTTTCTTCATTTTTCATTATTTTCCTTCAATTTCCGCCTCGTATGCAACATGTGACCTTTTACCTTCATTTTCCCCTAATTTCCTTTATTCTCATAAATAAATGTGCCAAAAATACTTTTTTCTTCTTTAATGCCTTAGCCATTTCCTTTTCCAATTTTTCTTAGTCATAAACACATATACATTGATCCCCACTAGGATATATTTTTCCAGCATTAATCTTGGAGTAAGTGTCCCTTAACCGTGGTCTTATTTTTTCCTTTATTAACTTTTATTACATGAAATTTTAGCCCAGGTCCGTTATAATAGCACTTTTGCAACCAAAATCAATAGCAACAATCTGCAACCATACTTTTGCAACAAAACCTCTTGGCATACAGGTCTTTGACAAGTTCATCTTTTGTGTCCATCAACACTAATGAAGAATCTACAACACAAACTCAAGCACGCTCTCTTGATATAATATGTGCACTAGCAAGCATAAAACTCAGCATCAACAACAAGTACATGTATTATTCCTCAAAGTAAGGTCCTCATCTGCAATATTCAAACCTAGAAAATTTAACACTTGGACCTTGACTCGACTTTATATGACATCCCACAATAAATTATAGCTACAAAACAACTTGTCCACGTGACGATATGATGTGAAATAGGATACATGGCTTCATTAAAATACATTGTGTGGCACATGTCTCATGAGAATACATATCAAACACACATATAACTAGACTCTTGACAATAATTCAACCATAACATAAGGACTTAGCCCCAATACAAAGTATAAGGGATTTTTAGAAATCATCCTCTGAAAACACACAATTATGACTAGCAAATCTCTAACACACATACATACTTAATAACCCTTCATGCAAAAAATAATTATCTAATGGAATACAATGAATGAGGGTTTCACTGTGAGTAACAACATTTGTACATTTCCACTCAAGGAATCATCAAACTCTCCATGTAAGACAAAATATCCTACATGAAATGAGTGTTATACATGCTAACTATAAGAATCATATCAAACTCCCCCTGAGTATTCATCATGATCCAAGAGCATGATATTCAATACATCTTTCTTGTTGCACAAACTTTTAATATCATGCATGGCTAGGAAATTTATATTCTTATAGCATGACTGCAACATTATAAAAAAAATGAAGTGATAACAAGATAAAAGGGCATCCAATCCTTCAAACCTTAAAGAACTCCCCCTAAACTTATGTGCTCTCCTTCTATGCCTCATATTGATCTTCTGGACCTTAAATAATTAGATGCATGTTGCCAAATTTTCTTCTTTTTACTACATGCACCTATTAGGTTTGGCTTCTCTTGAAGCCATATTCTATTGGGCATACAACAAAGATCTACTCCCCCTAAGTATATTATCTTTCTACAAAAAAAATTCCTTCCTTTAATTCCTTTGGAGGGCTAGTTCTTTGTAGGTCATATTTTATCCTACATACCTTCTTTGCCCTCAGCGGTGGGCTTGCTCCTTTTGTAGGATTTATCTTTTCATATCTGCAAGATAGTGATTTATGGCCATGATTTCCAAATTTGAAACAATAATTATCCAAAAAAAACAATCTTACAAAATATTTACATTTTGTAGTTTGAAGCCCAAAATTATTGTAAGAAAAACAATACCCATAAAACAATATTTGATACCTTGGTTTTTGATTTGTTGGAGCATAGGGAGAATCAGAGCTTGGCTACTTATTTTCTCCTCTTGAATATTTTTGCATGTTGTGGTTGTGTTATGCTTTCCTTTGCTTTTGCTAATAATTTATTTTCTTCCTTTACTTCCTTTGTTGATGTTGCTTCCTAGGGTTTTGCTTAACTTCATTGTTGGTGGTATTGTGATTTTTTGAAATATGGTTGTCCTCTACTTTCTCCTTTTCCTTCATGGAGCGTGATTCTCCTTCAAAACCCAAGTCAGTTTTGATAAGAGGAGATCTTTGACTAATGAGGATCTTTTCCAAAATTCTGGTACTTTTCTCTAGCTTTCGACCCTGGGATATATGATTGTTAGATTTTTCTAATTCACATCCCAAGGAGGCTAGTTTAGCTTCTAAATTTTCACAATATGCTTCATGATATTGTAGTTCATTTGTTAATATCTCATTTTCCTTGTTGACTTCTTCATGTGCCATATCGCTACTCACATGGCTAATTTCACTATCTCCTTGAGAAGGGTCCATTTTTTCTACTACTATGAATGTAGAATACTCTGCATTATTCTCCTTCTCCTCAAGAGTGTAGAGGGGCCCTTCAAAAAATTTCAAATCTTGAAACCCTTCTTTTCCATGCATACTATGTATCTTGTCAATAAAAAAAAATTCAATCTTTTAATGGCTTACTTTAGTTGTGCCATGATATAATAATCGCTTCAAAATGATCTTCTTATCTTCCTCTTTGAATTCATCTTGTGTATAACACTCTACTGAAAGAAAAACATTCACATCAATAAATATGAATCACACTTTCAATCTCACCTTCCATAGTGCATAATCTGGTCCATGAAGAATAGGAACTCCATATGATACAACTCTTCCCTAGTTACCCATGATCTACCTTCCAGTTAACAAGCTACACTAGAAGTAACTGGCCCTCTGATACCATTTGTTAGAATCTAGTGTCACTACTAGGGGGGGTGAATCAGTAGTGATAGAAAATACAATAATTTAAAATGTTTTCGCCAATATGTTAAAAAATCAATGACCCAGCATATAAGAAAAAAAATTGAACATGCAACTTCATTAGGAATTAGCGTAAAAGATCCATAACACATAAAGTAATCATGCACAATGAGACACAAATCATCACATCACATAGGCACACAAGTATATTTGGTGAAAACCCTCTAGGGGAGAAAATAAACCATGTTTTTGTTGCTCTAGTGCTCTTTTTATTAATTCATCAATAAATTTCATTTACATCATTGAGTTGGCCTCTACTAGCTAGGAGCCATAACCCCTTCTACAATTTCTTGGTGTTGTGGAGGTAAATCCCCTTTGCGGACAGAGGTAATCCCTACTAGCCCAGACCAGGTCTAGAAACAATCATTCATGCTACAGTGCAGGTTCCTAATTGCAAATAAAACAACTAGTGATGAAGGCTTACCTAGAATCCAACGTTGTTGCTTGTAAAAGAGGTAGCGCTCCCGTTCCTTAGCCCTGGCAGATCACGATCCCCACAATCTCCGTGATGGACACCTGCACATGCGAGAAACAAAACAAACGCAAGCGTAAAATCCAATAGATGCAATTATATGTCAGTCAGAAAGGACATAACTTATCATTATAAACAACAACAAGAGTGGAACCATAACCAATAGTCGTTTATTATGAATCAATCAAAGGAAAATTACAACCAAGTTCTGACGCTGAATTATTCTTCGAAGGGTCACCAGAAGAACACATCTCGAAAAGCCTATCAAGGATGGGACAAACCTCTCTCTTCGAATCTCGACAATAGTCTCCTTGCTTGAATTTGGCCTTAGGGGAATAATCAAGGCTCTTTCAACATAAGGCTCTTGGGAATTTTGGGAACTTGAAGACTAGCTTGCAATGGAGATGGGCAAGCTTTTATAGATGGAGGAAGGGTAGTTGGGATCCCTATAATCATGGGATTTGCCCTATCATCAAGGAAGCTTCCATGAGAGGTGGCAAACCACTTCCTCTTTATGGAAATCTGTAGCCAAACCTCCCAAATCAAGATAGATAGCAGTCCAGGAATTTGTTAGGACGAAACTTCCGCCATTTATTTTTAAAAAACACTCCTTAAATTGGCTGGCGCGAGTGCGACTCTGGGACAGAGCGCCAATTGGCGCGACCTCTTTGAAGGATTTTTCCCATTGGCGTGGGTGTTGAACTGTCTGCCCGCGCCAATGCAAAAAGGGGTGTTTTTAGGGTTTTTCACAAGGAGTTGTCTTCAGGGCAATGAAAGTACATGTTTAGGGGAATGCCATGAAAGTGTTTTCAAGTTATGTCACTGCTCACAGGTCACGGAATAAGCCCTCCAATTGTGCGGGATGGGGAATTGTAGGGACGATGACAAATTTCTGTGTAAAAGATGCCCCCTAAAGCATGTGGCCCAAGAGAGAGAGAGGGGTGAAATGCTTTACGATAACGTGTCCAACTGAAAACACCACCGTCGGAAAACCTGCGTAGAGAAGTACAAATGATATCTCAAATACATGATATATGTGGTATGGGCGCAGCCATCCATAATAGAGTATACAATAATCCAGATCCAAGGTACGGACGCAGCCATCCAGTGAGGATCGATAAATAGACTCAGGTATGGTCGCAACCATCCAGTAAGTGAGTCATGTAAATAATCATAATAATCCACAAAATCACAGCCTGGATTCCAAGAGACAAAAATCCAAGGTCTTGCGCTCCGTCCTGACCCGAACACAGCACAAGTTCAAGCATGCGAATAAGTGAGCTGAAGTCGAACATGCAAGAACATCGTCTGATTACCAGCCAATGATGAAAGTTGTTAACAGACATGAGAGGTACCACCAATAATGACAATGGCCCTCAAGGTACTATAGGTACAATCTACGTCATGTGAATCAATGAGATGGCGTCGAACACCCGTAGAATCACTCGATCGGAGGCCAATGATGAAAACCCTGCGTCGAATGCGAAGAACCTGCCATTGAGGCATGCAAGCTCCAAGGTACCAGAAGGGAGTCTCTAGATCAGCTTCCTGGATAATTAGCTGGAGTCGACAAGAAGTGACCTTGATCGAAGGTGGGCCATAGTGTTTCCCACATCATCGACATGAGACAGAGGAACATAATGTCTTTGTGAATCAAGATCGGATGAGAATTAGAGGAAGGTTGGAATTTGCAGAGGTCAACTTCTCTTGAACATATTGGCGGCACAATAGTGGATTTGGCAGTATTTGACATCAAAAGATCAGAGGTCATGGTGACGAGGCAAAGAGCATATGAGAGGTCAAAAGGGATCACCCAAACCCATGGAGGCAAGTGAAAAATGAGATGAGATGTCCCCAACCCGACACAAATGCAGACAAGTGCCATGTTCAAGAGCGACATAGTGCCGACATGACAATGATTCTGGTTCCATTTTCCCCACCATTTTGGCGAGTACCTCTTTATTTTTACACAAGCTTGAAGAGGATACCATATGCTTGTCATATAAACTCGTCCTTCGGACGAATCCATCCTAGTACATTTAACGAGCCTTAGGAAGGAGGAATTCGGATAACTTCATTATGACTGAATCCGATGTCATCAGGGTTTAATGAGTCTGACAAAGGAAGAACTCGGTGTCTTTTCATGTTTAGAGAGTTTGAAAATACAACAGAAAAGTAAACTCCAACGGTACCTTTTCGTAAATAGTTCCTCAGATCCGAAAAGGTAGAAAACTATGTCTGAGAAAACCTCCTAGTCGCGATAGGCTAGGGTATTCCTTTTTCGTAAATAATCTATCCCAGCCCGAAAAAGGGGTAAACGTATACTGGGTAGATTTCGTTTCGTGTCCACTTTAACGAGATCGAAATGACAAGGGACTCGGCAATCTTTTCATGTTTAGAGAGTCAGAAAAGAGCTGAAAGATGACTCCTCCTGGAGGAACGAGTGGTATAAAGGGTAGCAACTGGTTCTGGTAATGGTGGACCTACTCAAAACAAGATAAAGGTCAAGAGGCTGGATAACAATACCACTCATCGCAGCGGTTCCTCAAGAACAGGTAAAAATACCAAGTGAAGGCATATGATCGGCCAAGCAGATAGTGACGATGCAATGAGAAAACCAAGGCTCATCTGGCAAAAACAGGCTGATAAAATGAAAATCACAAGAGGTAAAATGGGGATGGTTTCATTTTAACACAAGCTTGAAATCAGGGAACTCTGCTTGAAGTTGGTTTCATTTTTACACAAGCTTGAAACAAAGATAAACTATGCTTGAAACCGGTTTCATTTTTTTACAAGCTTGAAACAGAAAAAAACTATGCTTGAAAAGTAAGCATGCCCCCAGCATGGTGACTCAATTCGAGGTACATGCCCCCCAAGCTTCAATCCATATGAAAGTCAGATGGAGTAAAGGTTCAAGTTACGAGATCAAGAGAAAGACTCGACTGGGATTTTACAAGATCTCATCAAAGACTCGAATTGAACGGGAAAGTGTTTCATTATTTTACGAGGTTGACACATTAAAAGAACTATCCTCAGGACACCTTGTTTCATGGTTTAAGGAGCTTGGCACAAGACAAGGAACTCTGCTCTGACAACCTTGTTTCATTTTTTAAGGAGCTTGACACAAGAAAATGAACTGTGCTCCGACAACCTCATCATAATGAACAAGAAGTCATCGGTTCCAATATTTCCACTCCCGATGGAAGGAAAACATCCTGGAAGTCAGGACCCAATGCCCCTAGCACCTGATGCACGACGGCATCATCACTGAGCATAGGCACGGGGTAGGTAGCCACATAGTTGACCTGCGGTGGGGCAGATACAACGGGTGGATAAAAACCAGGAAGGGATGATGGCGGGCCAGCTGCCACATCAGGACCAAAGAACGAAAGTTGATCAATGGTCACGATCCATCCTTCATGCGGAAAACAGACCATGCAAAAAAGGGAGGAGACAAGCACTCCCATGGCATAGGTGTAATCGCGCCCCAAAAGTAGATTGAAATCCAAGGGGCCTGGAACAACCATCATGTCCATATGGACGGTTTTACCTCCCAAAGTAACAGGTAACCTTGGAAGGATCCCTAACGGTTGACTCGTTCTTCTGTTAAACGCCAACAAATTCTGTGTAACAGGCGCAAGCGGCGGCGAGCCAAAAGCTTTCCAAGTAGTTGAGGATAGAATACTAATAGACGCGCCTTCATCTATAATGGTGTTGGGTACGACTAGACCAAAATCCTGTACTGTGATCTCGAAAGGCACATAAGACGGAAGGCGGTATCTTGCAAATCGACTCTAGTCAAAGGAAGCCACCAAACTACTTGGAGGGGCTACCATCGAATCGAGATGGTCTTCCCCTGGTGTTACGAAAGAAGAAGGAGCATCCTCTACAACCTCCATCTCGAAGGTGGGAGGAGTATCCTCCGGGACCTCTATTACGGGAGGCGGAGGAGCAGCTTCTTGAGATATAGGGACAGGAGAATCTTTCTCCAAGTCCGAAGAATCTGAAGAAACAAGAAGAACATGAGGGGTGTGAGATCCACTTTCCACGGAAAAGACCTGGTGCACCATAGGCGGGGCCAGTTCAACCAATCCCACGACTAATGGTTGTTCGGGGATGGATTCCTGAATTTGAATTTCCGAGGGAGCGGGATCGACCAAGGATGACTCTTGACCAATCATGGAATTAGCTGGTGGAGGACTCAAAGAAATTTGTTTATAACCAACTGGGAGGCATGGTGTAGAAACAACTAAGTTGTCCAAAACTCATTTGGCCTCATCCATATATGGACAAAGGTGAATGGCATGGTGCCCTTCACACAACTTACAGGGATTTTTGAGCTTACCCTGCTTCTTAAGAGCCTTACCAGCAGCAGCTAAAGACGTGCCCCCAACCTGACTCCCGGAAGCCAAAGGCAACGGCGGGTGACCGTTGGACCATACTTCGGGTACCTTGGGAATGCCAGGGCAGTCTCGAAGAAGATGGTCTCCCGTGCACAACATGCAAGGGAACTTGACTTTCTGCGGAGGGTTGGAAGGTTTATCAAGAGGAGACTTCTTACGCACAATAGCTATAGATCTAGCCTCTCCTTTATCGGACTTATTCTTCTTTGTCTTCTTCTTCTTCTTCTTAGCCACCTGGTTACTCGAATCCAGACTTTCACCAGGCAAAGTAGAAGAGGAGGATGCAGAAATAGGCGAAGAAGGGGAGAGGTCCACCTTGGAATCAACATGATGTTGTTCAGGTGGAGGAAATGATTGAACAGTAGCCGAGACATTCGAGACCACAGAGGTTGAGAACAACCAAACAAGCAACCCAACAATTAACCCAGGAAGGGACAATGTTGCCATATAAGGAGCACCAACATTTCCAAAAGGAGGAAAAGGACTAGGATTCCCTTCGAAGGGGATTCCTTGGTTGATGAACTCCAAAAAAATTTCCATCAGAAATGATCTTCAGAACAACACCCTAAGGAAACTAACTTTAACCAGGGATATTTCGCGGGCAGTTAATTTTTAAAACATTGAAACAAAACTCTATCGTTTCATCTTTTAAGAGTCAAGAAACAGGCAAAAGGTGACTCTATCGCTTTCAAATTGGAAACAAACGTGAAAGGACAAGCGCTTGATGATCTTTTCAAATTTAAGGAGTCAAATAAGATCAAAATGACTGCTTAGGAATGCTAGGCAAAGGGTGTACCAAATAACCGTGAACTGCAATATACACCTTGGTTTCAAAATGAAAGAGAAATCAACCAAGGACTTAACGTACGTGCAGGCAATCTCCCTGAATGCTGTGTCTGGTGTATCACGGGTATAAGACGGCAGACTCGGCTTCCTATGGATAAAGGATTGAAACCTAGCGGGGTCTCCCTTTATATACGCGACAGTACGGGGAGCACAAGTCCGTACTAGCGCTGTCTAAAGCCAAGAGGCGAATGACAGCTACTAGGTTTTAAGACGCCGGAACACGTCTCTAGCCTAGACCACTAAATGTGTTTCGTTAGATTTCAATGTTGCCTTAGTGTAAATTGAGTAAATTTTAAAGTTTATCTTCAATTACGTTTCAGTTTTCAGGCCCTAGCGAATGTAATGTCTCAAAATCTCCTAAATGCACTCTATATGCCACAGTATATCATTTCATTCGATGAAAGCTATTTATGAGAGAGTTGAGAGCTTTTCACAGAATAACGAAATGAACAGAAAACAACCAATGATGTCTCTAATGACGCTAATGAAAGCTAAAAAGCTTTTCGTTCAAGGTTATCAATCACTAATAACATCAAAAATATCTAATTCACATTAACTAATGAAAAGCAAAAGAGATTTTTTTTATATATTTTCAATATTTCAGAGCAAAGTGCGCTAAAAAAAATGAAAACTAATGCAAAAGCGATTCAAGAAATGATGATAAGAGAACAAAAAAAAACAAATTTCACTCAATAGCCATCGCAATCAGACCTCAAATCGACCAAAAGTCCCTCAAAAAGAAAAGAATCCCAAAGACTCCAAATGAGCCGTGTAATCTAGGCCCAAACGAGACAAGGCAGAATTTGAATGGAAAAGGGAACAATCACTCAAACAACGCGATGAGACAATAGAAAAGCACCAAATGAATGCAAAGAAGAAATCACAAGGTTGATTGAACCGATAGAAACCAAAAACTCCCAAGGAGGGCTCGACACACAATAACACCTAGATGACCTAGGGCTAGAATGCAAAATCGATGGAAATGGGAAAACAACCAAAGGACAAAGGTAACAGTCAGTCAATCAAGGCTCCAAAACACTCAAGCATTCGAAAAAATGAAACCAAAATCAGAGATCAGGCTCAGAAAGCTCAAAATCAAGCAAACCCTAGCAGTCCCCAGCACTGGCGCGACTGTCAGGCTAAAACTAGCGCCATATCAGAATTGGCGCGGGTAATACATTTACAACTAGCGCCAATTGGCGCGAGTGTCATGCTAAAAAACGCGCCAGTCAAGTTTTCTATGCAAAAATAAAAAATAAGAAATCCAAGATCAGACCAGTGATGTTTGGAGTTTTAAAAAACCCAAATTCATAGAAAGAATTAGCCCAAAAGAGCTGATCAAGCAAGAAGAATCAAGAATCGACCGAAAAGACAAGACAGTGCTCCAAGTGTTCAGTCTACAAACTAAACCGGAGATCGACTAAAGCAGCTTTGATCTACTTCGCAATTACAAAGAAAAAGCGTTTCGAAGGCTATCTGGCCAACTTCAGGCTCCGTCTGTACCTTATAAAACGAACGACAACAAGCTAACGATCCCCAGCGGAGTCGCCAATTTGTTGTGGAGGTAAATCCCCTCTGTGGACAGAGGCGATCCCTACTAGCCCAGACCAGGTCTAGCAACAATCATTCATGCTATAGTGCAGGTTCCTAATTGCAAATAAACCAACTAGCGATGAAGGCTTACCTAGAATCCAACGCTGTTGCTTGTAAAAGAGGTAGCGCTCCCATTCCTTAGCCCTGGCAGATCACGATCCCCACGATCTCCGTGATGGACACCTGCACATGTGAGAAACAAAACAAACGCAAGCATAAAATCTAGTAGATGCAACTATATGTCAGTCAGAAAGGACATAACTTATCATTATAAACAACAACAAGAGTGGAACCATAACCAATAGTCGTTTATTATGAATCAATCAAAGGAAAATTACAACCAAGTTCTGACGTTGAATTCTCCTTTGGAGGGTCGCCAGCAGAACACGTCTCGAAAAGCCTTTCAAGGATGGGACAAACCTCACTCTTCCAATCTCAACAATAGTCTCATTGCTTGAATTTGGCCTTAGGGGAATAATCAAGGCTCTTGCAGCATAAGGCTCTTGGGAATTTTGGGAACTTGAAGACTAGCTTGCAATGGAGATGGGCAAGATTTTATAGATGGAGGAAGGGGAGTTGGGATCCCTATAATCATGGGATTGGCCCTATCATCAAGGAAGCTTCCATGAGAGGTGGCAAACCACTTCCTCTCTATGGAAATCCATAGCCAAACCTCCCAACTCAAGATAGATAGCAGTCCAAGAATTTTTTAGGACGAAACTTCCGCCATTTATTTTTAAAAAACACTCCTTAAATTGGCTGGCGTGAGTGCGACTCTGGGACAGAGCGCCAATTGGCGCAACCTCTTTGAAGGATTTTCCCCATTGGCGCGGGTGCTGAACTGTCTGCCTGCGCCAATGCAAAAAGGGGTGTTTTTAGGGTTTTTCACAAGGAGTTGTCTTCAGGGCAATGAAAGTACATGTTTAGGGGAATGCCATGAAAGTGTTTTCAAGTTATGTCACTGCACACAGGTCACAGAACAAGCCCTCCAATTGTGCGGGATGGGGAATTGTAGGGACGGTGACAAATTGTTGTGTAACACTTGGCCACCACCATCTAGGAAGCCACCACCCTCACTATTTTCTAGCCACCACTGGAAGGAAGCCTCTACTCCCTAAGAGAGTATTCCAGCCTCTATTAGAAGGAGCCACAACCCCTATCTAGTTCATCCACCACTGAACAGAGGCCACTATCTCCTTAATCTCTCTAGGGCCACATTTTAGAATGTTCCAAGCTGGACCCACAATAAAACATCAACATAATCACATCATTGTAATACATATCCTCTCCAAACCAATCTCACTTCCAAAACCAATATGATAAAAATTAATCAGCAACACACATAAAAGTTATGGCTCTCATTCCCTGAGCCATATCAGCAACCCAAGCTCACACAAATACAATTATACTCATAATGTAACCAAAAACAATACACAACTCCTGCAATACCTCCACACATCAAATATCTTGCATGCACATTCTAAAACACATCTCCATAAACAACAGAATAGATCTAAATGTAAATCCTTAGCCATGCAATAATGGAGCAGCCACACAAAATAATTTTATAGTTATACAAATGAAATATTTGCCTCTACAAACACAAATATATCACTAATATGAATATCCCATGTGAACATTGAGTCTCCCTGCAATACACCATTAGATATTGCAAGCAAAAAAAAAATTGATATATATACTTTTCTCATACTGAAATATCTCTAGTATAGCAGTTGAATACTTTATCTCTGCCTTGATGCATGTGCACTCTGCTACAAAATTATCAACATCTGATATCTCAATCTCATTCCTCTCACCATTGTATCTCAAAACACTATGTTAACTCTCTCACACAAAATAACCAAACCATATATCACAAAGCTTCCTCCTATAAATGAAAATTCAAAACTAATTAAACAATAATGACACTCATATATGAAGAGATAAATAATCTTGTCCATACTCTAAATATTTTTCTCCTTAACTTGATCTTTCCACCAACTTCATTTAATGAGGAAAATTTTCCACTTTAACCATATGCCAGAAGTTAGTTAACTTTTTTGACCCTTTATAAAAAATATCGAACAAAAAAACCTTGGGAAACCATTAAAACTTTTGGAGTGCACACATAAATAGCATAAGACCCCTTTCAGGAGGCATATGAAGTTTTCCTTAATAATACTGGTGTATACACTTCTTTCCTTCATGAAAGTAGTGTATATGCCTTAAAACTCAAGTTTCTCACTTGTTTTGGTCACCACTTGAAGTTGATCTTCGGGAGAGTGTTTGGGAAAATGTGACAACCTTCCAAAAGTAACTTGACACCATGACACATTATGAAGGCCTTCTACAAAACATCTATCACATAAATAACATCAACATAAGGCACTAACATCTCCACATTAGTTAGGATCAGGAAAGCTTAGGTGGCCAAACCTCTATATGGATTATGAGTACCTAGTTGGGCAGACCCTTCTACATCAGGACAATGATGAACCAACCCTAGCAAACCATAAAACATCTGCATCATGAGAGCCACCATGAGAGGTTGACATAAATTCCAAAAAACAAACCTACTATCATGCCACAAGTGCACAGGGTCAAGAGGAAAGGGGTGGAGGATTGGGCACTAGGAGTGTGCAGTGCGCATTGTAAAAGGAGGAAGAGACATGCTCATGGGAATTACATAGGTCCAGGAGGTAGAGAAGGAAATATTTTTCACTAATAATGTGCAGTGCACAGTGCTTGAGGAGTATATTTTAGGTGTTTCACATTTGAGTACTTCAAGGAGTCAAATATGACCTGACTACTCATTGAAAGTGTGTAGTGTGCAGTGAAGGCAAGGCTAGAATAAATTGCGCAGCGAGCAATTTCAAGAGATAAGACACAAAATCTTAGGCACCATGACTGCACAATGCGCAGTAACTAAGGAGGAGGCTCTAGGAATCGCACATTTGGTTTCTACAAGGGTCCAAAAATTAACCCATTTTCCACTACAAGTGCACAGTGCATAATGCAAGGAAATACTTATCAGAATTTCACATTGGGATAGCGTAACTGGCAAGGCTAAGTGATTGAGCTTTGAGATCTCTAAGTGCATAGTGGAGGAGGTTTTCCTCTAGGATTATGCAATGTATAGTTACAAGAGATAAGGACTTCATCACTATGGCATAGGAATGTGCATTTCACTGTAGCTAGAGGCTAGGGGTGGGTCATTGATTTCACAAGTTGGGAGGACAAAGATAACCCCAAAATTGACTCAGTGTGGGATCGATGAGACAAGAGAGTAAGAGTAGGAGCATACAACAAGTCTTGAACATGATCTCACACACACATACACACACATATATATGATCAAGAATATGACAAGAATATACACAATACCCAAAACCAATGTGCATATAGTGAAACAACAACAAAGCGACACTTATCAAGTGTGACACTTACAATATACCTTTAAAACACAAGTGTTGACTGCAACCAAAAGGTGTGTTATTCCATGGGAACTTGTCCAACACATGTTCTTATGATAGATAGCATCAAAGTGCAAGAGATTGTGTTGGATATACCTCTAAAAGGTGTGCCAATATGCTCTTAGGATGTGTGAAAACAAGTGAAAGTGGCACATACAAGAGTAAAATAAAGAAAAAAAGGAAATTTCAAAATATAGAGCAATCAAAACTGATACATGTAAGAACAAAAGAAAGCAAAAGAAATAATTGATAAACTCACACGAAATATGGGGTATTTACAACCACGAGTGAAAGAATGATCCTTGTACTCCAAAAGTGCGTAGATCTCAAAAGTGAAGATGAAAGTGAAAATGAGCTCTGGACTGGACTTTTTACATAGGGAGAGGAGACATGCAGTTAGGTTTAGGATTTGTTGGGGTGTTTTTATAAACCTATTTAACCCTTAGGGTTAGTGTTCCTTAGTCCTCATGGTTTTTTTACTTTTTCCAGGACTTAGACCTTCTTTTTCATGTCATACTTCCCAGTCACACTAATGGAGGCCTATTAGAGCGACTAGAACCTACCAGCCACTCCCGGCCATTCCTTTTGCAAGCGAATATGGATTTTTTCACTCTTTCCTATGCCTGCAACTAGGGATCTTTTCTAGAGTGTATTGGTCCCTAGGAGATTAGTTTGAATTATCACTTATTTGAGTTGGATGGGATTTTTCATTTAGAAGTTTCCATGACTTCTCGTCATCTTTAGAATCTACATTCATCCTCTTGGGACCTCTCTTATTCCTATTTATACTTGACTATTGGAGAGTGTCAGGCTAGTTTTTGGGAGAGCTAGTTTTGGACAGCCAGATTCTTGGTGAGCTAGATATCTTGAGTCTATGTTTCTATCTTGTTGCTAGAGAGAGAGCTTGTGAGGTTCTTTTTGCTTAAGTATATCTCTTCATTCTCATTTTCTTGTTATAGTGGGGAGACTTTTTTTTATTGCAAGAAGTAAGATTTGAGGTGAAGGTATATGATTGTAATATGATTTTTCATGATTAATAAAAACATATGTTCCTTCCCTATATCTATTTGTATTAATCATGCTTTATATTTGTGTTGAGCCGCACTTTTGCCCAAATTTTTACGATTTGTATCAACTAATCCATTATGTTGTTAATTAGAGGAATTTCAGCTATTAAATTATAAATTCTTGTTTTTAGTTAATTAATGATTTTTTTTAATAAATTACTTCTTGGTTGCAAGAAGGTTCGATACAGGAATACATTCGAGTGCGAATTCACCTAATGAATAAAAGCAGCAGTTGGGCAGTTGAATTGCAGTAGGTGAAAATATCAAATTTTAAACCAAATGGACTATAATATCTAAATTCTGAGATGTGGGTTGTGTTCAGAGCACCATGTTTCCTATAACCCAAAAACCGTTTGGCGAAATTCGGCTTTTTGAAAGAGTTATTGTTAGGGGAATATTCCACTGAAGACCACTCCTAAACGTGAAGGTATTGGGTCTCTATGAATATTGCTACTCTGGTTATGTTTTGGAATTAAAAAAAATCTTAGTTTACCCATCATTTTATGAAGAGAAAAAATTAAGCGCGCAATCATATCTGATCCATTGAAATGGACTACATTTCTTTGCCAGAGGTTTAGTTTTTACAAGCCATAGCACCACGAACTAGGAGGGCTATTATTGCAACTGAGAAAGTGTTTTGTGTAATCCTCCAATCCCAAATTATCTGGAGGAGACACTAACTCATGAAGCTGTTCAAAATGGATACAAGGAGGCTATTGAAGTGATAGGGGAAGCTCTACGTGCCTTTTTCTACTGTCTCCTCAACTTAGTGTTCCTAAATTGATGTCATAAATTGTCAACCAGGGCTAGTAAACTGTTGAAGTGAAGTGAACTATATGTGCCTAGGTATATTCTTCCTACTTCGTTGTGCTTAGTGTTTTTCTAGTGTTTTTGGTTTTGTGTTTTTATGCTAAGAGGAAAAGAACTAAATTGTTGGCAAAGAGAAGTTATTGATCATACTAAAACAGAATAAAATCCACTCTAAACTATGAATGGCACTTAAGAACAGAAAATGTTAATCCACAGATTGTAAAGCTGATAAGAAAAGTAACTCATAACATTAAACTCAGTCCAATTCATTTCATTAGAGGTATGTTGGAACAACTGAGAAAAGGATTAGTTTGATGTAATGAAGTAAACAACAACTTAAAATATTACAGAGAAAATCTCATCCGTTGCTAGAACTTTGTTGGAACATTTTTAGAAAAGATTATCTGCAACATAGTAAGGAACCCTATGCTAAAATAACTTATGACAATAGAATTAACTCATTCTGAAACTCAAAATGTTACTATTAAGCCTCATTCAAAGATTAGAGATCTCTTGGAACAACTTGGGAAAAAAAAGGTTGTTTGTAAAATTATGAGAAATTGCAGAATAGTCAAGAACTCAAAATGATATAAATAATTCTTGTTCATATGATAATGATGTGTTAGAAGAAGTTAAGAACAAGAGCAACTTATAAAATAATGAGGGTCTTTTAAATCTAATTAACATGACTAAAATACAATTAACTAATAGAACTAAAATACAATGAACAGAACTGAACTAAAATGCAACTAACTCCAAATTACTACAACTCTATCTCATTCACGTGTTAGTGATATATTGGAACAGCTCATGAGAACAAGATTGACTGTAATATTCGATGTAAGTAAACATAAAACATGATGCTCAGAAAACTGCCTAAGTTAAGAATAAAACAGAGTTAAAGGTCACTTATCTAGAAAATATGCACAAAGCCTTTCGGACAGTAGGGGCCCTCTACCATCAAATTGGCACACGAATCATTAAATCCTTAGATTTTCTTCAGATCATGCATCAAAGTTATACTTCTTTCATTAAAGGAAAAACGCTCAAAAAATAGAGTATCACAGTTTTTTAGAACTAACAACAAAACATCAACTAATTGTTTCTCGGTTCACCGCGTTATTCTTATAAGCAAATACATAACTGTCATTGAGTAGAAATAGGCATAGGTGTCTTTTATAATCAAAATCGAACTAGAACTCCTGTTGAGGACTCGTATTTTGCTGAAGACACCCGCAGAGTCCTTATCCTTGTAGAAGTCTGCTTCTTAGTTTTGGCTTTATCCACGTGCATAACCACTTTCAGATTTTTGCTCAGCCTTCGTAGAGGACAAGGAATGATGTAGGAGAGTTCTGGAAGTTAACCATATGTGTCTTTCCCTCAAATGACACCTGTAACCTGTGTGAACATAAATATGGCTACGGAATATGCGACTAGCTACAGAATGGCTGCATTCTATAGCTAAGTCTGATAAAAAATCACTATGACAACAAAACCACAAAAGTATAATAAGTCAGTCATTGCATGCATTCTTAAAGTGATTTTAATCATTCCTATTGATATTTTAAGCCTATAGCTAATAAAGGACAAATGGAATGAAGTGAAATTTGGTGAAAGGAAAGGACATCTTTAGGGCTCAACATACCCCCATTGCAAAACTTTTGCATGTCCTCATGCAATAAATCCATGTATTCTGAAACTTCTGCCAGGACATATAACTTCCTTTTTCTACTTTGCTTGGTGTTCAATGGCATCCTAGGCTTCCTTATGACCAATTTGAACCTCAAATTTATAAGTGCCCTGCTCAATTTCTTGTTTTTCTTCTTCAGCTTCTCACTAGCCTTGTACAATTTTTCCATTTGCAGAGAGAGAGTTGTGTTCATGTCACTTTTCATTTTGACTTGTTCCCTTAAAATTTGATTTTCATTTTTTATATGCCTATTGAGTACTTCCAATTCATATTTGTCTCTTCTCATCACTTCAATTGAAGATTCTTGTGGGCTAGGAGTTCTTTCTCTGTTTTCTGAGGCTTTTTTTCTAATGATTCAACATAATTATAGATCTATTGTTGGGCTGGGTCTACCTCCGGAGTTCCTCTATCAAGATCTTCTTCGTACTGGTACTCAGGAGATCTGTCAGTTGGTGTCTCTTCATCTTCAATCCATTGAGTATCATCTAACTCTGTAATTGTTTTTGATGGAGGATACAAGGTAAATTTCTTGGTTGAACTACCATCATAGATGTACATATCACCAGATCTACAGCTAATGAAAGCATCAGCTATAGCTAACCAAGGTCTTCCTAATATAATAGGATGTCCTCCTAGATTATTTTTAGGATTTAGGATCATAAAATCCACAGGATACTCCTAAGAATTTAAGGACACTAGAATGTCTTCTATTACCCCATCAGGTTTAATCACAGATTTGTCTGCTAATTCTAATAATGTGGGTGTAAAAAGAAGATTATGAAGTTTTGGTTTGTCCATGATTTGTCTACTCATGATATTGATCTCTTCCTTTACAGATCCATGCAAAAAAGCGGTCTTCACATCCATCTGATGTAGACTCCATCCTTGCGTTGCAACAAGGTCAATAATAGATCAGATGGTGGTATAGTGGGCCACAGGTGAAAATATATCATCATAATCTATGCCTTCCTTTTGAGAGAAGCCTCAGGCAACAAATCTTGCCTTGTACTTTTTATCACTTCCATCAGATCCATGCTTGATCTTATAGAGCCATTTCCTCCGGTCTTGGGACCACTTCCCAGACATCATTTTTCGTAATGTAATCATACTCTCTGTGCATAGCATCCTTCCAAACTTGATGCTTTACGGCTTCTTCAAATGTTCCAAGCTCAGATTGTACTATCATACTAATGGTTGCTAGATACCCTTGGTATCTATTTGACTTCTTGCTTTCATGGAATGTCCCCCTTGGGGCAATATGTCTCTCGACATCTTCGAGAGTATCCCTAAGCCATGAGGGTCTTCTCTTATTTCAAGGAGGTGGATCAATGGGATCCATAGGTCCTTCAAAATCGGGCATTAGGTCATCCTTCGGCTCTTCTTGCTTCTTCATCTTCTTTGTCTTCCTTGGAGCTAGGAAGATTTCTTCGACTTGTTGCTTTCATGGAATTTCCCCCTTGGGGTAATATGTCTCTCGGTATCTTCGAGAGTATCCCTAAGCCATGAGGGTCTTCTCTTATTTGAAGGAGGTGGATTAATGGGATCCATAGGTCTTTCAAAATCGGGCATTAGGTCATCCTTCGACTCTTCCTGCTTCTTAATCTTCTTTGTCTTCCTTGGAGCTAGGAAGATTTCTCACTCTCTTGAGGGAAACATCTTCATCGAAGGTGACATTGTGGCATATCTCCACTTCTCTTTGACCAGGAACATAGATTCTATATGCCTTCGAAGTTTCACTGTAGCCCACAAATATTCCCTTCTTTCTCGAAGCATCCATCTTGATTCTCTTTTATTTTGGCACATGAAAGTAAACAGGACAACCACAAACAGTAAAATGAGAAACATCAGGTTTCTTACCAAAGAAGACTTCTTCGGGAGTTTTGGAGTCCAGAGCGGAATGCAGGCATCTATTTTGAACATACACAACAATGTTCGCAACTTCTCCCCATAGAAACTTCGAAAGACCTTGGTCACATAGCATGGTGCGAGTAACTTCCACAATGGTCATGTTCTTTCTTTCAACAACACCATTTTGCTCAGGAGTGTACGCAGTTGTGGTCTCCCTCTTAATGCCAACTTCTCTACAAAAGTCATTAAACTCATTTAACTCATGCTCGGTCCTCAAAACCTTGATTTTCTACTCGGTTTGATTTTCCACCAAGGCCTTGAAGGTACAAAACCATTTGAATACTTCGTCCTTCTTCTTCAAAAATTATATCCAGGTCTTGCGGGAAAATTCATCTGTAAAAGTCATGTAATAGGAACATACACCCAAGGATGTCATGGGAAATATACTAGATAAGTTAGAATGTATCAACTACAAGATATCAATTGTCTTTGTGATACTAGAGGGGAGTGGTCCCCTTGTATGCTTCCCTTCGAAACAAACCTGACATATACCTTCATAATCATCTCTAAATTCGGGCATCCTTTTCACCACCTTCCTTACTTCGGGAAGGGATTTGTAATGGAGGTGTGCAAACCTCCAATGCCATAACTTTGTTTGAAGAGTTGTATCACATGTCATAGCCCCCAGTGGACTTCCTCCAACCTGGTAGAGTGTATCAACTCTAAAACCAATAGAAAGAGCTTCCTTGAAGTTATTATTCCAGATATGTACCTTTCCATCAACAAATTCCACCTTGAACTCTTTGTCTTCCATTGTCGAAATGGACACAAGGTTCTTATTCAAATCAAGTACATGCAAAACATATTGTAATCAAAGGACTTGACCTTGAGATATTCGGAGGGTCACAGTCCCTGTCCTTTTCACGGGATAGGTGGCATTATCTCCAAGGGTAATTTCCAGATTAGTATCCTTCTCAACCAAATCAGAAAGGGCTTCTTTACAACTAGTGAGGTGCCTTGAAGCACCACTATCAATCAACCAGACATCCAAGGTGTTGGGTGGAGATGCAACAAAGAGTGCAGATACAAGAATAAATT